>CM059432.1:78786903-79148970 GCA_030390025.1 Squalus acanthias | reverse complement strand
TCCCCTCTCTCTCTTCCCCCCCCCGATCCCCTCTCTCTCTTCCCCCCCGATCCCCTCTCTCTCTTCCCCCCCCGATCCCCTCTCTCTCTTCCCCCCCCGATCCCCTCTCTCTCTTCCCCCCCCGATCCCCTCTCTCTCTCTTCCCCCCCCCGATCCCCTCTCTCTCTCTCTTCGCCCCCCCGATCCCCTCTCTCTCTCTTCGCCCCCCAGATCCCCGATCTCCTCTCTCTCTCTCTCTCACAAATTCGCCCCCCTGCCCCACTCCCTTTCGATCCACACTCTTCCACCCACTTTCGATCCTCTCTCTTCCCCTCCGCCCCACTCTGGCCACCAATGGATTCCTTGACCTTCACCGCATGGAGCCGAGGAAAGCAAGGCAGTGCAGTACGCAACTGTGGCGTTGTTGGGTACTGCGCATGCGCGGTTCCGGTATATAGCGCGCACGCGCAGAAGGCCACAAAGGTGTTCGTGCAAATAATATCAGCGCAAATTCAACTCTGGCTGGTCGGGTTTCCTAGGCCCCGGGGAACCCACCAGCTAAAGTAAGGCGAGGAGTGCTGGATTCAGGAGGTAATTGCCTTTCCACTTAGCTGCTGGATCCAGTGTCCCTGCCTCACTAATCCCCCGTGATCAGACCCTGCCCCCCCCCATGAGGCCTCCGATCACCCCCGACCTCCCCCACCACGAGGGATCCTATCCCTCCTCTGGCCTCCAACCTTGCCCCCTCCGTCCCCCGATCGCCTTCGGCCTTCCTTCTCCTGCCCCGCTGCTCCTCCGGCCCCTGACCACCACCCCCCCATCCTCCTCCGGCCCCGATTCACACACCCCAATGCACACACCCAGATGCTTCTCCAGCCCCTGACCATCCCTCCCGATCCTCCTCCGGCCCCTGACCACCCCCCCACCCCCCCACTCCTCTTCCGGCCCCGATCGCTCCCTCCCTCCTCTCTGCGGCCTAGTGCCGCAGGCCTACCCGCCTGTAGCCAGCCAGCCTCTCCATTTAGTTGGCTGCGGGCAGGAGACAGAGCTTTGAAACGTTACTCAGGCCCTGCCGTTAAATCCGACAGCGCCTGCGGGAAACCCATTATCCCGACCGCTTTTTAGCCCCCCTGCTCCCAACCTGCCTTCAGATTAAAATTCTGGCCAATGTGTCAGAGGAATGACAATTCCTCTTTGAAGAGCAGCAAAGGAGACCTCTAAAAGCTATTATATCACACAACAAAATCACACTTCTTGCATCATATGTTGGATATTACACCATTATGTATGCAACATTTTTGCAAGTAGGAACACAAAATTTAAACCATAATCACAACTGAAGATATAGGAAATGTACAAAATCAACCATAAGGGCATTGGGTAGAAAAAGTTCAATGAGGTACTAGGGACATATGAAAACAAAACAAGCATAAGCAAATTAAGGAAAGAGAAGAAAAAACAAAATTGTTCCAAAAATCTTCTGGGCCCCTCCTTTTGATTTCTTCACCATAATGAGCATTTACCACTGAACAGACAAAAAATATGAAAAGGGGGCCAGGAAAAGATCAGATACAAAGTACCTGCCCCATCCAAACAATGCTGCAACCACTTCTACTACTGACCCACTTCATAACCATGGATTCTCATGGAACAGGCAAAATGAAAACAGGAAAAATCCTGCAGCCAATTCAGGAAAATCTCTGGGAAATTCTTCCCTGACTCCCGAAGACAATCAAGAAAGACTCTAGACCACCACAGAAACCTTTAATGCCTCATAGTTACAGCTAACTAGCAAGTTACAGTCGACAAATAGAAACGTTCTCTTCTCAGGAACTTTTAAGTTCCTTTTCAAAAAACTGTGGTGAATCTATACCCACTGCATGTTTCTATAGTCTGTTCCAGAAAGTAATACTCTCTGTTGAAATTTCATATCATCTAACCCAATTCTCTGCCTATAAGTTTTTACAGATATACCCTCTAGTTCTACCATCTTAAATAACCTGTCAATTGGATAGAATCTAATCCCTTCATTTTAAATCCTCATTTATATCCCCTTTAAGCCAGTATTTCTCCAAAGTAAATAGCCCTAACCTTTGGAGCCTATTCTCATACCCAAGAGCCTTAAGCTAGGTATCATCCTGGTGACCCTCCTCTGCACCTTCTCCAGAGCTTGAATTCCTTCACCATGTGCTGGAATCAAAACTATTACCCCCAGGTCTCTTTCTTGATATAGTAATCGGTATGGTATAAATAAGCTTGGAGTTTCCCAACCCCAAATACGTGAATTTGCATTTGTCCACATTAAGGAGTATCTGCCACACTGCAACTAACTGGTCTAAACTGGCAACCTATTGATTTGGTCTAAACTAACCACTGTGCACAAGTACTTCAAGAATGGTTCTACTAATGCTGTTATCCAAATCATTAATAAAAATTATACAATGGTTCCAATACGAAGTTTTGTGGAACTCCACTTGTGACAAGGCCCCATTCATAACAACCCATATGCTTGAAGTAACTGGTTGGAATCTTGAACGGCAATATCTGCCCTGTAATCGCACATGATTTAACTTTTCCAATAGCGGTTCCTTATCAAACATTTATTGGAAATCATTGTATAAAACATCAACAGAATTTTCCACCATATAGGAGTCACTTCCTCAAAAGAATTTAGTCAGTTTAATGAGGCAAGATCTACTTTTCCTAAAGCCATGTTAGAAATTCCAAATAGCTACTTGACTCTCCAGGTAGTAATAAATCAAATCAAATCCAATATAACGGCCCGTAATTTTGGGCCACTACCCCTACCCATAAGGGCCATGCAAGTTCTGGGTTTTTGGTGCAAAGCGCATGCACGAAAACCTGGAACTTGCGATCTGTCAAGAATCTTCTTGACAGATCCAACGCATCCCCGGGAAAAGGGCATCCGCAGGCGGAGAGTTGTGCTATTTGCCCAACTTCTGCCCAGCGAATGCCCAGAAAATTCTTACATCTGGTAAAAGCAGGCATAAGGCCTTCTTTTACCAGCGTAAGAGTTAAAAAACATAAAAATAATTTTTTTTCAATCATTTAAACATTAAAAAACCTGTACAATAAGGTATGGTTATTTTTAGCCCCTTTAAAACATTTACATTTATTTTTCAAAAAATTAAACTTTTGTTTTAAATATTTAATTAAATGGAATTTTAATTAATTTTAAATATGTAATTTTGTTTTTATTTATTTGATGTATACATGTATTTTTTGGGGTATTCTTATTCATACTTATGGAGTTTCCGTACATTCGGAATCCCCATAAGCATGAATGGGGATCCCCTTCTTTCATTTGTTGGGCCGGCCAATGTGATCCCAGGGGCACTTGCGTACTGCCTGCGCCCCTGGAGTTCGTGGGCCTCTACCCGCGGGTACCCGGAGAGGCCCAGGACCGCGAATCTCCATACCTCCCAGATCACCAGGTACACGGGCATCTTTTTTGCGAATCAGAGGCATTTCCCCATGGGAAGCCTCCGACCACAAATTCAGGGCCAACGTTTTTCAACAGCTTCCCTACAATGGGTATCAAGCGCACAGGCCTATAATTACTAAGGTCCTATTTGTTGCCCTTCTTAAATAACAATGAGCAACGCTTCCATGGGAAGCGGCCCGGACTTCAGCGGGCAATGGAAATACATTTTAATATTTACAACAAAATTAAAAAGTCCTATACATTAGGTTTTGTGTGTTTGAAGTGATTGCAATAATGCTTTCTGTTATTGAGCAAGAAGCCTGAGCCTAAAAATTCATACATGTTCCAAGCTGAAGCAACTCACACTGGCAAGCTGCAGTTCCCAACATGCACATATGGTAGAACTTCTAGAATTTATGATCGACAAGATAGGCCATCCACAGAGCAAGCCGTGACTTGCTGTAGGTCCCATCCCTTCTCCACCTAGCATTTTCAATAGAAAATTACTGAGAATAAAAACCTCCATGGAAATCATTTTTATGACAGTGCAATTAACCAGAATTTGTTTTTTTTTGTATAAAACATTTAAAGACCTAGTAAAACATGAACTTCAAACTTTTTTCAGAGGTAATTCTTGAAAGAAACAATAACGGTACCTTTAACGGTATGATTTTTTTAACAACTTATCAGATGTGTGAAAAATGAAACTTTAAACAATCCCAAACTTCAAAATGGAACCTTTATATGTTGTGTTGTATTCTAAATGGTTATAGCTGCTGTTTTCATTTTACTCCAAGAACTCAAAAATAATGATTGTTCACATAACAAGTAGCAACTACTGGATGGACTATACAATTCTTCAAGTTTGAACAGGGGGTTACGAATAAAAGCCCTGAATTTCAAATGTTTTACCAAAAGGTACATAAACGTATGTTGCAAAAGTTTGAATTGGAAATGGGGTAGATGCTAGAAAATATTGGAAATTAGTACAAAATATTTTCAAGATGAACTTGCAAAGCAGATAGTTAATGTTGTATTTTGACGTTTGCGCATTTCCATTATTAGCCATCTCTGGCTCTCCTTTCCCGCATTCCTAACTGGTTCTAAGCACCAGATTTTATAAGAGGAGGGTGGAAGAGTTCCCTTTCTCTGCAAGAAATGTTTATTCAAGTGTGCTTTCTGGACAGTGGAACAAACAGACATCACAGAATTGCAGGCATCCAAACAACGCCAGATAGCAATGTTAATGTTGAGTGAGGTCCATCCAAGCTGCATCATCCACCAAATATGCTTCTCTTATCTCCTCAAATGCCTCCATATCTGACATCAAGTCTTTGATGAACCATAACTTCCTCCAACGTAAAGACCAAAGCAATTTTTACAACCCCTGCCACAAACTCCACTCACTTGTCACTGATTCCATCTCCCTCCTTGGCCACTCTCTCAGGCTGTACCAAACCACTCAATCTTGGTGGCCTATTCAACCCTGAGCTGACCTTTAAGCCCCAAATCCTATAAAACATAAAGACTGCTTACTTCCACCTCTGTAACAGTGCCCATCTCCACCCCTGCATTTAGCCCCTCCACAGCTGATAACTTTATACATGCCTCTGTCACTTCCCAATGCACCCTATTCTAACACTCTCCTTGCTAGCAGCCCATCCTGCACCCTCCATAAGCTCTAACCTATCTGAACCTCGGCTCCAGACCTCATTACAGCCTTGGTCCAAACATGGACAAAGGAGCTGAATTCCAGAGGCGAGGTGAGAGCGACTGCCCTTGACATCAAGGCAGCATTTGAATGAGTGTGGCATCAAGGAGCCCTAGTAAAGCTGAAGTCAATGGGAATTGAGAGGGAAATTCTCCACTGGCTGGAATCATACCTAGCACAAAGGAAGATGGTTGTGGTTGTTGGAGGTCAATCATCACAGCCCCAGGACATAGCTGCAGGAGTTCCTCAGGGCAATGTCCTAGGCCCAACTATCTTCAGCTGCTTCATCAATGACCTTCCCTCCATCATAAAGTCAGAAGTGGGGATGTTCGCTGATGACTGCACAGTGTTCAGTGCCATTCGCAACTCCTCAGATAATGAAGCAGTCCATGCCCGCATGCAGCAAGATCTGGATAACATTCAGGCTTGGGCTAATAAGGGGCAGGTAACATTCACGTCACACAAGCAATGACTATCTCCAACAAGCGAGCGTCTAACCACTGCCCCTTGACATTCAACAGCATTACCATCGCCAAATCCCCCACCATCAACATCCTGGGGGTCACCATTGACCAGAAACTTAACTGGACCAGCCACATAAATACTGTGGCAACACAAGCAGGTCAGAGGCTGGGTATACTGCAGCAAGTGTCTCACCTCCTGACTCCCCAAAGCCTTTCCACCATCTACAAGGCACAAGTAAGGAGTGTGATGGAATACTCTCCACTTGCCTGGATCAGTGCAGCTCCAACAACACTCAAGAAGCTCGACACCATCCAAGACAAAGCAGCTCGCTTGATTGGCACCCCATCCACCACCTTAAACATTCACCACCGGTGTACCGTGGCTGCAGTGTGTACCATCTACAAGATGCACTGCAGCAACTTGCCAAGGTTTCTTCAGCAGCACCTCCCAAACCCGCAACCTCTACCACCTAGAAGGACAAGGGCAGCAGGCGCATGGGAACACCACCACCTCCAAGTTCCCCTCCAAGTCACACACCATCCTGACTTGGAAGTCTATCACCGTTCTTTCATCGTCGCTGGGTCAAAATCCTGGGACTCCCTACCTAACAGCACTGTGGGAGTACCTTCACCACACGGACTGCAGTGGTTCAAGGCGGCGGCTCACCACCACCTTCTCAAGGGCAACTAGGGATGGGCAATAAATGCTGGCCTTGCCAGCGACACCCAAATCCCATGAACGAATAAAACACATATCCTGTTCTGCAGTAAGTCCCGTTTGTTCTGCAGCAAGTCCTGTTAGATCATCACCATCTTTACTGACCTACATTGGCTCCCAGTCCCCAAATCGTTATATTCAATACCTCCTCACCTAGAAATTTTTCTATGGCCTCTCACCCCATTTTACTCTTAAACCTCTCGCTCATCGTTTTAAAACCTCAAGGTCCATCTTTTGACCAAGTTTTCAGTCACTCCTCCTAATCTCTCTTGGAATGTTTCTTTGTTAAAGGCATTATATAAATGCAAGTTGCTGTTACCAAAATCCTAGTGATAATCTTTAAGAAATTCCACTTCAATTACTTGGTAAACTTTATAGCAGTTAAATCTAAGCAATAATGCTTAGTAAACTGTCCACTCATGATCTGGATTTGGTATCTGTGCCCTTGTTTGAAAGATTGCACTATGTGGTACTTCACTGATCAAAATCAATCAGTGTTTGGGAGCCTGACACTGAGTTCTGGCTTGACTTATTGGTAGATTTAGAGAACATTGCTACAATTTATCTGGATTCAATCATTCTCATGACTGTCTTGTCCAATCCTGTGCCAAACCAGCTAAGATTTTACAGGACGCAAATGTAGTTTCTCCTGGATAAGTTTAGTTTTGTGTAAATGCTTACCAGATTTTAATATTACCAACAGAATAGAATTGCAATAACTTGTAATGAGCACTGCCTGCTAAACCAATATCCTATACATTCGACAACAGAACATTGACTGTGGAGTTTTGAAATGGCAGTTGTATCAAATGTCAAGTGCTGGTACCTCTCCAGGATTAATCCTTGAATGTGGACAGATTTTGGTAAATTTCAAAGAAACTGTGGACTGATAATTGTTTTTTTCTCTGATATGCAACACTCCCACTGTTTTATAAAAATAGTGGTTAAACCCAGGTACAATCCTGCACTAGTCATAATGTTTCACTTATCAATTAAAAGAAGCAAATGTAAGGAGCATAAAAAAGCAGACATGCTCTTTCTTACTACTCAATAGCCTAATGGGGTGTATGTGTAGAAAACAAAGGGATGGCTCAGACTACCTGAAAACTTATCTTTACTGATCCTGGCTATCAGGAAAATGATGAATGATGAAACAATGGAAGTCAGAGGTAAAAGAAAGATAAATTAAGTTTATTTAAACAAAGTGTACTATGGAATAGTATGCATATACACATTCACAAACAAACAAACAAACAAGAAAATAAGCTGCATACTACACAGTAATCTCAATACAAAGGACCTCCTTATATATAGTAAAAGTACAATATTGCCTGAAGTCCATTTCAGAAATCAAGTACCGTCTGTGTCAGGTCATTTCAATTGGGATCATGCTCGTCACTAGGTCAGATGGTCATGGGATCAGTTCCCACTATGGACTTCAACACATAATCTCGGCCATCACTTCAGTGCAGTACTGCGGAAGTGGTAATTAGCAGTGGTGCCATCTTTCAGTTGGGATGCTAAACTATGGCCCCACTTCCTTGATCAGGTGGATATAAAAGATCCCATGGCACAAGCTGAAGAACAAGAATTTCTCCTGGCCAACATTCCTCCTTCAACCACCATCACCAAAAACAGTTTATCTGGGCATTTATTAATTTCCTGTTTGTGAGACCTTGCTGTGTGTACATTGGCTGCTGTGTTTCCCTACAAACAGTGGCTGCAGTTCAAAAAATAATTCATTGGTTGTAAAGTACCTTGGATGTGATAAAAGGTGCTATATGAATGCAAATTCTTTTTTTCTTTAATGAGCACACAAATTGGGATGCTGCACTATAATGGTTCCAAGCTTATGTAAAGGAAAAGGTTAGAAGATACCAGGAGAATCAGTCCATAAAGGGCATTAAGGGTTACGGGGAGCGGGCAGGAATTTGGACATGAGTCTAGGTTCGGATCGGTCATGGCCCTGTGGGTAGTGGAGCGGGCCCAGGGACTGTGTAGCCTGATTCTGCTCCTATTTCGTGTGTGCAATTCTGTTAGATGCAGGAGATGTTTCTGTGATAGATAGTAGATTGGCGGTTAGGATCAGATCAGCCATGATCTTATTGAATGGCGGAGCAGGCTCGATGGGCCGATTGGCCTACTCCTGCTCCTATTTCTTATGTTCTTATGTTCTTATAAAACTCTCTGGGAAGAAGGACATCACATCACTGTATTGCTAGCTTCATTAATCCACTTTAAGTAGTCAGATGTTAATCTACGTGAAGGACATTATATAAAAACAAGTTACTGTAATGCAATGATGAGCGGCAGTTATAGAAAAAAAAACATTGGGAATCAAACAAAAGCAGAAAATTTTGGAAATATACAACTACAGCATCTGAAAAGAGAAAAGGCAGATTAACATTTCAGGTATTCCAGTCAAAATATTAACCCCTCTTTTCTGTTTTCAGATGCTGGCGGACCTACTGTATATTTCCATCATTTTCAATTTTCTGAACTTGAGATGTCACAAAATATACAACCCACTAGCCAAGAGGAAATACTGCGTTGCCGGGATAGCTGAATGTGAAGTGCGGTAAATAATGACATGAGTGGTTCAGTCAGAGGGATGATAATAAGGGAGGGAATGACTAAGACAACGGGCCTGTGCATAGGAAGTAAATGAACAACGCTCAAAATAATAATGATAACATTTTGGATAACCTTACCCCAGTACATTACTTAGCTGAAGAAATAGAACATACAGAGCTATATGTGCAGAGCCCGTAAATGGCAAAGCATCAAAATAAAAATGTTTTCCTCCAGTTTCCCCTTAGTTATAAGAACATAATGGTCCGAAAATTAGACCTAATGCGGGAGAGTACGCACCGTGTACTCTCGCGTATTAGGTCCCGAAGTGCCGGTTTCCTGCATGCACTGCGCATGCGCGGGAAACCGGCACTTCATGTATGGCAAAGGGGGCGGTTCCTAAGTGAACCGCGTGCGCGCTACAGGTTGCGCGCACGCAGCACACTTAGTTTTTTTTTCAGGTTTGAACGCGCAGGTAAGTGTTGAAGATTTTACACATAAAGAAAGCAGGCGTAAGACCCCCTTTTAACAATGTAAGTAGTTAATTAAGTATTATTTTAAATTTTTTTCAACAGGTTTATCTTTTTTAGAGACTTTAAAGAAAGGTAAGTTTATTTTTATAACTTTTAAAAAGAATTTAAATTTTTTCAAAAATTAAAATTTTTGTTTAAAGTGGTTAATTTATTTAACTATAGTTATTTTATTAATGTGATGGCTTTTTTTTTTAATTTAATTGAGGTTTAGCTGTTCTTTTTGGGGCTTGTTGTATTCATAGTTTTGACAGCTCTTGCTGTCAAAACTATGAATGAAAGATGGTGTGCTGCCATTGGCTCTAACTGCCCCACGTGATCCCAGAGGTAGCATCGAACTAACTGCGCCTCTGGGACACGCACACACTGCACGCCGGCACCAGGGAGAGGCCCAGGAACTGAAGTTCGTGTGGGCCAAAACCATAAAGGTAGGCGCGGAGTGCAATATCGCGGGGGATCCTTACCCCCGCGGCAACCATCGAACTCCAATTTCTGGGCCAATAAATAGGAGCAGGAGTAGGCCATTTGGCCCTTCGAGCCTGCTCCGCTATTCAATAAGATCATGGCTGATCTTCTACCTCATCTCCACTTTCCTGCACTATCCCCATATCCCCTTAATATCCAAAAATCTATCGATCTCTGTCTTGAATATACTCTACGACTGAGCCTCCACAGCCCTCGGGGGTAGAGAATTCCTAAGATTCACCACCCTCAGTGAAGAAATTTCTCCTCATCTCAGTTCTAAATGGCCGACCCCTTATTCTGAGACTGTGACCCCTGGTTTTAGACTCCCCAGCCAGGAGAAACATCCTCCCTGCATCTACCCTGTCAAGCCCTGTAAGAATTTTGTATGTTTCAATGAGATCACCTCTCATTCTTCTAAACTCTAGAGAATACAGGCCTAGTCTACTCAATCTCTCCTCATAGGACAATCCTCCCATCCCAGGAACCAGTCTGGTGAACCTTCGTTGCACTCCCTCAATGGCAAGTATATCCTTCCTTAGGTAAGGAGACCAAAACTGTACACAATACTCCAGGTGTTCTCTCACCAGGGCCCTATATAATTGCAGTAAGACGTCTTTACTCTTATACTCAAGTCCTTTTGTAATAAAGGCCAACATACCATTTGATTTCCTAATTGCTTGCTGTACCTGCATGCTAACTTTCAGTGATTCGTGTACAAGGACACCCAGGTCCCTCTGAACAACATTTCCCAATCTCTCACCATTTAAAAAATACTCTGCTTTTCTATTTTTCCTACCAAAGTGGATAACTTCACATTTCTCCACATTATATTCCATTTGCCATGTTCTTGCCCACTCACTTAGCCTGTCTATATCCCCTTGAAGCCTCATTGCATCCTCCTCACAACTTACCCAGCTTTGTATCATCAGCAAACTTGGATATATTACATTTGGTCCCCTCATCCAAATCATTGATGTAGACTGTGAATAGCTGAGGCCCAAGCACTGATCCTTGCGGTACCCCACTAGTTACAGCCTGCCAACCTGAAAATGACCCGTTTATTCTTACTCTCTGTTTTCTGTCCGTTAACCAATCCTCAATCTATGCTAGTATATCACCCCCAATCCCATGAGCCCTAATTTTGTTTAATAACCTTTTGTGTGGCACCTTATCGAATGCCTTCTGAAAATCCAAATACACCACATCCACTGGTTCCCCCTTATGTATTCTGCTAGTTACAACCTCAAAAAACTCCAACAGATTTGTCAAACACGATTTCCCTTTCATAAATCCTGTGTTGACTCTGCCCAATCCTATTATTATTATTTTCTAAGTGCCCTGTTACCACATCTTTAATAATAGATTCTAGCATTTTCCCTACTACTGATGTCAGGCTAACTGGTCTGTAGTTCCCCGTTTTCTCTCTCCCTCCTTTCTTAAATAGTGGGGTTACATTTGCTACCTTCCAATCCGCGGAACCGTTTCAGAATCTATGGAATTTTGGAAAATGACAACCAATGCATTCACTATCTCTATAGCCAACTCTTTCAAAACCCTAGGATGTAGGCCATCAGGTCCAAGGGATTTATCGGCTTTCAGTCCCATTAATTTCTCCAGGACTACTTTTTTACTAATACTAATTTCTTTCAGTTCCTCATTCTCGCTAGACCCTTGGTTGTCCACAATTTCCGGGAAGTTTTTTGCGTCTTCTTCCGTGAAGACAGCCAAAGTATTTGTTTAATTTCTCTGCCATTTCCTTATTCCCCATTATAATTTCTCCTGTCTCAGCCTGTAAGGGACCCACATTTACTTTTGCTAATCTTTTCCTTTTTACATACCTATAGAAGCTTTTAGTCTTTTTATGTCTCTCGCTAGTTTACTCTCATATTCTATTTTCCCTTTCTTTATCAATTTCTTGGTCCTCCTTTGCTGAATTCTAAAATCCTCCCTTTACTACAAGGTTACGATGGCATTGCTTCACACCTTTCCTGTCCATGCTGACTAGTGGAAGACCTGATTCCAGACCTCATCACGAAGTTCTGTAGCTGACTTTTAGGAACTGTTGAACATGCCATGGGCTGAGTTGCTCTTCGTATGTGGAAGCACCCAACCTAAGCAGCATTGCATTGCTGTGACTGGGAACTCATCATATTGGAAACTGCAGAACTGAATATACAAACTACAACTAAGATTTTATTGTTTTTGAACAAACTACATGACACTCATCCAGGCATAAACAAGCCCTAGAGTTATTCTTTAAATGACAAATATTCATTGAAAAACAACTTTTTTCATTTTAAGCTTCATTCCATTATTTATGCCAAAATTTACTGAATTAAAAAATTGATGTGGCAGGAAGAGGACAGAAATCTAAGATTCATATTTGTGTGTGAATAATAGGATATTGATACATTAAAAAGGTGCTATATAAATGCAAGTTATTGTACTGACAGACTGGAAGTCATCCCAGTCAAGCCCAATCCTGTCCTCACCTGAGGTCTACATGTTGGGAGTCCCAATAGGGATCACTGGATTGCAATCGGGAATGGGAACACTGGATTATAACCCTCTCTCTAGTACCTCTACTGCCACTCCAGTTGACATCAGCTAACAGTACAACCAGCTATCAGACACCAGGAATTAAGCACGAGATCTTCCAATATGTATGGTGCAGTTACACACAGTTTTTACCAACTGAGCCAGTCTCTCAGCACTTTGATTAGAATTCTACTGTATGTGTTAAACAACAGTTAACAGCTCCAAAATCTAACATTTTGGAGCAACAATAGATAATATTCTCATTTTAAAAAAGTAAATCTATTTTCCTAGCTCTAAAAGCAAAGGAAAAAAATGCAGATGTTCGGTATTCTGACCTTCATAAAAGGTTGCAGGTGAATGCTCCTCTCTCACAAAAATATTAGAACAGAATATTTACTTAATCCAACTTTTCATGTGGATACCTTTGGTCTCATCCCAGTACTGTACTACATATTTCATTACTGACTCAACATTTTCACTAAGGATTCAAGTGAGGGGGATTGTAGCTGCAGCGAAATTGATAATCAGACTGTCATTCATATTTTCTTTCTCATCCTGTGAATCAGGTTATTATGATGAGGTGGATCTGCCGGGAGCGGTGACTCGGTAGAAATGGAACTTTCTTTCCCTAGTGAACTCTACACTGCAATGCTGTATTCTCAGACTCAGGTAGATCAAACATTGGCAAAAATAGATGTCTGAGCAGTAGGCGTTCTTAATCCAGACTATCAAATAAAGCAAAGCTGTTGGCTAGTGTGCAAACCGGTTGACAATTATAGATCAGCATTTACACGGATGAAAATATGGAGCTTTAACATCCGATAAGTAAACAAAGACGAGTCTGGTGAAATCTTTCAGAAACATATGATGGCGATATACTGTAGTATAAAGCACATTAATGAAATATTTAACTAGTGTAGTCGCCACTTTGGCCACTGGTCTCGCCAACTTAGTTATGTAACATGGTTTTCCTTCAAACTTATGATATACTAACGCTATACTTCATTTTCCTCCTTTGCGTTAAAGCAGTAAGTAGATTACGACAGCTGAACTTTGTATCTGCATTCAATTGACATACAATTTGTAGACTGACTCGGAATACTCTCTGGGGAGTCGGAAATGCTGTTAAGTCAGTACAGTATTAACTTTTCATTGCTGGGAGGACTGCACCTTTTTAAATAGAGGAGCACTGAATTCAGATCGGGTGTTACATACCATTCAGAGGGTCTTTGTTCATAACATTAGTTCTCGGCCTCAGCTATCAATTTGCTACCACTTGCCCCGTTCTGCACTTTCAAAGTCCTCGGCTCAGCTCACGATTTCGACCTGCGCGCGTTCCCATTCCGAGCTCGAGCTCGAGCCCGAGCCCGAGCCCGCGTTTGGAGTCTCACGCGGCCGCGCGCGCGTCCCCGCTCCGGGCTCGGACTCTCCCGGGGCGCGCGCGCTCGGCTGCTGATGTGTTAATTTTCCTGCGCTTTGTGTTGGGGGTGGTAACACTTATGCAATAAATATCCAGTTCAAGGTTTCTAGCATTGGCGAACGGAACAGCCATTATAAATCGGTGGTGTAAGCTGCACTGCAGGCTGAGAAAGAAGAACGTCTTAAAACTTAATTTTCGGATGGTGTTCTACAAATTCCTCCAGTTAATTGCATAGGTGGAGAACTTGCGCTCCAGTGAGTGATACCGGTGAGGCCTCTGCAAACAACCCAAACTTTCAGTCTCGCACAAACTTTCAACTTACATTTTGCAGTTTAACGACAAGTCGTCCCGCTTCAGGGGCCAGGCCTGTGTAACGAAAGGATCGACGAGCTTTGGCGCGATCGGAGAGCCCACTAGTCCCAGATTCTCAGTCAGAATTGTTGCTTCTTTCTTTCCCCGAGCTTCTGGCTGAAATCTCTGACGTGTCGGAACTCTTGGCTCCTTTCCATCGACTGTCAATAAAGGAATATCGGCACAAACCAGTCAGCCCAGTAATGTCATGAAATGTTCTATTTTACCAAGCAGGACCCCAACCTATGTTTTCAAGTTAGGCTACGACTTTGTGCCGGCGTCCCATCTTTCGAGTGGCCCATTTATCAGTGTTTCATTGGGTGCGCCATCTGATGTGCAGCCCCTACTGGTAGCTTCGGGTCATTGTAAGAAAACTTAACAGTGACATTTACAGTGCCTCTAGTCTTATTTTGAAATTTTACGCTGGAATATCATACTCAAAGCTTACATAAAAGTGCGGCGTCAGAAATCCCCCTCCCCACCAACTCCGTATCCAGAGTCCGTCTTTTCCTCGGCACTTTTCTTTCTACCCTTTTAATTGAGTTCACTCACTAACGACGTTTCTACGATAAGCTACTGCAAATTTATGTGTTTTTGTATGCACATTATTTAAGTTTTATTAACTGTGCGTGTTCTTTATTGGCAGTTAAACATATGAGCCTCCAGCTCCAATGCGTAGTTCACCGTTAATTCACTTCAAATTTCAGCGGGAAAAATAATTATAAATTGTAAACAAGAATCAAGACTATATTATAAATAAAATAGACTTCAAGACATTGGTAACCTTATTTGTTAAATGCTTTAGATGACTGATTTATGTTTCTGCCCTTATGAATTATGAGTCTTAGTAAAGAGCTCCTCTCGTCCATGAGACCCACCTACTGCGCTCTTAACTCCATTCCTACTAAACTGCTGACTACCCAACATACCTTCCTGGCTTCCATAGAAACATAGAAACATAGAATCTAGGAGCAGGAGTAGGCCATTCGGCCCGTCGAGCCTGCTCCGCCATTCAATACGATCATGGCTGATCATCCAAATCCAGTACCCTGTCCCTGCTTTAATCCCCACAGTACACATATCCCATCCTATCCCCGTAACCCCACGTATTTAATTCCCCCTAACATATCCCATCCTATCCCCATAACCCCACATATTTAATCCCCCCTAACACTAAGGGTCAATTTATCATAGCCAATTCAACCTAACCCACACATTTTTGGACTGTGGGAGGAAACCGGAGCACCCGGAGGAAACCCACGCAGACACGGGGAGAATGTGCAAACTCCACACAGACAGTCACCCGAGGTCAGATTCGAACCCGGGTCTCTGGCGCTGTGAGGCACCAGTGCTAACCACTATGCCACCGTGTTGCCCATACCAGCTGACATTGTAAATGGTTCTGTATCTTTATATGTTGTCCCCATCCCTTTTCGAAATTGCCATCATCACCTCCTGGTCCTCAAAAAACACCCTTGATTAGTGGGGTAGGAGGGGAGGTCATGGTTCCTGCCCACTCCCTATCACTTTGAGGTCGGTCAATTTCATATGTCAGAACTTAGCCAAAACTGGTTACAAATAATTTACTCACTTAACCTTTAAATTCCTGATCGCGACCACATTGCCGAACGTGAACGACAATCCTTAGACCCCCCAATCCTTTGACCTTAGCTCTGCCCTTCTCTTGACCCCTCTGACCGTGCAAACTACCACCCCATCTCCAACCTCCCTTTCCTCTAGAGAGTCCTTGAAAGTGTTGTTGCCTTTCAAATCTATGCCCATTTTTCCCACAACCCCTTATGTGACTCTCTCCAGCCATTTCCACCCACACCACAGTACTCAGATGGCCCAATTCAAGCTCACAAATGTCATTAATAAAAACAACCAACCCAACTAAAACATGGTGCATCATACCTCCTCGACCTGACTGCAGCCTTTGACATGTTTGACCACACCATCCTCCTCCAAAGCATCTCCTCTGTTTTCCAGCTCAATGGAATTGCCCTCACTTGGTTCCACTCTTACCTATTCAATCTTAGCCAGAGCATCTCATAGAACAACTTCACTTCCAAACCCCACAGGGTTACCTTCCATGTCCCCCGAGGATCTATTCTTTGCCCTCTCCTCCTGCTCATCTACAAGCTGCCCCTTGGTGATGATATCCACAGACATGGGGGTCAGCTTCCACACATATACTGATGAAACCCAACTCTACCTCTTCACCACCCCTCTTGACCTCTCTACTGCATCTGTGTTGTCAGACTGCTTGTTCAACATCCGAATAAGCTGCAATTTCCTCCAGCTAAATATTAGGAATACCAATGTCATAGTCTTCAGCACCTTCCAGAAACTCTGTACCTTTGTCACCAAGTTAAAGAGCAGGACCTCAAAGGTGGTAATCTATGGATTGCTGTCAGTGCCATGTACTAGTGAGTATATGTTTCCAGCAATGTTCCCTTTAAGCTGCGCAGCTCTCCAGGGATCCCGCACAGCCGGCTTGTCAATGCAAAAACCCCGCATGCGCGGTATTTTGAATGACCCGCGCGGTAAGGGTACGAGCGGTCCCAAAAAAAATGAGAGACACACATTGGTTTTCAGCCCAAAAAGGAAGGAAGCAGTGCTGGATCTATGAGGAATGAAGTAGGGCAAGTGGAGCATGTTTCAGTGGGGGAACAGTGATTTGGGAAACAGTGATCACAATATCATTAGGTTTCGAGTAGTTATGGAAAAGAATAAGGAAAAATCAAATGTGAAGATACTCAACTGGAGGACAGCTAATTTCAGTTAATTTTAAAGGGATTGGAATCAAAGATTGGCAGGCAAAACAGTAAATGAGCAATGAGAGGTCTTCAAAGAGGAGATAGTTCAGGTACAGACTAGACACATTCCCATGAAGGGGAAAGAAAGGGCTTCCAAAGCTAGAGCTCCCTGGATGACTAAAGACATAGAGATTAAAATGAAACAGAAAAAGGAGACTCATGATAACTGTCAGATTCATAATACAGCACAGCAGGGGTTCTCAACCTTTTTGCTTCTGAGGCTCCCCTCCCATGTAATAAAAATTCCACGGACCCCCTGTAACACAACACAAGTATTTTTTCTGTATAAAATGAGTTATACAATTGAATATATGTATTGATTATTATTGTTGTTGCTCCAAAGTGCGGTTGGAGACTGCCTGTCTGTGCGGAGCATGTGCGATGTGGCTCCAGGAAACAACAGGGGGCGAGTCCTGTCCAGCGCCTCTTGCAGAAGAGGTTGACGGGACTGGCTCTGCAAGAGCTGGGCATGGAGGTCGTCCTCTCAGCTTACGCCGATGACATGCTCCTCATGGTCACGGATCCCATTGACTTGCGGAAGATGCGCAAGTGCCAGCAGGTCTACTCTGCCATGTCCTCTGCGAGGATCAACTGGGAGAAATGTTCTGGACTCCTGGTGGGTCAGTGGCGGGTGGACTCCCTGCCGGAGGAGCTCAGGCCTTATGTCTGGAGTACCACTCATCTCCTCTACCCGAGAGCCTACTTTAGCCCTGCCGGGGGAGCCTGGCCGGCGAACCAAAGTCACCGCTCGCCTAAGGCGCTCGACAGGACTGCTCCGAGTGCTGTCCTACAGGGGTCATGCGCTGGTCATAAGTCAACTGGTGGTCACTATGATCCCTTCCCCTGAATTTGTCGCCAAGATACAGAAGAAGCTTGTTGAATTCTTCTGGGACAAAAGGAAGCATCGGGTCTCTGCCGTGGTTCTGAGTCTCCCACTTAGGAGGGCGGTCAGGCACTGCTGTACATGTGTACCTAGGCTGCGACCTTCCATCTTCAGACCCTGCAGAGATACCTGTACGTTGAGAATCCTCCCAGATGGTGTGCGCTGGCAACGTATTTCTTCCGCCAGCTGCACGGCCTCAATTCCGACACGCAGCTCCTGTTTATAAAACTGGGGTGTAGCCGTGCCTCAATTCAGGAGTTGCCTGCCTTTTACTAGGAACTGATCAGGAACTGGAACATGATTGTCTCCAGCCGGAGTTCTCCCTCGTCAGGAGTAGCGGCTATCCTCCAGGAGACGCTGCTCAGGAATCCGCATCTCCGCGACCGCGGTTTCAGATGGCTGGTGGAGGGGAGGGCCCTGGCTGGCTAGGTGACCAGAGTCAGGGACGAACTGGATGGCGGAGGAGTGGGCTGGATGTCACCAGACAAACTGGCACAGCGCGTGTCCTGGCAAGGTATCCGGTTCACGGTCAAAGCCATTGAGACGCTAAAGGAGGCATTCGGCCCCAACTTCACTAGGTGTGTCGAGGAGGCTCAAGTGTGTGGAGCGATCCCGTCTGAACTGACCTCCATTCGGACGGAATTTCTCACCAGCACCAGGCCCCGAAATCTCCCTAAGAGCTGGCGCCTCACAGCTTGAGCCGTCTCTCGGAGATCCCTTCCGTGCCTTTCCACTCTGCAAGGAGGGGTGTCCTGGATGGGCAGCTCTTGCACACTTTCCACTTTGTCTTCCTCATCTGCCATTCGGATATGCCTTGGCGTGCCATCTTGCAATCCGGAGGAGGCGGGGTCTCCAGTGGAGGGCTCTCTACGCAGGAGTCCTCCCCTTTTGTACTGGGGACTTTGCATGGAGCAGTCCCGTGCAAAATTTTTTAAGTAGGATCAAGGACTCCCAGGCCACATGCAATTTCTGCAGCCTGGAGGAGTCCGTGTTCCACGTATACACAGAGTGTGAGAGGTTGCAGCCCCTCTTCCAATTTTTGAAGGGGCTGCTCCTCAATTTTTGGTTGCACTTCAGTCGCACGCTCCTGATCCTTGGGCACCCTGTGCGGATTGGAGCGGGCAGATCAAAGGACCTCCTTGTTGGACTGCTCCTGAGCCTGGCAAAGTTGGCCACTATAGGTCCAGGCGGTTGAGGGGGTCGTTCGGCCCAACTGCCTGCCTCTCTTCCGTGGCTAAGTTCACGCCTGGGTGTCCCTGGAGATGGAGCACACAATGTCCGCCGGTACGCTTGAGGTCTTCCACGACTGGTGGGCACCGGAGGGACTGGAGTGTTTCATCATCCCGGAAACAAAATTCTGATTTGATTTGTTAAGTTTCATTTAAATTTGGTTTAATTTACGGTTTATTGGTTGTGCCCCTTTAAAAGGGGGCACTTGCTTCCTTTTTTTTAATTGGTAATTCCACCAGCCATCAATCACTGAAATCAGCATTTAAAAGGTGTAAGCGACTGAAGACTAGGCTCTAGTGTTCTATTCTTCACCACCTGGCTATCCGACTTTTACAACAACTCCCAATTTACTTAAGTGTTGTCTGCACATGATCTGCAATTAGTGGAATTGGAGCTAATGCATTAGCTGCCCCCCATGACATCACTTTCAGCTTATTACAATTCAAATTGTATGCCACAGGGACTGGAGTGCATCATCGACCCAGCCAATGTAATTTTGGTTTAATTGATAAAAACTTAAATTAATTTTTAAAACTTAAGTTCCTTTGTAGTTCATTTGTTTGGCTGGGAGAGCGAGAGGCTCCATTCAGCGACGCAGAGAGCTCTGCAGATGGAGAAGAATGTCAACCAGAGTCTGCTGCATCTGCACAAACTCTCCACTGGGAGCGCGGACCCTCATCTGTGTGAATTCCTGGAGACCCACTATTTGAATGAACAAGAGAAGATGATCAAGAAGCTTGGAGATCACATCACCAACTTGAAGAGACTGGGACCCCTGCCTTGTAGGGAATGATGGCTTGTGACTTTGTACAAAGAGCTGAGACCTGAGCTCTGTAAATGTCATTAACTGTAAATAAAATGTTCAAATTTTAAATTAAAAAAAAAATCAAATTGTATGGAAACTTGTTTCAGGTACAATGTCTTAGCCCCCACATGACATGTGAGGAGAAGTGTGTGCAAAATGTACACAGGGCAGAAACCAGGCTTAAGAGGCCTCCTCCCTTTTTCTTCTCTATTGTGCACTGGAAAGAAGTGCACACAAGGCACAATATAGAGGAAAATCTCCCTTCCTAATTTAGCATCAGTGTGAAGCAGAAACCAATTTATACCAATGCTAAACTTGTAATGTAACTGCACCCAGAGAGGTTTCTGATGCTAAGAGACAAATTACCTCTCATGTCACTAACAGAACAGACAGTGGAGTCACTAACCTAAATTTTCCATTTTAGTGTAATTTCCCTCATTTGTATATTGTTACAAAATGCACACCCATATATGTCTCCTGTCACTTCCAGTTGGAAATTCAGGACACAGAAGGGACGAGCAGGGTGCCAGTGGATTGTCATTATCTGCTGCATTTCCAGCCCCAACCTGCTCAAGTTATGCTGGGGAGCCAATAAAACTTGAGGGGCAAGTCTAGGCTACCATTTTTCAGAAATGTTTTGTTAATTTGCTTAAATACACATCTTCCAATGACAAAACCACATGCAATCATCAGGCCCAAAATTATGTCTAAATGTTTGCCAAGCACTTTATCATCAAGGTGAGGCCCTTTTTTGTCCAATCAGAAAGCAAGTTTCACACTCACACTGAGCATTACAATATCAGACAATTCAACAGGCTTGTCACAATCTATATAACTCTGAGGCAAATGGGTACACAGTTAATTGAAAGAAAGGTAGCCACACTGATTGACTAGCTGGCTGATCTATCTCAGAGTCAATGCAGTTGGTTAGAAGATCAAAAGAACTGAAAATGTCATCAGGCAGCAGATTTGACACAAAAAGGTTTAACTCATAGAATCTTACAGCACAGAAGGAAGCCATTCAGTCTGTCATGCTTGTGCCGGCTCTTTGAAAGACCTGTCCAATTTAGTCCTACACCCCAGCTTTTTCTCCGTAAACCTGCAAATTAGGCCTCGTCAAGTATATGTCCAATTGCCTTTTGAAAGTTCCTATGGAATCTGATTCCACCACCTTTTCAGGTAGTGTATTCCAAATCTTAACAACCCTCTGTGTGAAGACATTTCTCCTCATTTCCCCTCTAGTTCTTTAGCCAATTATTTTAAATCTCTGACCTCTTGTTACTGAGGTCTCCCCATTTGCTCTATCAAAACCCCTCATAATTTTGAATACCTCTATTAGATCTCCCCTTAACCTTCTCTGCTCTAAAATGAACAATGCCAGCTTCTGCAATCTCTCCACATAACTGAAGTCCCTGATATCATCCTGGTAAACCTCCTCTGTATCCTCTCCAAGGACTTGAGGCCTAACCAGAGATTTGTAAACGTTTAGCATGACTTCCTTGGTTTCGTATTCAATGCCCCTATTTACAAAGCCAAGTATCCCATATGCTTCCTGAACTGCCTTCTCAACTTGCCCTGCCACGTTCAAAGATTTGAGAATATGCACTCCCAAGTCCCTCTGCTTTTGCATCCCCTCCCTCAAAATATTACCATTTATATTATACTGCCTCTCCATGTTGTTTCTCCCAAAGTGCATTTTTCCACACTTATCCGCATTAAATTGCATTTGCCAGGTGTCTGCCTATTTCACCAGTCTGTCTATGTCCTGAAGTCTGTTACTATAATGCTCACTACTTATTACGTTGCCAAGTTTTGTATCATCCGCAAGCTTCAAAATTGTAGTCCCTGTACCCAAGTCCAGGTCATTTATATATAACAAGAAAAGCAATGGTCCTAATACCAACCTCTGGGGGACCCCACTGTATACTTCTCTCCAGTCAGAGAACACCTTGACATGTGTTTCATTTTATATTGTTATTTGTGTAAGTCATACTAATATTAACATTTTAACAAATACATAATATTTATGCACAATAGAGTTGAATGATTCATTTTGTTGTCACTAGTTGATCTCCTATAGCGTTGTTCATGTGTAGTTGGGGGCTTGGAGCATGGTTATTGATGATTACTGGGCCCCCCTTTCAAGCCTCTCACTGTGGTCATTCACTGACCTGATGCTGCTTGTCCTCAAGTTCAGAATCAACCCCTGTCGCTGAACATGTATATAATACTACTTAAAATAATTAGCAGGTCTCCTGTAGCATTGTTCATGGGTAGGCTGGGGCTGGAGAACAATTACAGATGTTTACTGAGCTCATTTTGACATCCCAGGCAGACAATTTCGCCTGCTGGTGCAATTATATGATATAACTTAATGTAACTGGTTGATCTCCCATGGCTTTACTCACAGACAGAAAAAGCCTTAATAGTGTGAGGAGCCATGTTAATTACCATGTCATCGCCCAGGTGTCAATCATTTTTATTTTCCAAATTTCAATCTCGTATTAACATAGAAACAGGAGTAGACCATTTAGCCCCCTCAAGCCTGTTCTGCCATTCAATTAGATCATGGCTGATCTGTACCTCAGCTTCATTCATCCACCTTTGCTCCATATCCCTTGATACCCTTACCATACAAAAATCTATCAATCTGAGTCTTGAAAATTTTAATTGACCAAGCATCCACAGCATTTTGGGTGAGATGATGAAGTGCTTCCTGACATCACCCCTGAATGGCCTAGCTCTAATTTTAAGGTTATGCCCCCCTTCTTCTGGACTCCTCCACCAGAGGAAATAGCTTCTCTCTATCTACCCTACATACAAGACTCTGTCCTTTCTAAAGATCCTATAGTCTGGAATATTTAGCTCCAAATCATGGTCAGTTTGTAGGCTGGTCTCTGTAATGGCTACTACATTATACCCTTTAAGGAAGACTTATAGAATCATAGAGCACAGAAGGAGGCCATTTAGCCCATCGTGCCTGTGAGCTCGCCAATTTCCCATCTCTTTCCCCATATACCTCCACATTTTTCCTTTTCAAGTATATATCCAATTCCCTTTTGAAATGACTTGCATTTATATAGCACCTTTCACGATTTCAGATGTCCTAAAGTGCTTTTCAGCTAATTAAGTATTTTTGTAGTGACGTTACTGTTGTAATGTAGGAAACGTGGCAACCAATCTGCGCACAGCGAGGTCCGACAAACAGCAATGAAATAATGACCAGATAATCTGTTTTAGTGATGTTAGTTTAAGCTCTCTAAAGTCTTCGATTGAGAGGTTATCAAAATTGGCAGTACTCGAGAGCAATCTGCCATGTCACTGGTCTCTGATCCGCCATCAGTACTTTTCCTAAAATACGTAATAGTCAGAGACAGAGTGAGAGCAGGAACAGGAAGTGGACATCCTGGGCCCAATATTCCTCTAATTTGTCCCCCCACCTTTTTTGAGCACAGCCGAGAGGAAAATGGCCACAGAAATTTTGTGCACATTTTGCTCTGTGTTTGCACTGCCCCGCCATTTCCTCTGGCCTCAATATTGCACTGGTATTTCCATGCAAATAAGATAAAAGCCACCTTCTGATGATGTGATCAGCACCTGCCCCTGGATTACCTTTACTTACTCCAGATGCATTTTATGTGCAGATTGTCTCTATGAAAGTAAAGGCAAAAAACAGAAAGGCTGTTTTACTAAGCCCACACCTTTCATTGGAGCAGACAGGAAGCATTTCACAAGTGAGTTTCAAACTTGTAAGTTGCTTGTGATAGCAGTATTACTGAGTTCAAGTGCTGTGTCACTGAAATTGGACTTTTTGAAACTTTCTGCTTTAGGTGCTATGGAGTGTTAGCCAAATCTGTCCCTGACACCAGAATTTGTAGGCTGTTGGGGATCACATTGCAGTATATTTAACTTACGAGGAGGAAGATGGCAAGCGCATGCAATAATCTTGTCTCGATAACAAGGAGCGCTGACACCGCAGATGGTAGAGAACCCTCCTGCACCTATCGTCCTGGCTGCGTTTACTGTCCCCACTTTACACAGGGCTATTGTGTCCAGAGGCTCAGATTCACCAAGGAGGTCATGCGGAAATTATGTGATCCTCTGCAGCTTGAGTTGGAGTCATGGTGCAGGGCTAGTCGAGGTGAAAATGACCATTGCCTTGAAGCTCTTTGCCCTGGGGAGATCAGGGTTCCAGGAAGCCAGAGATGACAAAATGAGCTAGTCTGCAGTCCACAGGAGCATTGACCAAGTCACAAATGCATCAATTGCCAGAGCTGGGGAATTTATTACATTCTCCACAGATCCCAACCATGAGCAGGTGCAGGAACTAAGCTTCTTCTAAACAGCTGGGTTTCCAAAGGTGCAATGAGCTATTATTGACACACAGTGCTTTACTGCACTGTAGCCCACATATATAAACAGGAAGGCTTTCTACTCTGTCATCGTGCATTTTGAGTGTGACTACCACCGTAAGGTTATGCATGTGAATGCTATATTCCCTGTCGGCACGCACACTTTTATTCTCAGGCAGTCAACTACTTCCCTTGTTTGCAGACACCATTGAGTAAAGGATTAGCTCCTGGGTCCAGGGACACCCACTGCAGCCATCCTCAAACTTCTGCACAGATCAAGCGGAACAACGCCTGTGCTTCCACTATCATGGAGAACACAATAGGCATTCTGAAGCAGCAGTTCTGGTGCCTGGAAAAGTCACAGCATCCTGCCCTACCAGGTAGCAAAAAAGTCCAAGATCATTGTAGTGTGCTTTATGCTGCACAACCTGTCCCTTGATTAAGGCATGGACTTGGAGCAGTATAAACAGTGCTTCAGAAGAATCAGTGGATCCTGTCCATGAGGAGCTGGAACAGGCAATGGAGTCTGCACCAACAGACCTGCTGTGAGCTGGTTGGACCATTAGACAAACACTTAGCAATGACTCCTTCTCCTGAACTAAGCTGGAAAATTTCAACAGAACCCACACTCCTTCCACCATAGTGCTTTTCTCCTACAATAATGCTGCTTACTAAACATTGTCAACAGCACCCTGAGCATTTCTCCTTCTGCAGATTTCCCAACTGTGACTCACAATGGATAGTCCAAAAAAACAATTGATCTAAGGTGACAACTTCTAGTCATCAGCAGCAGAGATCAGGCAGCACAAACTTCAGAGTTGAGCATCGGCAACCAAAATGGTGCCCAACTAGGCTCCAAGCCTGTCTGGCAACAGCAGCCTGACTGCGTCATTAACATAGAAACTTAGAAGATAGGAGCAGGAGTAGGCCATTCGGCCCCTCGAGCCTGTTCCGCCATTTAATGAGATCATGGTTGATCATCCAAATTCAGTACCCTGTCCCTGCTTTCTCCCCATATCCCTTGATCCCTTTAGCCTTAAGAAATATATCTAACTCCTTCTTGAATATATTTAATGAATTGGCCTCAACTGCCTTCTGTGGTAGAGAATTCCACAGGTTCACCACTCTCTGGGTGAAGAAATTCCTCCTCATCTCAGTCCTAAATGGCTTACCCCTTATCCTTAGACTGTGACCCCTGGTTCTGGACTCCCCCGCCATCGGGAACAGCCTTCCTGCATCTAGTCTGTCTAGTCCAGTTCGAATTTTATAAGTTTCAATGAGATCCCCTCTCATTCTTCCAAACTCTAGCGAATATAAGCCTAATCGACCCAATCTCTCTTCATACGTCATTCCTGCCATCCCAGGTATCAGTCTGGTGAATCTTCGCTGCACTCCCTCCATGGCAAGAACATCCTTCCTCAGATAAGGCGACCAAAACTGCACACAATACTCAAGGTGTGGTCTCACCAAGGCCCTGTACAACTGCAGCAAGACATCCTTGCTCCTGTACTCGAATCCTCTCGCTATGAAGGCCAACATACCATTTGCATTCTTAACCGCCTGCTGCACCTGCATGCTTACCTTCAGCGACTGGTGCACAAGGACACCCAGGTCTCGTTGCACTTACCCTTTTCCCAATCTATTGCCGTTCAGATAATAATCTGCCTTCCTGTTTTTGCCACCAAAGTGGATAACCTCGCATTTATCCACATTATACTGCATCTGCCCAATCACCCAACCTGTCCAAATCATACTGGAGTTTCTCTGCATCCTCCTCACAGCACACACGCCCACCCAGCTTTGTGTCGTCTGCAAACTTGGAGATATTAAATCTAGTTCCCTCGTCTAGATAATTAATATACAGTATATTGTGAATAACTGGGGTCCTAGCACTGATCCCTGAAGTACCCCACTAGTCACTGCCTGCCACTCGGAAAAAGACCCGTTTATTCCAACTCTTTGCTTCCTGTCTGCCAACCAGTTTTCTATCCAAGTCAGTACCTTACCCCCAATCCCATGTGCTTTAACTTTGCACGCTAATCTCTTATGCGGGACCTTATCGAAAGCCTTCTGAAAGTCCAAATACACCACATCCACTGGTTCTACTTTATCTATTCTACCAGTTACATCCTCAAAAAATTCCAGTAGATTAGTCAAGCATGATTTACCTTTTGTAAATCCATGTTGACTTTGTCCGATCCTGTCACTGTTTTCCAAGTGCTCTGCTATTACATCTTTTATAATGGACTCTAGCATTTTCCCCACTACCGATGTCAGGCTTACCGGTCTATAATTCCCCGTTTTCTCTCTACTACCTTTTTTAAATAGTGGGGTTACATTAGCTACCCTCCAATCCATGGGAACGGTTCCAGAGTCTATAGAATTTTAGAAGATGACCAGCAATGCATCTACTATTTCTAGGGCCACTTCCTTAAGTACCCTAGGATGAAGATTATCAGGCCCTGGGGATTTATCAGCCTTCAATCCCGTCAATTTCCCTAACACCATTTCCCTACAAATACTGATTTCATTCAGTTCCTCCCTCTCATTAGACCCTATGTTCCCCGACATCTCTGGGAGTTTATTTGTGTCCTCCTTTGTGAAGACAGAACCAAAGTATGTATTCAATTGGACTGCCATTTCTTTGTTCCCCATTATAAATTCCCTGATTCTGACTGCAAGGGACCTACGCTTGACTTCACCAATCTTTTTCTCTTGACATATCTATAGTAGCTTTTACAGTCAGTTTTTATGTTCCCTGCAAGCTTACTCTCATATTCTATTTTCCCCCTCTTAATTAATCCCTTTGTCCTCCTTTGCTGAATCCTAAACTGCTCCCAATCCTCAGGTTTGCTGCTTTTTCTGGCCAATTTATATGTCCTCTCCTTGGATCTTATACTATCCCTAATTTCCCTTGTTAGCCACGGTTCAGTCACCTTTTTTGTTTTATTTTTATGCCAAACAGGGATTAACAAATTTTGTAGTTCATCCATGCGATCTTTAAATGTTTGCCATTGCCTATCCACCGTCAACCCTTTAAGTAACATTCCCCAATCCATCCTAGCCAACTTGCGCCTCATACCATCGTAGTTTCCTTTATTTAAATTCTCTACACTCTGGATTCCTGGCTGACAGACTGCTATATTGACAGTCATGTTTAAAACTATTTTCTTCCTGTTGCACATTTTGGACTTGCCAGCACTTTTATTGAAAGTTATCCTGATGTTTTCCATGGCTTACTGCACCTTTAAGTTCAGCACCTGAATTTCCTTTCAAATGGACGTGTGTGCAATCCGAGGTGCTCCCACACTTAGTGCACATCCAGTACATTTAAATGAGCAGTGACCTAAATTATGGGTGCTGCTTTCTACCTCCTGATGGAGCACATTTCTGGAGCACTCCACCAATTCTGTGCACATGCTCCATCCCAAGAAGAAAAGTCGGAGCCCCAATCACTGGAGTCACCTCAATAGCACCCCAGAGTCCCACCTCTTCATCATTTATGTGCTACTCCCTGCCAACATCATCTGAAAACATGGAACTAGGTTCTACAAGTGTGCCAATGACATCCAGCTGTACCTCTCTATCTGCTCCATCGATCCCAAGCCCATTGCTACACTCTCCAACTTGCCTGTCTAACATTACATCCTGATGAGAGGAACTTTTCTCCAGCTAAATGTCATAAAAACCAACATAAGAAGCATTATTTTACCCCTACCCGTACCCACGTGCCTCCGGTATTAACCTCCCTGGTTGCTACTTCAGACTAAATCCAGAAATGCAGAACCTTGACACATTACTTGATCCTGAGCTCAACTTCCTTCCCACATCTAATCTGTTACCATGACCACTTTCTCCTACCTCTGAAATATCACACCCCTCCATCCATACATTTTTGTTGAAATCCTAATCCATACCTTTATCACCAACAAGATTTGACATCTCCAGTGGATCCCTTCACAGCCTCCACAACCTACAAGTAACTCAGAATACCAGGGTTTGCATCCTCATTGCACAAAGTCCTGAGCTCCAGTGGCCCAGCAAGTTGATTCTAAGGTCCTTCTCTTTACCTTCAAATCCCTCCATGGTCTCATCCTACCAAAGCTCAGTAATCTCCTCCAGTTATATATACCCATATACACCAGTCATTCCTCGGACATTGGCTTACTGCTCATTCTGCCATTGATGACCAGTCTTTCAATGACTTATGCCCCTGCCTCTGGAACTCCTTCCCTAAATTCCTCAGCACTGCCACCCTCCCCCCTCCCCATTGCATTCAAAAGGTTCCTAAAAAACTTCACCATGTTTTCACCCCCTCTGCTCAGTGTCCATGCTCTGTGGCATCCTTCTCCAGCCACCATCCATTCTCCCCAATCACTCTGCTGACTGACTCATCCCAATCTAGATGGGAAATCCACCTTTAAAGACTACTGGACATTGGGTTAGCACATAAACTGTTTGGTACTGAAAATGATAAGTGTAGCCTTCCAACACTACCACCCTCACAAGTGAATGATCAATTTCAAGGTTGCCCAGGATCCCATCCTGCAGATACTCAAAATTCAACCCTTTTCCTTCTTGTTATCATTTCCAGCTTCATCTCTATGGGTTACAGACAACAGTAGAGCATCTCTCTTTCTTCTGGACACATATACTTTCTGCATGTCCACCCTTTCTGTTAATTCCCAGAATCCTGCAAAAAGTACAAATAGAGGGAGCAAAATGATCCTGATAATCCACAATTGGCTTCAGAAACCATGGCTTGGCACTCACCAGAAATACCTCTCTAACCTGTAAGATCAGATCCTTCACCTGGAGCCCAGCAGGTTTATAGTTGACTGACTTCCCGTTGAGAGGGTACGGCATCCGAGTCAACCCATTGTTTCCTATGATGGATATTTTCAAGATCTCTAAGAAACAACCAGCCAACAAAGCTCCTAATTTAAAAGTAAGTTTGTGGAGTGTTGCATTGCCAAAAACATCAACTCTCTCTCCTATGATTTATATTAGTGTTCTTATATTTACACATCCTAGTGGACCACCATCTCAAACCAGGATCCATACAAGTTATGAAGTAGCAATACCAGCCTTTCGTGAACCACTACTTATGGTTCATTAGGGGAACATCCAATCATTTCTTAATTCATGTATGGTTTTGAGCATCAAAATATAAACAGTTCTCCTTTTCCCCCTTTATACATGTTAATTTAGTCTTAACCAAATGGCTGCAACACCCTTTTGAACACCCGGTGCGGAGGGGAGCGGGCAGGTCGGGGGACCTCCTCGTAGTACTGCTCCTGGGCCTGGCCAAAGTAGCCATCAACTGGTCCAGGCAGCGGGCGGTCGAGAGGGTCGTTCTGCCCGACTGCCTGCCTCTCTTCCGCGGCCACATTCGCGCCCGGGTGGCTCTGGAGATGGAGCATGCGGTGTCTGCCGGCATGCTCGAGGCCTTCTGCGACCGGTGGGCACCGCAGGGACTGGAGTGCATCAACTCCCGACAAACAAATTTTAATTTAATTTGTTAAGTTTCATTTGATGTATTTTTGTTAAGTTACAGTTTTTGTTTACTGATCGCACCAAAAGAGCAACCCCCTTTTGAACCTGTGGTGCATAGGACCTAAAGATTTTTATGTAGACAACTGTTCTTCTTGGGGCCCTGGTTTCAGTACGATGGGTGAGTGAGATTCAAGCACTGGGTTAACGACGATCCTTATTTAGTGTGGCATTCTGACCAGGTGATATTTAAAACACACCTTAGATTTGTGCATAAAGTGATTTTTCCCTTTCATTTAAACTAAGACATTTTGTCCTCCCTACAGAATTGGAACTGTGACAATTTCCACTGGGTATTATCATGTTACGTAACTCTTCTATTGATTCAACTGATTACTTGTTCCCTTTGCTCCCAAATGATCATTAAGCTTCAGCTTGCCTTTTGGTCATTGACTGCATTGCAATGTTATTACCTTGCTGATAACAATCCTCCCGAGATAGTGAAGACACCATATATCCAATCCACAGCTATTTCTTTGACAGCTCTAAAACAAGTCTCCAAAGAAGGTCTCTCCATGGAGTAACCTGCTCACTTTCATTGGATGCCACTGTCTGGACTTATCTTGGGATCTCATTACGTTTGGTCATCCCATTCTGTCTTTCAACCCTTTCCTTTCATACTCCCACCCTTCCCTCAGACCCCTCTTCCTTCTATACCCCTCCCTCTCACTTCTCCCTATCCCTCCTTCTCCCCGTTCCTCTTTTCTCTCTTCCCCCCTCTGTCGCTCTCCTTCCCTTCCGACCGGCCCCTTTTCCCTCTCTCTTTGCCAGCTTGCTTCCCACTCTACACTCTCCCAATGAAGAAATAAACATGTGACAAAGAGGCCAGAAATAGGTGAAAGAGTAAAGCAAAGAGGTAAGAGATAGAGAGAAGAAAAAGAGCAGAGCGTTATAAAACCAGAAGTGGGGAGAGAGAAAGCCAGAAAAGGAGAACATGAAAGTGAATCAGAAAAGAAAGTGAACCAAAGAAGAGAAATATCAAACCAGGAGAGGGAGGGAGAAAGAGAACTATAAAGGAGACAAAGAGAAATACATGGAAGTTACAACACGAAAAAAGGTCATTTGGCTCAACCAGTCTGTGTCCTCATTTACCCATCACATGAGCAATTTGTTCTAATCACATGTACTCACCCTGTTCCCATATTCCACTAACCCCTTTTCCTTCATCCACCTATCCAATCTAATCTTGAATGTTGACATAGTTTCTGGCTCAACCACCAACTCTGGAAGTGAAATCCACAGTCTCACAACTCTCTGGGTGAAGAAATTTCTTGTGCCCTCTGTTCTAAATTTCTTACATTTAATCTTGTATCTGTGTCCCCTTGTTCTTGACTCCTCAACTACTGGAAACAGTCTGTTCCTATTGACCCTGTCCATCCTTTCATAATTTTTCAAACTTCTATTATAAAACCCTGTAATCTGTGTTGTTCTAATAAAAAAGACCCAACTTTTCAAGCCTTTTCTTGTATTTCCGCATACCAGGCAGCATCCTAGCAAATCTGTGTTGTACCCTCTCTGAAGCCTCAACATCTTTCCTATAGTGTGGAGCCCAATACTGCACACAGTACACTAACTGAGGTCTTATTAAGGTTTTATATAGGCTTCTCATTCCCTCGGTTTTTATATTCTATACCTTTGGAGATAAAATTTAGAATTCTATTAGCTATTTTTACAGCCTTATCAACCTGAAGTATTGTCTTTAGTAAAAACAAAAAATGCTGGAATCACTCAGCAGGTGAGGCAGCATTTGTGGAGAGGTGCTGCCTGACCTGCAGGCTGATTCCAAAATTTTCTGTTTTTATTTCAGATGTCCAGCATCTGCAGTATTTCACTTTTTGTGCTACCTTTAATACAACAACAAACAACAAGAAGTTGCAATTATATAGTGCCTTTAACGTAGGAAAATGTTCCAAGGCGCGTCACAGGAGCGTAATAAGACAAGAATGGACACCGAGCCAAAGAAGGAGATCTGACAGCTGACTAAAAGCTTGGTCAGAGGTAAGTTTAAAGGAGGATCTTCAAGGAAGAGAGAGAGTTGCAGAGACAGAGAGGTTTAGGGAGGGAATTCTAGAGCTTAAAGCCTATATGGCTGAATGCACAGCCACCAATGGTAGGGCGCAGAAAGTGGGGAATGCGCAAGAGTCCAGAGTTGGAGGAAAGCAGAGTTCTTGGAGGGTTGTAGGGCTGGAGGAAGTTACAGCGATAGGGAGGGGTGGGCTATTGAGGGATTTGAACACAAGGATGAGAATTTTAAAATTGAGGTATTGGTGGACTGACAGCCAACATAGGTCGGTGAGCACAGGGGTGATGGATGAGTGGGATTTACTGTGGTTTAGAATGCGGGCAGCAGAGTTTTGGATGAGTTGAAGTTTATGGAGGTTGGAAGATGGGAGGCCGGCCAGAAGAGCATTCGAATAGTTGGGTCAGGAGGTAACAAAAGCATGGATGAGGGTTTCAGCAGCAGATGAACAGAGACAGGGGCAAAGGTGGGCGATGTTATGGAGGTGGAAGTACGCAGTCTTTGTGACAGTGAGGATTATGGGGTCAGAAGCTCATCTCAGGGTCAAATAGGACGCCAAGCTTGTGAACAGTCTGGTTCAGCCTGAAACAGTGGCCAGGGAGGGGGATGGAATCGGTGGTAATGGAATGGAGTTTGTGGCGGGGCTTGAAGACAATGGTTTTGATACTCCCAATATTTAATTGGAGGAAATTGCAGCTCATCCAGGGCTGCATGTCGGCAAGCAATCTGACAACACAGAGGCAGTGGACAATGTCATGTGAACCTCAACCCTCAAGTTCATTTGCTCTTCCACAGCACCAAGCCTACTTCCATTTAGAGCATAATTACTGCTGTTATTTTTTTTTAACAAAATGCATCACCTCACTCACTGACATTGAATTGCATCTGCATATACACAGTGAACAGAAGTGGCGCCAGAACTGAACCGTGCAAACCACTCTGAAAAACTGCCCTTAACTCCTATTTTTTGTTTTCTCCCCTCTAACCAATTTTCAATCAGCCATGATCTTATTGAATGGCAGAGCAGGCTCGAGGGGCCAAATGACCTACTCCTGCTCCTACGTTTTATGTTCTTATGTTTGCTATCCTCCCACTATTTCTATGTCCTTTAATCATCTCTAGTAATTTCCCATGTTGCTCTCCTAAAGTCCATGTAAGCTGCATCCACTACATTTCCCCCATCTACCATGTCTGTTACCCTCTCAAATAACTCAATGAAGTTTGTCAAGCACAATCGACTCTTTTTGAAATCCATGCTCGCTACTTCTAACTATTTCTTCTTTATCTAAATTTTTCTCCTGATCCATCACAATATCACTCATCTCATTCTCTACCACTTCAGGATTCACTTCCTCTCTGGTATCTTTCTCTTTAGTAAAGACCAATGCGAAGTACTTATTAACTACATCTGCTATTTTTTTTATCATTCTCTACAAACTGACAATCCTTTGCTCTCAGAGGTCCTACTTTGTTTTCAACAATTCTCTTTTTGTTGATATATTTCTAAAATACCATACTGTTCCTTTTGATGTTTTTTGATTTTTTTCCCCTTCATATTCTTTCTTATCTTTCCGTAGCCACTCCTAACCTCTGCTTATTTTCTCATTATCTGCTTTAGCTGTTTCATTATTATTCTTATAGTCCTCATATGCCTTCTTCAAGTGGTTTCTAGCCTCTTTATCCATGGCATTCTAAAACTACTAGTAGTTTCATCTTTTCGATTGGAATATACTTATTCTGTATCTTTACAATTTCTTTTCTTAAACATCCCACTGTTGCTCTACAGTCCTGTGTGCCAATTTCTCCTTCCAGAAGAAAGGAAAGTGGAGAGGGGGGACACAGTGGGAAGAAACACATGAACAAGATAAAAGTAAAAGGGGAAGAAGAGAAAGGAGGAAAGATAAAAAGGAGAGAAATAGAGAAGGAAAAGATGTGAAAGTGATGGGAAGGAGGAGAAATAAAGAGGGGAATGAAAGGAAATGGATGGAAGAGAAAGGAAAACAAAAAGATAGGTAGGTGAGAAGTGTGAGACATCAAAAGAGTGGGTGACACAGGGTGTGTGAGACAGATAGGAGAGAAGAAGTGAATAACACATAGAAGTAGCAACATGACCATAGATGGAGAGACACATTTATAGAAGGGAAGGATATGAGAGACAGAAGAGATGAGACACAGAAGTAAAACAATGAGAGTTTTTTCAGACTTACCAGTATCAGTGTCCTTAGTTACAGAGTTTTTTTATGAGAAGTATCAACATTTTTTGTTTCTGTTTATTGTCAAGGATGGCATGGTTGAATGAACCACAAGGATGTGGCTTAGAAATATAAAAGTAAAACATATTTTTGCTTCAGAGCTTTTTCAGGATGTTTCTCCAACAAAATTAGGTTTGCCCACCTCTATTTGCTGTATTTATTTCAGATTTCCAACGTTTACAGTTTTCTAAATATATGATACTGCAGTCACCAACATGGCATGAAATCTGTTTTTGCAAAAGGTGTGGAACTAAGCTTTCTCAACCCTCACGCACAATTAACCCTGACACCTTCAGTGCTCTAATTAAACAACAGAGAATAAAATTGCTGTGGCGTCATCAAATCGCAACAGGGAACGATAAACTGTGACATCGTCGGCGACTCTTTCGCACGCACGCAGAGAAAGACGTTAAACATCATCAAATCAGGACAATGACGGGTAACTATGACATCCGCTTCTCCTTAGTAACCATGCAGCAGGCCTGACAGCTCATTCTAAACTGACAACTGCACCGAACCAGCTCGTTCATGTCCTCACAATACAGGGGAAAAACATATTTGAAAGGCTACACTGCATATACATAAACTAAGGGCATCATATCGTAAAGTGGAACTTGCCAGGAAAATAATTTAAAAATCATTTTAATTGGGTTAATCAAGTCACGGGGTCAAGGAAACACACAATTCCTATTATCGCTGACTTTCAAAATTACTACATCAAAAGCAAAAAAAACAAACGTGACCTAACCATCACCTCGACTCCCAGCACACCTTTCGCTTGTCCAGCAGTCCGAGTCCTCCGCTCGGTGGGCAGCTTGCTGCTCCCTTCAATGCCCGCCGGGAATCGTAGTTCAGAAGCTCGCCATTCCATCCGCAATATCAACGGCAATGCGCTCAACGGAAAACTACGATCCCCGACGTGCATCGCGCTGCCGGCGCATGCGTGTCTGCACTCCCTCCATCCTCGCCGCTGTTTCTCCTGCCTTCAGTAAAGGAGACTTGTTTCGTTTCGTTTGATAACGGAAACTGCGAGTGGAAGGAGAAAGAGAAGGAAACTGAGTACTTCCGCGTTTCACCTCCCAGTAAAGAACATTACTGACAGGAACAGCCTCTCTTATTGACTGACCATGACACTGTGAGCATTAACGATTAAAATTATATACAGACTGATTTTACTATAACCAGGAATAATCAATGAAACAATGTTGCAAGGATCTAAGAAAAAAGACAAACGTATTCTATCGGGTACGTGTCCGGATCCCAAGTGCCAGGCTCGACTGTTTTTCCCAGCCTATGGAGTCAGTATAGAATGCACCGAATGCGGCCAGCGCCATGAACAAAGAAATCTGCTCAATGTAGAGGAAGTCACCGACCCAGACGTGGTACTGCACAACCTGCTGAGGAATGCTTTGCTGGGAGTCACGGCCCCCAAAAAGGGCACGGAAATGGTGAAAGTAATGGGACTGTCCAATTACCACTGTAAGCTGCTGTCTCCTATCCTGACCCGGTATGGCATGGATAAACAAACTGGGAAGGCCAAACTCTTGAGAGAGATGAACCAAGGGGAAATGTTTGATTGTGCCTTGTTGGGTGACAGAGCTTTCCTTATTGATCCAGAGCACATTGGGACTATGGGCTATGGGAAAGATCGCTCAGGGAGTCTGTTATACCTCCATGATACTCTGGAGGAGATTAAGAAGGCGAATAGTAATCAAGAATGTTTAATCCCTGTTCATGTTGATGGTGATGGTCATTGTTTAGTTCATGCTGTGTCCAGGGCTTTGGTGGGCAGAGAGCTTTTCTGGCATGCTTTGCGTGAAAATCTCAAACAGCATTTTAAAGTAAACCTGGATCGTTACAAGGCATTATTCCATGACTTCATTGATGCAGCAGAATGGGAGGATATCATTAATGAGTGTGACCCTTTGTTTGTCCCTCCTGAAGGAGTACCTTTGGGTCTACGTAATATTCATATATTTGGTTTGGCCAATGTATTACATCGTCCAATCATTTTGCTAGATTCACTGAGTGGAATGAGAAGTTGTGGTGATTATTCAGCTACCTTTCTCCCAGGATTAGTTCCTGAAGAAAAATGTCGGGGAAAGGATGGACAGCTTAATAAACCTATTTGCATTGCATGGAGCAGTTCAGGGCGCAACCATTATATACCTTTGGTTGGAATAAAAAGGGGTCCTTTACCCAGGCTTCCTTTGAAATTGTTGCCTAAAGCCTGGGGTGTCCCACAGGAGCTTATTAGGAAGTACATACAGTTTGAAGATGACAGCTGTCTATTAGGAGGTGACCGAAGTTTGCAGGACAAGTACTTGCAGAGGCTAGTTGCTGCAATGGAAGAAATTTTCTTGAAGAAGCATGACATCCACCCTTCTCTGGTAGCAGATGTTCATCAATATATATACAGAAGGACAGGGGTAATTGGAATACAGCCTGAGGATGTTACTGAAGCTGCAAAGAAGGCTGTCATTGAAAATCGTTTGCAGAAATGTTTGATTTGTGGTGCTCTTTCAGAGCTTCATGTGCCTACAGAGTGGCTAGCTCCAGGAGGAAAGTTATACAACTTGGCTACAAGCACCCATGGTCAATTGAAGCCAGACAAAAATTATAGTTTTCCTGTTCACCATCTGGTGTGCTCATATGACCCTAAAGAAGATGTACTGGTGCCAGACTATAATTTGAGTCACTTAACATCCTGCAACTGGTGTCATGGTACTTCCATGCGCCATGTTAGAGGGGATGGTTCTGTTGTGTACTTAGATGGAGATCGAACTAATGCCAGATCTGCTGGAGGCAAATGTGGCTGTGGCTACAAGCATTACTGGGAAGGAAAGGAATATGATAACTTACCTGAAGCATTCCCAATAACTTTGGAATGGAATGGAAGGGTGGTGCGAGAAACTGTTTATTGGTTTCAATATGAAAGTGAAGTGGCTCTAAACAGCAATGTTTATGATGTTGCTATGAAGCTTGTCACCAAGCATTTTCCTGGTGAATTTGGAAGTGAAATCTTGATTCAGAAAGTTGTTAACACCATATTACATCATACAGCCAAAAAGAATCCTGATGAATATACTCCAGTCACTGTTGAAGGCGCACATAGTCGTAGAGTTGGTGATTTGCAAGATGAGCCAATATCAGAGCCACATTTACCTACCAAAATTATTTTAATGGGTCAGAAATCAAAGACTCTGCATAAAGAAGAACTGAACATGAGTAAAACTGAACGAGGTATTCAGCAGAATATTACTGACCATGCAGCTATTGTGCAAAAGCGGAAAACTGACCAATTACGACAGGATCAGAAGGGACCAGCCCAACCATCTTCTTCTGGAATTGTTAAAGATGGCTCATCATCTGCCCCAGCCACTCCCACTAAGTCCCCTTATTCCCCATCAGCTACCAAGGAAAAAAAGATTAGAGTAACCACTAGTGATGGGCGACAGGCAACACTGACTCTTCAAGCATCTGTAACATTTTCTGAATTTCAAGAAAGCATAGCTAAAGAATTTAACCTTCCTCCACGTTTGCAATGCATACGGTATGGCTTTCCGCCAAAGGAACTGCATCCTCCTAAAGTGGGACGGGAGAACGAGGTTTTGCCCCTGCAGCATGGTGATCGCGTTTCTGTGGAGATTCTGAAGGACAGCAAGGAACCTGTGCCTGCTGCTTCAACATCTGCAGCTCATTCCTGGAAAACTGAAGAACCTGAAGCATCTGGTAGCGCTTCTGTTAAGGATATGCAAGACCATATTGATCTTGAAATGTCTTCCCTCTGCCTTCTAGCAACCTTAATGGGTGAGAAGTTACGTTATCTTATTTTTGTTCATTAAAGTTCATTTAACTAGGCATATTATTATGATAGCATCACACAACTAGTAGGTATAAAAAGAACAAAAAAAACCTAAAGGTGGAAATCTGAAGTAAAAGCAGAAAATGCTGTAAATGTGTACTAGTTTAATCAACACCTGTAAGCGAAAGATAATGGAAGGTTAACATTTCATGATTGCCTCATTCGGTCCCTTTGCTTTACGATACCAATATCCTGAAACAGGTACTGGTGCATTTACAATCCACATTAATTTTAAGAGTTGGCATAGACTGTGCTGCAAGGCTGCAACACAATGCGTGTGTGTGAGAGGTGGTGGGGGGGTTCTGATGATGTCATAAGCAGCAAGAGTGAAGCTAGAGCAGTTGATGTAATCAGTACCATGATGTGTTGAAGCCCACAAGTCACTCCACCCAGCTGTTGTTTGATCTAATGGCTATGTGATGTGAAAAGCATTGGGACAGTAGAATAGACTGCATCATGGTACTGTAACAATTTGGTCTTATGAAAAATATTGACACTAGATGTGTGTTGACAAGACAAGAGATATATTAACTTTTATGTTCTAGAGCTTAATACGTTTATGCTGTCTGTGTTTGATTGTTACACATATCACATAAATTCAAATGTGATTAGCAAAAATACATTTCTGTATATGGATTAACAAATATTACCATCGTTTGATAATGAGTACATCCAATCATCTAAATTTTCAGGAGTCATGATTAATGTAAGTGGACCTTGTTTCTTTTGAAGATTTTTAAAAATTCTTTCTTTGTCGAAATTATAATGCTGATCAGTGGGTAGCTTTTGGGGTAAAATTAATTTTGTGTAAGCAGTGGGGTACAACTTTAGTAATTGAATAAAAATTGATTTTTGATTTATTGAGATGCGTTTAACTTTTAAAATAAACTGATTTAGTGACTTCCTGCCACTAGATGTCATTAGCATGCTTTGTAAATACTATATTTAGAGCTGAATAACATTAGTGGAGTGTTGAAGAGCCTGTTCGAAAACTGATTGGGTTTTACATGCCACACCCGTAAGCTGAAGGCTTGAACCTCTACAGTTTTGTATAGGCCATGTTCCAAAGTTCAAACTTCTGTATTATTACAGTGCCACTAAATCTAGGAATATTATTAGGGTTTATAGTGACTGAACAAGTATTATTGCATTAGTATCTGGAATATTTACCCATATTTTGTACACCATATTCTAGAATTCTGTTTTTTCTGTGAAAATTGAATATCAATGGCCTGGCACATTATAATTAATGTTTTTAGCCTGGTAATACTGGAGTTGTATTTTCTTCTGCTCCCAACAACAGTTTCTGCCATTACTTCTCTGTCTATTAAGGTGGCTACATTCTGTTCTACAGGGAACGGCAGTTTCCCAAGTAGTTCCCCAGCCAGCTATGTGTTTGTATTACTGGGCTATTTAACCACACAGACCATCTCAGTTGAGACCATTCTTGGTTCTCACCTTTTCTATACATGTGCAGTTCCAGCAGGTATATGGATAGTGGTCCGGAGTAGAAATGCTGTCTAAATAGGGATGTTCGCCGATGACTGCACAGTGTTCAGTGCCATTCGCAACTCCTCAGATAATGAAGCAGTCCATGCCCACATGCAACAAGACCTGGACGACATTCAGGCTTGGGCTGATAAGTGGCAGGTAACATTAGTGCCAGGCAAAGACTATCTCCAACAAGCGAGAGTCTAACCACTGCCCTTTGACATTCAACGGCATTACCATCGCCAAATCCCCCACCATCAACATCCTGGGGGTCACCATTGACCAGAAACTTAACTGGACCAGCCACGTAAATACTGTGGCAACAAGAGCAGGTCAGAGGCTAGATATTCTGCAGCGAGTGACTCACCACCTGACTCCCCAAAGCCTTTCCACCATCTACAAGGCACAAGTAAGGAGTGTGATGGAATACTCTCCACTTGCCTGGATGAGTGCAGCTCCAACAACACTCCGGAAACTCAACACCATCCAGGACAAAGCAGCCCGCTTGATTGGCACCCCATCGACTACCTTAAACATTCACTCCCTCCACCACTGGCGTACCGTAGCTGCAGTGTGTACCATCTACAAGATGCACTGCAGCAACTCGCCAAGGCTTCTTCGGCAGCACCTCCCAAACCCGCGACCTCTTCCACCTAGAAGGACAAGGGCAGCAGGCGCATGGGAACACCACCATCTCCAAGTTCCCCTCCAAGTCACACACCATCCTGACTTGGAAGTATATCGCCGTTCCTTCATCGTCGCTGGGTCAAAATCCTGGAACTCCCTCCCTAACAGCACTGTGGGAGTACCTTCACCACATGGACTGCAGCGGTTCAAGAATGCAGCTCACCACCACCTTCTCAAGGGCAACTAGGGATGGGCAATAAATGCTGGCGTTGCCAGCGACGCCCAGATCCCACGAATGAATTAAAAAAAAATATATTACCCTGTACCTTCCTTGGGTCAAAGTGGGTGAACCTAGTTGTGCAATGCCAAACCCCCAGCTGAGATTGGTTAATTTAGCGCAAACCAGGCATTGAACTTGGGATCTTGCTGGCCCCTCTGTCTCAGTGCAACACCATCAAGTGCTTTTACCCACTGGGCCATTATGGAACCTAATTCTGCAGTTATAATGTCTCTTGTTACAAAATGTGACCAGAGATGAGACTGGGAGACAAAGTTGTGAGAGGCCTTTCTGCCACATTTTATTTGTGGTCACCTTATATTCCCTGTTTGGACCTGTTGGCCTATCTGTGTGTGCGTGCACCTGCTCGTGTTTCCTCTTTCTGCTTTCCCCAAGAAAAGGAATTACAGGGATTAAATTTGTGTTTTAATTATGCTTTCCATAAGGAAGCCAATGGATAAAGACAGGGGTTATGAGTGAGATGGCCAAATTATGGGAAAGGATGTAGGTGGCAAAGTTCTGGATGAGTTAGGTTTGTGTGGGATGGAACTCAGAAGACTAATGAAAAAATAAAGAAATCAAGCCTGGAGGTGATAAAACAACAGCATCTTACATTTATACAGTGTCTTTAACGTAGAAAATGTCCCAAAGTACTTCACAGAGGCATAATCAAAGAAATGGATGCTGAGCTAAAGAAGGAAATATTAAAAGGTGGCAGAATTATTGGGCATAATGGTGTTTAAGGAGAGTATTCAAGGAGGAGAGCGAGGCCTTAGGGAGGGAATTCAGTATGAAGGGACAGCCACCAATGATGGGTTGAATCAGGCAGCACAGTAGGAGGCTGTTCAGCTATTGTGCCTGTGCTGGCTCTTGGAAAGAACTATGCGATTAGTCCCACTCCCCTGCTCTATCCCCATAGTCCTGCAAATTTTTCCTTTTCAAGTATATATCCAATTCTCTTTTGAAAGTTCCTATTGAATTTGCATCCTCCTCCCTTTCAGGCAGTGCATTTTAGATCATATATAACTTGCATTAAAGGAAAATCTCTCCTCATCTCCCCACTGGTTCTTTTGTCAATTATCTTAAAATGGAGGAGGGGATGCACAACAGGCCAGTGTCCGAGGAACAGAGAATTTGGGGGGAGGGTTGTTGTCCTGGAGAAGATTACAGAGATGGGAGGTGCAAGGCTTATTAAACATGAAGATGAGTGTTTTAAATTTGAGGTGTCGGGGGACCGGGAACCAGTATAAGTCAGCAGGACAGGAGTGATGGGTGCGAGGGACTTGGTGTGGGATAGATTACGGGCATCAGATTTTTGGATGAACTGAAGTTTACGGAGGATGGGAGGCGGGCCAGAAGAGCATTGCAATAGTCGAGCCCGGAGGTGACAAAGGCTTGGGTGAGGGTTTCAATAGATGATAGGATGAAACAGGAGCAGAGGCAGGCAGTGTTATGGAGGTAGAAGTAGGGAGTCTTTGTGAGAGAGGTCGGATTAGCACGCCAAATATGGAGACCGCCTAATTCAGCCTGAGATGGTGCTCGAGAAGGGGATGGAATAAATGGCAAGGGTACGGCGTTTGTGGTGGGGGCCTAAGACAATGGCTTTGGTCTTCCCAATGTTCAACTGGAGGAAATTGTGGCTTATCCAAGACTGTATGTTGGACAAGCAGTCTGACAACACAGAGGCTGTTGAGGGGTCGAGAGAGATGGTGGAGAGGTGGAGCTGGTTATCATCAGTGTACTTACAGAAGCTGACTCCATGTTGGCAAATTATGTCACCAAATAGCAGCATCTAGATGAGGAAGATGCTTGGAAGGACTCCAGAGCTAATGGTGTTGGGGTGGGAAGAAAAACCATTGTTGGAGATGCTCTAGCTATGATTGGATAGGTAAGGGGGAAACAAGCGAGGGTGGTTCCACCGAGTTGGGCACTGGAGGAGGGTGGTGTGGTCAACCATATCAAAGGCTGCAGAGAAGACAAAGGGATAATGCACCACAGTCATAGTTACAGAGGATGTCATTTGTGACTTTGATTAGAGCTGTTTTGCCGCTATGGTAGGTGCAGAAATCTGATAGAGATTCAAAGAGAGAGTTGTGGGAAAGATAGGCATAGATTTGGGAGGCAATAACATGTTCAAAGACTATGGAGAAAAAGGGAGGTTGGAGATGGGGTGGTAATTTACATGGACTGATGGGTATTTCAAGAGGGTGATGATGGCACTTTTGAAAGCATGGGTGAGAGTTTCAGTAGCAGTGAACTAAGGTAGTAGGAACAGAAGGGGTCAATATTAGAGGTGGAAATAGGCAATCCCAGTGATGGGCTGGATGTAGGATTTGAAACTCGGCACAACAACGACAACATAATTTACATTTATATAGCGCCTTTAACGAAGTAAAACATCTCGGGGCGCTTCACAGGAGCGTTCTCAAAAACAAAATTTGGCACTGAGCCATATAAGGAGATGTTGGGGCAGATGACCAAAAGCTTGGTCGAAGAGGTAGGTTTTAAGGAGCGTCTTAAAGGAGGAAAGAGAAGTGGCGAGGCGGAGAGGTTTAGGGAGGGAATTCCAGAGCTTAGGACCTCGGCAGCTGAAGGCACAGCTGCCAATGGTGGAGCGATTAAAATCGGGGATGTTCCAAGAGACCAGAATTGGCAGAGCGCAGAGATCTCGGGGGGGATTGTAGGGCTGCAGGAGATTACTGAGATACAGGAAGCGGTGAGGCCATGGAGGGATTTGAAAACAGGGATGAGCATTTTAAAATCGAGGCGTTGCTTAACCGGGAGCCAATATAGGTCAGCGAGCACAGGGGAGATGGGTGAGCGAGACTTGGTGCAAGTTAGGACATGGTGGCAGAGTTTTGGATGACCTCAAGTTTATGGAGGGTAAAACTTGGGAGGCCAGCCAGGCATGCATTGGAATAGTCAAGTCTAGAGGTAACGAAAGTATGGATGAGGGTTTCAGCAGTAGGTAAGCTGAGGCAAGGGCGGAGACAGGCGATGTAATGGAAGTGGAAATGGGCATTCTTAGTAATGGAGTAGATGTGAGGTAGGAAGCTCAACTCGTGATCAAATATGACACCAAGGTTGCGAACAGACTTGGACAGCCTCAGTCAGGTGCCAGGGAGAGGGATGGAATTGGTAGCAGTGGAATGGAGTTTGTGGCGGGGACCGCAGGCAATGGCTTCGGTCTTCTCGATATTTAATTGGAGGAAATTTCTGCTCATCCAGTGCTGGATGTTGGACTCCGGACCCCATGAAGTCTCATGGCTTCAGGTCAAGCATGGGCAAGGAAACCTCCTGCTGATTACCACCTACCGCCCTCCCTCAGCTAATGCATCAGTACTCTTCATGTTGAACACCACTTGGAAGAAGCACTGAAGGTAGCAAGGGCACAGGATGTACTCTGGGTGGGTGACTTCAATGTCCATCACCAAGAGTGGCTCGGTAGCACCACTACTGACTGAGCTGGCCAAGTCCTGAAGGACATAGCTGCCAGACTGGGGCTGCGGCAGGTAGTGAGAGAACTAACATGAGAGAAAAACCTACTTGACCTTGTCCTCACTAATCTAGCTGTCGCAGATGCATCTGTCCATGACAGTATTGGTAGCAGTGACCACCGCACAGTCCTTGTGGAGACAAAGTCCCGTCTTCACACTGAGGACACCCTCCATCGTGTTGTGTGGCACTACCACTGTGCTAAATGGGATAGATTCAGCACAGATCTAGCAGCTCAAGGCTGGGCATCCAAAAGCAGCAGAATTGTACACCACCACAATCTATAACCTCATGGCCCAGCATATCCCTCACTCTACCATTACCATCGAGCCATGGGACCAACCTAGTTCAATGAGTGTAGAAAAGCATATCAGGAGCAGCACCAGGCATATCTGAAAATGAGGAGCCAACACAGGACTACATGCATGTTAAACAGCGGAAGCAGCATGCTATAGACAGAGCTAAGCAATCCCACAACCAACGGAGCAGATCAAAGCTCTGCAGTCCTACCAGATCCAGTCGTGAATGGTGGTGGACAATTAAACAACCAACGGGAGGAGGTGGTTCCATGAATATTCCCATCCTCAATGATGACGGAACCCAGCATGCAAGTGCAAAAGACAAGGCTGAAGCGTTTGCAACTCTCTTCAGCCAGAAGTGGCGAGTGGATGATTCATCTCAGTGTCCACCTGAGGTCCGCACCATCACAGAAGCTGGTCTTCAGCCAATTCGAGTCACTCCACGTGATATCAAGAAACAGATACAGCAAAGGCTATGGGCCCCGGCAACATCCCTACTGTCGTGCTGAAGACTTGTGCTCCAGAACTAGCTGCGCCTCTAGCCAAGCTGTTCCAGTACAGCTACAACACTGGCATCTACCCAACAATGTGGAAAAATGCCCAGGTATGTCCTGTCCACAAAAAGCAGGACAAATCCAATCCGGCCAATTACCGCCCCATCAGTCTCTCCTCAATCATCAGCAAAGTGATGGAAGGTGTCGTCGACAGTGCTATCAAGCACCACTTGCTCACTAATAATCTGCTCACCGATGTTCAGTTTGGGTTCCGCCAGGACCACTCAGCTCCAGACCTCATTGCAGCCTTGATCCAAACATGGACAAAAGAGCTGAATTCCAGAGGTGAGCTGAGAGTGACTGTCCTTGAATCAAGGCAGCATTTGACGGAGTGTGGCATCAAGGAGCCCTAGTAAAATTGAAGTCAATGGAAATCAGGAGGAAAACTCTCCACTGCCTGGACTCATACCTAGCACAAAGGCAGATGGTTGTTGGAGGCCAATCATCTCAGCCCGAGGACATCGCTGCAGGAGTTCCTCAGAGCAGTGTCCTAGGCCCAGAAATCTTCAGCTGCTTCATCAATAATGTTCACTCCATCATGAGGTGAAAAGTGGGGATGTTTGCTGATGATTGCATAGTGTTCAGTTCCATTCGCAAGTATTCAGAAAATGAAGCAGTCCATGCCCACATGCAGCAAGACCTGGATGACATTCAGGCTTGGGCTGATAAGTGGCAAGTAACATTCGTGCCACACAAGTGCCAGGCAACGACTATTTCCAACAAGAGAGAGTCTAACCACTGCCCCTTGACATTCAACGGCATTACCATCGCCGAATCCTCCACCATCAACATCCTGTGGGTCACCATTGACCGGAAACTTAACTGGACCAGCCACATAAATACTGTGGCTACAAGAGCAGGTCAAAGGCTGGGTATTCTGCGGCGAGTGTCTCACCTCCTGACTCCCCAAAGCCTTTCTATCATCTACAAGGCACAAGTAAGGAGTGTGATGGAATACTCTCCACTTGCCTGGATGAGTGCAGCTCCAACAACACTCAAGAAGCTCAACACCATCCATGACAAGGCAGCCCACTTGATTGGCACCCCATCCACCACTTTAAACATTCACTCCCTCCACCACCGGCGTTCCGTGGCTGCAGTGTGTACCATCTACAAGATGCACTGCAGCAACTCGCCAAGGCTTCTTCAACAGCACCTCCCAAACCCGCGATCTCTACCACCTAGAAGGACAAGGGCAGCAGGCGCATGGGAACACTGTCACCTCCAAGTTCTCGTCCAAGTCACACACCATCCTGACTTGGAAATATATCGCCATTCCTTCATCGTCGTTGGGTCAAAATCCTGGAACTCCCTTCCTAACAGCACTGTGGGAGTACCTTCACCACATGGACTGCAGCGGTTCAGGAAGGCGGCTCACCACCACCTTCTCAAGGGCAATAAATGCTGGCCTTGCCTGCGATGCCCACATCCCATGAATGAATTAAAAAAAAGTCTGACAATATAGAAACAGTGGAGTGTTCAAGAGAGGTGGAGGAGAGGTAGAGCTGGGTATCATCCGTGTACATGTGAAAATTCACCTTGTGTTGCTGGATGATGTCACCAGGGGCAGCATGTAGATGAGAAATAGGAGGGGACCAAGGATAAATCCATGGGGAACACCAGAGGTGATGGTGTGGGAGCAGGAAGAGAAGCCATTGCAGGTGATTTTATGGCTATGCTGGAAAGATAGGAATGGAACCAGACGAGTGCTGTCCCAGCCAGCTGGATGACGGTGGAGAGGTGTTGGAGTAGAATTTTGTGGTCAACTGTGTCAAAGACTGCAGACAGGTCGAGAAGGATGAGGGGGGGGTAGTTTACCTTTGTCGCAGTCAATTAGGATATTATTTGTGACCTTGGTAAGAGCCTTTTCGGTACTGTGGTGGGTGTGGAAACTTGATTGGAGGGATTCAAACATGGAGTTCCGGGAAAGATGGGCACGGATTTAGGAGACGACAACACGTTCAAGGACTTTGGAGAGGAAAGGGAGGTTCGAAATGGTACGATCGTTTGCAAAGACCGAGGCGTCAAGGGTTGGTTTTTTGAGGAGAGGGGTGATGACGGCAGATTTAAAGGAGAGGGGGACAGTACCAGAGGAAAGAGTACTGTTAACAATATCAGCTAATAAGAGCTAGGAAGAGAAGTTGGGTGGTCAGCAATTTAGTAGGAATAGGATCGAGAGAGCAGGAGGTGGGTCTCATTGACAAGATGAGCTTTGAGAGGGCCTGAGGGGAGATAGGAGAGAAACTAGAGAAATGTGCAAATTCAGGCTTGGGGCAGGGGGGAAACTAAAAGGAAGTTAGGCCTGGTGGGCTAGGGAAAGGGAGGGAAGTGGCAGAGGCAGTTGAACGGATGTTCTCGATCTTTTTAATAAAGAAGTCCTTGAGCTCCTCGCATTTATTGTTGGAGGTGAGGGAGGTTGAGGCAGGGGAGGATGGTTTGAGAAGACGGTTAGTGGTGGAGAAGATGATCTTAGAATAATGGGCAGTATTAGCGATGGAGAGCAGGACCCGATAATGCTTTTTATGATCCAGCCATATCTGGTGATGGATGGTCAAACCAGTTGTCCGCCAAAGACGTTCAAGTCTGCGTCCCTTGGACTTAAGGGAGGGGAGATGAGGGGTATACCGAGGGAACAACTAGGGTAAGAGCGTGTAATGGTTTTATTGGGGTCAAGGGCATCAAAGGTGGTGGAGAGGGTATGATTTAGCAAATCAGGAACTGCAGAAATATCATGAAGAATTGTAGGCCAAAGGCTAGATAGTTGGGAATTTGAAAGTGCAGTAATAACGGACTTTAGGGAAAGTTTTTTCCAGGGGTGGACACAGAAAGAAGTGGGGTTGGGAGGGGAAAGGGGAATATTGGTAGAGAGCAATATAAGGAAATGATCAAAAATTGCCATATCAGTGATAGTTACGGTGGGGGTAGCGAGGCCACATGAGATGACAAGATCGAGGGGGTGGCCGTGTATAAGGGTAAGGAGAGTTTATATGGAGGGAGAGATTAAGGGAGAAAAGGAGTGCAGTGAACTCAGAGGAGAGAGAACAAGAGGAGTTGAGGTGGAGGTTGAAATCACCAAGGATGAGAAGTCACTCGGTGCAGAGGGAGGAAAGCAGAGAAGATATCTCAGTGAGAAAATTGTTGTGAAGCGCAGGGTGATACAGGACACGGAGAACCTGCAGCTTTTGGATTCAGTCTGCGTGAGCAGTTGGGAAGGGGTGTTAAAGTAGAAGTTTTTGGCAGGAGCCGGGGGGATGGATTTGGTTTTGTCATTATTGAGTTGGAGAAAATTCTGGTTACCACAACACGATGTCAGAGTTAATTAGCTGTAGCACAGGAACAGTCTTGGAGTTCAGTGTAGTGGTGGTAGAGAGGTAAGGCTGGGTATTGTCAGCATTAAATTATATATTTAATAGAAAAAAAAGTTGATCCTTCCAAAAAACAGTGAGATAATTTTGAAGATAGGTAGATAGAGTTTTGTTGAACGGAGCAAGGTATTTACATGAAAAAGCCACAGGTAGTTCTACTGTTCGTCTAATCTTGTGTGCATATTTGTATATGTGTATTAAATGAGTGCACAATATCAATGGTACTGCAATTTATTTATTGTTAGGTACATTAATTATCAACTCACAGGGCAGCAAAACTATCAGTTGCACCTATCTGATAAAAGTGAAATTCTTTGATTCGTAAATAATTTAATGTATTGTGTGGTCCCATGCCAAACTTAAGAAACATTGATTGACATACTTGACCTTTGTTGCCTTCATGAATACATTCACATATTGCTAGTTTGATTACAATGCACTTGCTCAATCATTCATTACTACATAATTTTCATTTTCATTTTCAAGCACTGTGGAAATAGTATCGATAGTACACTGCATATGCATACTTTGCATACTGCATTGCAGCATTCTGTAATGCAGCTAATTTTAATATTGGCCCGAATTTTCCGATCGCAGGCCTCCCGCGGGCGGAGGCCTGCGATCTGGAAATATCTACGCCCTTACCTGAGGGCTCCCGGGACGCGCACGCTTCCGCTCCTGGGCCTCTCCAAACTTGAAGTGTGCAGGGCCGACGTATCCCAGGGGCGCATGTATTTTGCAGCGTCCCTGGGATCACGTGGGCCATGGGGAGCCAATCACAGTCAAATATATGAATGGAGATCACCCCAAAAACATAGTAAAACTTTAAATAAATGTTTTAAAGAATCACATTTTTAAAATGACTTGAAATTACAATAAATTAAGTATTTTAAACAAAAATTTAATTTTTTGAAAAAAATAAAGTTTTTTACGGGGCTAAAAATAAACTTTTTAAAAAGTATTTTTAAATGATAAATCAGCAAAAATTTTTTTTTTACTTTTTTTCAACTCTTATCCTGGTAAAAGCAGGCCTTACGCCTGCTTTTACCAGGCGTAAGAATTGTAAGGGTTTTCTGCGGGCGGAGGGTCTCCAAAAAGCGGAACTATCCGCCCGCAGAGGCCCTTCTCCAGGGCAGCCGGAGGATTTGTCAAGACCATTCTTGACAGATCGGAAATGCCGGTTTTCAGCGCATGCGCTGTGCATGCCTGAAACCGGCATCTCCAATGTTCCTACGGGTGGGTACACAGCACGTACCCACCCGTAGGGATCGGAATATCTGGGCCATTAATTACTGGTAGGTCTCCCATGCTGTTGCTCATGATTAGGCTGGGATCTGGAGTGCTGTTTCTGATATGCACCTTCGTTCCATTGGAGCCTAAACAAGACAGTGGTTTGCCCATATCCCATGACTGACACAAGGTGAAACATCGCACCTTAATACTGAAAAATACAGGTCTGATATGGGTAAATAGTAGTTCAATTATTATACCTATCACTTTGCAAAGCTTGCTTAAGATGTAAATAACTTTGCTCTTCCCTCCCCAAAACCTTTTTTCTGTTATTTACATAAAATACTTTTTCCTCTACCTCTCATGTTGGATTTGCAGTATTTATTTGAAGAGGCAAATACATTATCTGTTCATTCTTCTCTCCTTCACTAAAATCTTCTTCCTTTTCTCAGTTATTTATACGATTATAAAAGTTTTTTTTCTCGCTCATAGTGGATTTGCAGTTCTTCCTGAAGTTGTTGTCAGTGTAGCACCACATTGTCGAGTCTCCAATGACCAGGACTGTGAACAAGTAGTCATTTGACTTGGCCCAGGTCTGACTGACTGACTGACCTGCAACTATCTGAGGTCAGCATCAAAGCAGCTAACAATCATGCCCTCTAATACTGATCCCAACATCAGTACCCTCCCAAACAACATCATATATTTAATAGTTTGAACAAAATAAAACATTGAAAAAATAGTCTTTTATTATGTTTTTTTCCACTATGTGCATCTAATAGTTGTTTGTAAATTTTCTGCCTGCTTGCTAAGGAACACTCTAGGTATTGTAGTTGCACAGAAGCAGATGAAAACTACAACTTCCATGATTCTCATAAACATAGCATTTGTCCGCAGCAACTGCAAATCCCCAACACCCGAGGCCCAGGTGCAATTCCAAATTCAAGCCCGGGCCCTGGACTGAAGGTCAGGCAACAATAGCAGGTCTGCGGCGAGTGCCTCACCTCCTGACTTCCCAAAGCCTTTCCACCATCTACAAGACACAAGTCAGGAGTGTGATGGAGTACTCTCCACTTGCCTAGATGAGTGCAGCTCCAACAACACTCAAGAAGCTCAATACCATCCAAGACAAAGCAGCCCGCTTGATTGGCACCCCATCCACCACCTTAAACATTCACTCCCTCCACCACCGTCGTACCATGGCTGCAGTGTGTGCCATCTACAAGATGCACTGCAGCAAATCGCCAAGGCTTCTTTGGCAGCACCTCCCAAACCCGCGACCTCTACCACTTGGAAGGACAAGGGCAGCAGGCGCATGGGAACACCACCACCTCCAAGTTCCCCTCCAAGTCACACACCATCCTGACTTGGAAATATATCGCCGATCCTTCATCGTCGCTGGGTCAAAATCCTGGAACTCCCTACCTAACAGCACTGTTGGGAGTACCTTCACCACACGGACTGCAGCGGTTCAAGAAGGTGGCTCACCACCACCTTCTCGAGGGCAATTAGGGATGGGCAATAAATGCTGGCCTTGCCTGCGACACCCACATCCCAGGAGCGAATATTAAAAAAAAAAGTAGGGAAAATTTCTTGCAGGCATTTCTAATGTTAGGTTATAGTCCAACAGCTTTATTTGAAATCACAAGCTTTCGGAGCGGTGCTCCTTCGTCAGGTCGAAGGAGCACCGCTCCGAAAGCTTGTGATTTCAAATAAAGCTGTTGGACTATAACCTGGTGTTGTGCGACTTCTCACATTTGTCCACCCCAGTCCAACACCGGCATCTCCACATCATTTCTAATGTTAATTGACCAATTTTATGGGTAAGCTTTTTTTTCAGAATGTTGTAATTTCTTTGTGTGTTTGTTTCCTTTATAATTGTTTTGTCGTAGGTGTTATTTTTAATTGTATATACTTACCAGAATGAAGAAGGATATTGGCTGAAAACAGTGTGAGAAAATTGATTGATTTCATAGAATCATACAGCATAGAAGGTGTCCATTTGGCCCATTGTGCCTGTGCTAGCTCTAAGGAGTCGTGTATCGCAAAGTATATTTATTTTTAAAAATGCAGAGCAGCATTCCTTTGCCATGCTTATGTTATCTTTTGTAATTTTTATCTGCCTTTTTGCAAAGAAAATTAATGACCAGCTAATTTCTTAAGTCAGCCAATTCCCTTTATGTGTGCGTGTTCAGCTGATTAAGTTGCAATAGCCACCGTTTGGAAACGAAAATTAATAATAAAACAATTTAATAATTTACATATAAAATTTACAATTTAAAAATAATTTGTTTTCAAGTTGTGACTAATGCAACTTAATATTCAGCACAGCCTTGTGGGTAATGAAATCATTAACATGGACATATTTTAGCCGTCCATGTCACTGCAACGTAACTAGAGAGGGATGGAGACATCATGGCAGAGGTACTGAAAATTGGGAATATGTAAAATTTAACTTTTCTATAGCACAGCAAAAATTTGTAGAAATGTTGCAGTAAAAGAGACCTTTTGAAAATATGTACACAAAGTTATTAGTTTTTCCTCCGGGTTTTTTGTTTCACTATCAAAAGTCCCAATGCTTCCTGAATAATAATATTATTGGTCTTGTTTTTGCTTTATTACTGAATTTATATTAGCAAAATGCGTGAACATTTCTGAATATCTATTTGTGTTTTAAAAATGGCTAATACTGAAAAGTTTAAATTCTAAGTTATCTTGTATCATTTCATGTAATAGCTACACTGTAATGGTACATTATTACTCCAGGCACATTACTTTGTGTCTTTTCTTATACAACAAAGAATTTTATTATATGAAATCAGCCACCTAGTATTTATTAAAATTTCATAGAATTTTGCAATCTCCAACATTTTCTACACTAGCAGCAGAGGAAGTAAAAACCTTCATTTGAAAAAGGTAATTTAGCATGAAGCTAAAATATTTTGTCCATGGAAAAATAAAAATGTAATCCCCATTATATTTAATAACCTGACTCTGGTCTTGCATCAGATAGTGTCTTCTGGAATGATACATTATTTACATCATCTGAAATTTCTGTCTGAACGTTTTTGTTACCTCTAGACTTGAATATTCCAACGCTCTCCTGGCTGGCCTCCCATCTTCCACCCTTCATAAACTTGAGCTCATCTAAAACTCTGCTGCCGTATCCTAACTCGCACCAAGTCCCATTCACCATTCACACTTGTCCTCGCTGACCTACGCTGGCTCCCAGTCTGGCAACGCCTCGATTTAAAAAAAATTCTCATCCTTGTTTTCAAATCCCTCTATGGCCTCACCCCATCCTATCTCTGTAACCTCCTCCTACCTTACAACCTTCCGAGAACTCTTGCACTCCTCCAATTCTGGCCTCTTGAGCATCCCTGATTTCCTTCGCTCCACCATTGGTGGCCGTGCCTTCAACTGCCAAGGCCACAAGCTCTGGAATTCTCTCCCTAAACCTCTCCACCTCGCTACCTCTCTCTCCTCCTTTACGATGCTCCTTAAAACCTCCTACTTTCACTAAGCTTTTGTTTATGTGTCCTAATATCTCCCTATGTTGTCCAGTTACAAATTTTGTTTGATAATGCTCCTGTGAAGCGCCTTGAGACGTTTTACTACATTAAAGGCACTATATAAATGCAAGGAGAACTCCCTGCTTTTCTTCAAAGTAGTGCCATGGGATCTGTAATGTCCACATGAGAGGGCAGACGAGACCTTGGTTTAACGTCTCATCCGAAAGACAACACTTTTGACAGTGCAGCACTCCTTCAGTACTGCACTGGAGTATCAGCCTAGAATTTGTGCTGAAGTCCCTGGAGTGGAACTTGAACCCACAACCTTCTGACTCAGGTGAGAGTGCTACCACTGAGCCACAGCTGACAAGAGGGAACATTGGTATTTTACCATTGGAATTTAACTTCTGTTATGCATATGTAAAGGTTCAGTCAGATTCCTGTTCTTCTGTTAAAGGTATTAAGAATTAACAAGCACACATTAAATACACCCTCTCATATTAAGAACTCGCAACAACCTATGCTTGAAGTGCATACAAAGACCTTCTGCACCCAGCTCTCACTATGCAAACACTTATACTTTTTTACAGTAGCAGCTAATACTACAACATACTCAAAATTTAACTTGACTTAAGAACATAAGAAGCAGGAGTAGGCCATTTGGCCCTTCGAGCCTGCTCCGCCATTCAATAAGATCATGGCTGATCTTCTACCTCATCTCCACTTTCCTGCACTATCCCCATATCCCTTGATTCCCTTAATATTCAAAAAATATTGATCGCTGTCTTGAATATATTCACGAATGAGCCTCCAAGCCCTCTGGGGTAGAGAATTCCAAAGATTCACCACCCTCTGAGTGAAGAAATTTCTCCTCCTCTCAGTCCTAAATGGCCGACCCCTTATTCTGAGACTGTGACCCCTGGTTCTAGACTCCCCAGCCAGGGGAAACATCCTCCCTGCATCTACTCTGTCAAGCCCTGTAAGAATTTTGCGTGTTTCAATGAGATCACCTCTCATTCTTCTAAACTCTAGAGAATATAGGCCTAATCTACTCAATCTCGCCTCATAGGACAATCCCCCCATCCCAGAAACCAGTCTGGTGAACCTTCGTTGCACTCCCTCTGTGGCAAGTATTTCCTTCCTTAGGTAAGGAGACCAAAAATGTACACAATACTCCAGGTGTGGTCTCACTAGGGCCCCATATAATTGCAGTAAGACGTCTTTACTCTTTTATACTCAAATCCTCTTGTAATAAAGGCCAATTTACCATTTGCTTTCCTAATTGCTTGCTGTACCTGATAACTTTCAGTGATTCGTGTACAAGGACATCCAGGTCCCTCTGAACACTGTCATTTCCCAATCTCTCACCATTTAAAAAAATACACTGCTTTTCTATTTTTCTTACCAAAGTGGATAACTGCACATTTCTCCACATTATATTCCATTTGCCATGTTCTTGCCCACTCACTTAGCCTGTCTATATCCCCTTGAAGCCTCCTTGCATCCTCCTCACAACTTGCATTCCCACCTAGCTTTGTATCATCAGCAAACTTGGATATATTACATTTGGTCCCCTCATCCAAATCATTGATGTAGATTGTGAATAGCTGAGGCCCAAGCACTGATCCTTGCGGTACCTCACTAGTTACAGCAATACCACCTAGTCCTACAAAGTAGACTTGCATGTTTACATAGAATTGAAAGTGACTGCTGGAGTTCCTTGAATCATTTCCCAATTAAACCTGTGGTAGCTCTAGTGTTAGTTTCATTGAAGATAGATAGGATCAGTTAAGCATGAGTAATGGTTTAATAGCTACAATTTTTGGAGTAATACTCAGTAAAAAGTTAGTTTTTAACAGTGAAAAATCAGGCCAGTCAAAGAAAATTTAGATCTCCTTGTATTTGCCCCTGTAGCCTAATTTTTTTTTCCGCATGTACTTCACTTAATATGGTTAACTTTTTATACAAGTAACCAAAGCATATCTGCTCTAACTGTTTAATGTACAAAATGCTGAATATTTCATATCATTAGTTGAAAAATGTTGGCATTCAGATAAAGCTGGTTCAATTTGGCCTCTACAAGGTTTAGTACACAGCCCTTAAAAGTACTTTGAGCATTGTTGGAGTCCGTTGATATTTGAAGAGAATTACAGAATGGGCACTTCAGCAGTTCTTCCCTGAGGTGAAAGTTCAAGAGTAGCTTTTCCAGCACTACTTTGTAGGACTAGGTGGTATTGCCACTTTTTTTGGAGTGAAACAGCACAGACTTTCAACACATGGTAAATCCGAAAAGACAATGAAAGGATTAACTGGCTAATTAGAGCTACAGTGCCTCATACACACTCAGTTTTGCAGATTAACGTTTATAAAATTGAATTACATAAATTGAACAATTAATATAATCAGTTTGGAAGATATTTGGAATTTTCTAACTGAGGCTGAGATCAAGTGCAAACAGGGTGTCCAAATTAAGTTGCTAGTCCTTCTAAAGTACCAGTTTGTTCTGTTTTGACGGAACTTGATGCAGGTGTCCATACAGTTTATAAATGCTGAGCATATTTAGATTGTAGAAAAATTAATTGGTTTGCTGGCCAAGCATCATAGTGGAAATTTACCACATCAAACATCTCTTTGCAGTTTTCGGACTGAACTGTTGAACTTTCCACAGAGCATAGCATGTGCATGTCCTTATGACCTTTCAGTTGAAAGCAGCTGAAGAGTGGTGGATGTTTCCAGAAGACGGTCACATAGACTTTCATGTATTGAAAGCCTGTTGTTATATATTATAGTTATGCTATTGTAACCCGTGTGATACTGCTTTTTTTAAGAACAGCATTGGTGGATGGCATGAGGTTTCACCATGTGCTTGATCTGGTTGGGGCAATGTTGAAGTTCCTGGGAGTCCAGTGGATGCTTGAGTCGTCGTCTTCTTAGGCAGTCCCTCGGGACCGAGGATGACTTGCTTCCATATTAAAAATGAGTTCTCAGGTGACTGATGAGTCCAATGCGGGACCTACAGTCTCTGTCACAGGTGGGGCAGACGGTGGTTGAAGGGGTGGGTGGGTGGGGTGCTTGGGTTGACGTGCGCTCCTTGCGCTTGGCTTCCGCTTGCTCCCGGCGAAGAGACTCGAGGTGTTCGCCGCCTTCCCGGATGCTTCTTCTCCACTTTGTGCGGTCTTGGGCCAGGGATTCCCAGGTGTCGGTGGGGATGTTGCACTTTTTCAAGGAGGCTTTGAGGGTGTCCTTGAAGCGTTTCGTATCGGGCATGCGGACAATGTGACCCGTCCATCGGAGCTGATCGAGCGTGGTCAAAGCTTCGATGCTGGGGATGTTGACCTGAGCGAGAACACTGACGTTGGTGCGCCTATCCTGCCAATGGATTTGCAGGATCTTGCAGAGGCAGCGTTGGTGGTACCTCTCCAGTGCTTTGAGGTGCCTGCTGTACATGGTCCATGTCTCTGAGGCATACAGGAGGGCGGGTGTCACTACTGCTCTGTAGACCATGAGCTTGGTGCCGGGTTTGAGGTCCTTGTCTTCAAACACTCTCTTCCTCAGGCGACCGAAGGCTGCATTGGCACACTGAAGGCGGTGTTGGACTTCGTCATTGATGTCTGCCCTTGTTGACAGTAAGCTCCCGAGGTATGGAAAGTGGTCCACGTTGTCCAAGGCCTTGTCATGGATTTTGATAATCGGGGGGCAGTACTGTGTGGCGGGGGCAGGTTGGTAGAGGTTGTCTTGCGGATGTTTAGTGTAAGGCCCATGCTCTCGTACGCTTCGGTGAAGGTGTTGACGATGGTTTGGAGTTCGACTTCCGAGTGTGCGCAGACGCAAGCGTCGTCTGCATACTGTAATTCGACGACAGAGGATGGGACGTCCTTGGATCTGGACTGGAGGTGACGGAGGTGGAACAGTTTCCCGTTAGTTCTGTAAATTAGCTCCACTCCAGCGGGGAGCTTACTGAGGGTGAGATGGAGCATTGCAGCCAGGAAGATCGAGAAGAGCGTTGGTGCGATGACGCAGCCTTGCTTGACCCCGGTCCATACGTGAATTGGGTCTGTGGTGGAACCGTTGGTCAGGATCACAACACACGGTGACCCACACATACATTAAGCCAAAGTGCATTGCTACATATTGTTCCAGCAGCTGCAGTTAATCAGTAATAGTGGTGAAACTTCGTGCCATCCACCAATACCGTTCTGAAAAAACAGTATCACGCGGGTTGCAATAGAATAACTACAATATAAAACAACAGGTCTTCAATATGTGAAAATCTATGTGTTAGTAATTAGTAATAGAGGGCAGCATCCTCTCCAGTAGGTGATCTTGCTACTGACGGGGCTTTTTCCACCACTTGTGTACAATAAAGCATGGTGTGGATACTAAACGGGTAGTATAACTGCAGCCGTTAAAATATTGCACAGTGCTAAGGTAAACTATCCCTCCTCGTCCTTCTTGACTTGTCTGCAGCCTTTGACACGGTTGACCACTCCATCCTTCTCCAACGCCTCTCCACCGTCGTCCAGCTGGGTGGGACTGCACTCGCCTGGTTCCATTCTTATCTATCTAATCATAGCCAGAGAATCACCTGCAACGGCTTCTCTTCCCGCTCCCGCATCGTTACCTCTGGTGTCCCCCAAGGATCTATCCTTGGCCCCCTCCTATTTCTCATCTACATGTTGCCCCTTGGTGACATCATCCGAAAACACAGCGTCAGTTTCCACATTTACGCTGACGACACCCAGCTCTACCTCACCACCACTTCTCTCGACCCCTCCACGGTCTCTAAATTGTCAGACTGCTTGTCCGACATCCAGTTCTGGATGAGCAGAAATTTTCTCCAGTTAAATATTGGAGCCATTTTTTTCGGTCCCCGCCACAAACTCCGTTCCCTAGCCACTGACTCCAACCTTCTCCCTAACATTTGTTTGAGGCTGAACCAGACTGTCCGCAACCTTGGTGTCATATGTGACCCTGAAATGAGCTTCCGACCACATATCCGTGGCATAACTAAGATCGCCTATTTCTACCTACATAACATCACCAATCTCCGCATTTGCCTCAGCTCATCTGCTGCTGAAATCCTCATTCATGTTACCTCTAGACTTGACTATTCCAATGCACTCCTGGCTGGCCTCCCATATTCTACCCTACGTAAACTTGAGGTCATCCAAAACTCGGCTGCCCGTGTCCTAATTTGCACCAAGTCCCGTTCACCCATCACCCCTGTGCTCGCTGACCTACATTGGCTCCCGGTTAAGCAACGCCTCGATATCAAAATTCTCATCCTTGTTTTCAAATCCCTCCATGACCTCGCCCCTCCCTTTCTCTGTAATCTCCTCCAGCCCCACAACCCCCCGAGATATCTGCGCTCCTCTAATTCTGCCCTCTTGAGCATCCCTGATTATAATCGCTCAACCATTGGTAGCCGTGGCTTCTGTTGCCTAGGCCCTAAGCTCTGGAATTCCCTGCCTAAACCTCTCCGCCTCTCTACCTCTCTTTCCTCCTTTAGGAGACGCTCCTTAAAACCTACCTCTGCCCTAATTTCTCCTTATGTGGCTTGGTGTCAAATTTTAAATTTTTTTGTCTTATAATACTCCTGTGAAGTGTTAAAGGTGCTATATAAATACAAGTTGTTCTATGTACATTTGTGAAGAAACCATTTTGTGGGGCAAGTGAGACCAACTTACTGATTAGAGTTAGGGTTACTGTTTAAAGTACAAAAGGAACCAACAGCAATATGCTAAAACGAGACTGTTCTGTTTCAGTTAAGCTGAACAGTTTGATTTAAATACAAAAGCAAAATACTGCGGGTGCTGGAAATTTGAAATAAAAACTGAAAATGCTGGAAATACTCAGCAGGTCAGGCTGCATTTGTGGAGAGAGAAACAGAGTTAACGTTTCAGGTCGATGACCTTTAATCAAAACTGGAAAAAATGAGAGATTTAGCAGGTTTAAGCAAGTACAGAGGCAGGGAAAGGGAGGAAAGAACGATGGGGAAGGTCTGTGATAGTTTGGAAGGCAGGAGAGATTAAATGACAAAAGGCATAATGTGCAAGTCGAAAAGAGATGGTAATGGGACAAGTAAAGAAGCACTGGTATGGAAAATTTCATCAACTTTGTTTCCAATTTCCACCCTTCCCTCACCTTCACATGGTCCATCTCCGATTCTTCCCTTCCCTTCCTCGACTTCTCTGTCTTCATTTCTTGGGGGTAGGCTATCGACAAACATCTACTATAAGCCCACTGACTCCCACCAGTATCTTGACTACACTTCCTCCCACCCTGCTTCCTGTAAGGACTCTATTCCATTCTCCCAATTTCTCCGTCTCCGTCGCATCTGCTCTGATGATGCCACATTCCATAACAGTGCTTCTGATATGTCTTTTTTCCTCAACTGAGGATTCCCCTCCACCGTGGTTGACAGGGTGCTCAACTGTGTCTGTTCCATTTCTCGCATTTCTGCTCTCACCCCTTCCCCTCCCTCCCAGAATCATGATAGGGTTCCCCTAGTCCTCACCTTCCACCCCACCAGCCTCCACATTCAACGTATCATCCTCCACCATTTCCGCCACCTCCAGCGCGATCCTACCACCAAACACATCTTCCCCTCACATCCCCTTTTCAGCATTCTGAAGGGACCGCTCCCTCCGTGACACCCTGCTCCACTCCTCAATCGCCCCCAACACCCTCTCCCCTTCCAACACCTGCCCTTTTACACCCTCCCTTCCCACTGTCCAGGGCCCCAAACACTCCTTCCAGGTGAAACAGCGATTTACTTGTACTTCTTGCAATTTAGTATACTGTATTCGCTGCTCACGATGCGGTCTCCTCTTCATTGGGGAGACCAAACGCAGATTGGCTGCCCGCTTTGCGGAACAATTCCATTCAGTCTGCGAGTGTAACCCCGTGCTTCCGTCTGTCACTTTAATTCTCCGCTCCACTCCCACTCTGACCTCTTCGTCCTTGGCCTCCTTCACTGTTCCAATGAAGCTCAATGTAAACTCGAGGAACAGCACCTCCTCTTTCGATTAGGCAACCTTCCGGACTCAACATTGAGTTCAGCAATTTCAGATCATAACCTCTACCCCCATTTTTTCAGACAGCAACTGTTGATGATTCTGCTATTCCCATTTACACCTCCTCTAGATTTCTCTTTACTTGTCCCATTACCATCTCCTTTTGCCTTGCAACATCACCCCTTTTGTCATTTAATCTTTCCTGCCTTCCACCCTATCACAGACCTTCCCTTTTGTTTTTTCCTCCCCTCCTCCCCTCCCCCCTTTCCCTGCCTCTGCACTTGCTTAAAATCTGTTACATCTCTAATTTTTTCCAGTTCTGACAAAAGGTCATCGACTTGAAACGTTAACTCTGTTTCTCTCTCCACAGATGCTGCCTGACCTGCTGAGTTGTTCCAGCATTTTCAGTTTGATTTAAATTCCTCTTCACGCACTTTATTAAAGGGATTTATTTTATGGTGTTGTCAGTCTTTGCTAGTCAATATGAATTCGAGAGAACTTTTACCAATCATCTCAATATTGCCTTTGGATTGCTTTGAAAGTATAATACTCACCTTAGTGGCTCACCTAACCTATCCCTTGAATAGATGCATACATGCGAATCTAGAAAACAAGCAAAAGCTGACACAGCACTCAAAAAGCCAATAAGAACACCCCTGCTTTTAAGCCTGTGTGAAAACAAGTAGTTACATAGACTTTGTAAATTAAGTAATAAGTATAGCCAACATTGCTTCACTTGTATTGGAGGGAAAGAACAAAATGTACTGAAGCCTGAAACGGGAATACAAATTGTAAAGGTACAAAATTGATGATGCACGTCTGTGGCATCCAGCAATCGAGTACCGTCGAGGCTCGCATATAAACAATGGCACTGGAGTTTAGTACCAGAAGACACTGTTCCCGTGGAACTGACAACTAAAGATATTAGTTAAACATTAGGTTACAATTATATTGCTTTGGTTATTTTCAAAAGAAACACATTATTTATGATAGCTTATAACCCACAATTAAAGCATTTTGTGCACAAACCTAATGTGAATTTATTTTGCACTATTGAAAATTGAGCTATTATGGGTCAGAATGGCTATCTAGCATCTTGTGGCTCTTATGTTACTGGGGTGTGGCTCTTTTCACCTGTCCACAGCCTCAGTTATAATGTGACAGAAGCAACATGACTCACATTTCCAGTTTAATTTTGATTTAAGGTTGTTGAAGCAGTCTTAGCCAAGTTGCTCAAGTGAGGCACTTCCACATCTTGAGGTAAAATCTCAGGACAAGTAACTCAAACTATTCTTGCATGGTTTCTTGTTGTTGGTTAAAGAGCAACTTTGATGAAGCTTGGGATTGGGTTACCAATCTAACCTTGTAGAGCCATGCATAGGATCAAGACTGAGAATGCAAAGAATGAAAAATATAAATTACTTTTTTTTAAAAGCAAGATTGGTTTTGGATGAAATTATGGTTGTTGCATTCAATAATGTATTCAGATATTCTGTAATCAGATAATAGTGAGATAAGTCATTATTACAATTTTCTTTCCTTAAGTGGTAAAATTGATCAGATGCTTGGAACTATAAATATATCTTTTGTTTTTGCATTGTTTAGGAGAAGATGTTTGGTCATACGCAAAGAAGCTACCACACTTATTTGAACAAGGTGGAGTGTTCTATAACACCATGAAGAAAGATGTGGGTAAGGCGAATCATGTTGCAGTTTTCGTCACTTTATATATCCTCATAATTTTTCCAAGTGTAAGTATTCATTAATATGCCTGGACATGAACTTCTGCTGCCAAACTGTCTGCTCTACCAGTGCCACATTTGGCTAGCTGCTTGGAGACATGATGTACCACCTGGCTGAATGCCCCTATCCAATTTATTTTATTTGCGCTTCCACCCTGCAAGGAAATGCCACAGTCTCCACACGGAGGTTTTCTGCTTATATCAACTCCGATTGGGAACTGAGAGGTGTATAAGATTGAATTTCTATTCTACCTGATGGCTTTGAGTGTTCGAGCTCCAGTGCATAGCAATACTGCATGGTCCATTTCCTCATTTAATTTCATGTTCTCTTAACTACTTCTGTGAAAAAATCATAACATAGTTTAATTATATGGTTGGAGGGAAGTTTAGTAGGGTGTTTTCATGCAGGAGTTATTGGGGAACCTTATAGCTGCCACTTAGGCAATCAAAATATATATTCAGGAATAACCAATTTAATACTTTATCAACTGAGCAATCATCTAAATGGATGTTTAAAGCTTGCTGCTACTTTAATGGACACAACACAACCAGATGAGCATCATTAACCTGTTTGCTGGTGAATAAAAAGGTAAATGTAACTAATTTCTTTAGATAGTGTAGCTTAGTCTATTGCATTGATGCAACACTTTTGTAAACTGACACAGCACAGAAACAGGCCACACAAATACAAAAGCAAAATACTGCGGATGCTGGAAATCTGAAATAAAAACAGAAAACGCTGGAAATACTCAGCAGGTCAGGCAGATTCTGTAGAGAGAGAAACGAAGGGTCGTCGACCTGAAACGTTAACTCTGTTTGTTTCTTTCTCTACAGATGCTGCCTGACCTGCTGAGTATTTCCAGCATTTTCTGTTTTTATTACAGAAACAGGCCATTTCTTTTGCACCACCTCCACAGTCTTCCTGAAGTAGGCCACTCCAAACTGGGCACAACTGGAAGTCACGTACAGTCCTATTCACAGTTAACTATGCTCCCTATTTTTATGCTGTCTACAAATGTTAATATTGTGCCAAGTTCCAAACATTGACTCCTGGGGGGTCACCACTGTTCACATCCCTCCAGTCTGGAAAAACATCCATTAATAACTAGTATCTATTTTTTGTCCTTTAACAAACTTCCTATCCATGGTACCACATTCTCTTGAATACCATGTATTATAATTTTATCAACAAGCCTCCTGTGTGGCACCATTTGAAAACCTATATACACAACATCCACTGCATTTCCATTATCAATACACTGTTATTTCCTCACTCTTTTAAATTTGTTAAATACAGTTTTCCTTCTACAAATCTGTGCTGTCTGTTTTTAATTAGCCCATGTCTTTCCAGTGCACATTCATTTTATCCTATAGTATGGCTTCTAGATGCTTCCCCAGTGTTAGGCTGACTGGTCTATTCTAACCTGAGTTATTCCTTTCTCCCTTTTTTAAACATTTCTAAACTTAGAATCATAGAATCTTACAGTACAAAAGGAAGCCATTCGGCCTGTGCCGGTTCTTTGAAAGAGCTGTTCAATTTAGTCCCACGCCCCAGCTTTTTCCCCATAACCCTACAAATTAGTCCTCTTCCAGTACATGTCCAATTGCCATTTGAAAGTTGCTATGGAATCTGATTCCACCACCCTTTCAGGTAGTGCGTTCCAGATCGCAACAACCCTCTGTGTGAAAAAATTCTCCTCACTTCCAACGTTCCTTCTAAGCTGCACGGCCGCGCAGTGATCAGGAGGTCCCGTGCAGGCTGCTCACCAGCTGTAATGCTGGAAAAGATGCCGCGCAGAAAATTTAAAGGGACCACGCACCTAAAAAAAAAAATTAGAGGGTACATTGCTCATTTCCCCTCTAGTTCTTTTGCCAATTATTTTAAATCTATGACCGCTGGTTACCAACCCAGTTGCCAGAGGTAACAGTTTCTTCCTACTTGCTCTATTAAAACTCCTCATAATTTTGAACATCTCTAATAAGGTCTCCCCTTAACCTTCTCTGCTCTAAGGAGAACAATCCCAGCTTCTCCAATGTCTCCACATAACTGAAGTGCCTCATCCCTGATATCCTGGTAAACCTCTTTTGTACCCTCTCCAAGACCTTGACATCTTTCCTAAAGTGTGGTGCCCAGAATTGTACACAATACTCTACCTGAGGCCTAACCAGATATTTATAAAGGTTTAGCATGACTTCCTTGTTTTTATATTCAATGCCCCTATTTACAATGCTAAGTATCCCATATGCTTTCTTAACCACCTTATCAACTTGCCCTGCCACCTTCAAAGATTTGGAATATGCACCCCTGATCCCTCTGCTCTTGCACCCCCCTCAAAATAGTACGATTTAGATTATATTTTCTATTTTCTGTTTGATTTTCATTCATGTAATTAGTTCTAGATTTTGTATATTTTTTTAAGTTTAAGCTTAATTTGAATTTCTCTACTTGTCCAAGGCACTCAATTTTGCTGCACCCCTTTACTTGTGGGAATAAGGCTGTTTTTTACTCTGCGTGTTTCTCATTGTCTTATCTACCATTTTTCTGCACAGTTATTAGAAAATAGTGCCATATTTGAAGTAGCAAGATATTATAATTTCTAAAAGTTGATAAAACTCTTAAGACTCCTATTTAGTTTCATAAATCAGTTATTTGGTAGTTGTCGTGCAATAGGTGCCAATGTTGACTGATTCTACTCCTTTGTTTTTTTGAGGCATATAACCCGATTCTGGCAGAGACGTTTTGTGCTCAAATGGGTTGCTTTCATATGTAAAAGTATAATGGTTTTGAAAATTATGTTTTTTGTTTTTATCCATGCTGATGCTTTCAGTATTTCTTAATTTGATTTTATATATTTTGCAGTTCTGTTTTTAACTTCCATGGTCACCTATTTAAATCAAAGCTTTGACCTTTTAACCTCTACTTATATAACATATTAAGCATCACACTTATTTCCTGTAAGCAACACCGTTACTTCCTGTCGCACTCTAGCCATCACACTTTGGCTCAAAGTAAAACAGCAGCAAATCAGAATGGAAGAGTTAGGAAATGTTCAAATCAAAAGCAAACCAAGTAGCTGGAAAACTACAAATGAGAAACTAGTAAAGACTTAGGAAAACAAGCAATTCTGAATAACCAGTCAAATCTACCAATCAAATGAGATGGGAGAGGATAAAATAATTAAATAAGTAACATTTTTCCCTCAGTAACTGAAAATTCTAATGTCCCAAATAAGGATTGTAACATGAGATGTTAAAAGTTTACATATTTCACAATGATGTTATTAATTTCAACTATAGTTGTCTTTGAGTACTTACATTAATATAAGTTTAAGGTCTTTAGCTCTCCCAAAAACCTGAACTTGGACTAGGTTATTTTTGCCCGAAGTTGTTTCTCAGTCAGCTAAAGGTAGATCCTACAGTTTGAATAAGTGCAGTGTGCACATTTCCTAGCATGGGTCGGTAGTATTTTGTCAGCCAGATTTGAAAAATATTTCTCTAGCCTGTTTTTCTGAAATTATTTGAAGGGAAAGCTGGAGGATAAATTTCAAAAACTTTATTCAGAGCTAGCTTGTATCAAGCGTTTTTGAAATTGTGTGTGTGTGTGTGTGTGTGTGTGTGTGAGAGAAAGAAAACAAATGGCCAGATACCCTCTGCAAATATGACATACAGTACGGATTACATACCTGCAGCAGCTTTTATTTATCTTTCAAATTCCAATCTATTATTTATTTTCTCATTAAAAATATAAATTGTGTCTTTATGCATAACAATCTTTTAGTTTGTGTGTTTTTGAAACTGATTTGAATACAAACTGGATGATGAATTTAAGGATGTTTCAACTAACTTTTAAATAAAGGCTATTAACTTCATTTTTTAATTTCAGGAAGTGTCAAGCTGAGGGAAATATTAGCCAGGAATTTCCTTGGCGCTGTTCCCGCTCCGCTGCTGTAACTTCGCTGGAAGTGCGGCAGAAACCTGGCCATAGTGGGAGAAGCAGACAGAGATACGCGGCCTAGAAGTTCGTTTCGGGCGGTGGCGCAAAATGGGTGGCATCTGATTGGCTGCTCGTTATACGGAGCGCCTGATATTCAGTTCCATTGCAGTAAATGTAACTGAATATCAGGCGCTCCTTATAACGGGCGGCCGATCCGATCCAATACTGCCCGTTTTATGCCACAGCCCGAGATGAATTTCTAGGCCACTGTCCTTACATAAGATTTATTTGTCCAGCTGCCATAAGAGAGGGAGACACTAATTATTTGCTGCTCAGTGTAAAATTTTGGAAACTATGTGAGATAATTTGCTTTTTGTACATTAACCTGATAAAGTTATCAATTATGTTAGTTTTTTTTATCCAAAACATATTTCAGAGCTCTTATTGCAGGCAAATAATGTTCTCTCGGATCATTTCTGTAAATGGTTAGTTACTATTGACTAATTCTGACCATTCATAGAGGATATTGGTTACAAGCCCTCCCTCACCTCTCAACCCCGCTTTCTTTCTTTCTCCCGCCCCCCCCCTCTTTCTTCCTCCCTCCTCTATTATCTCTTCTCCCCCCACCCCCCAGTTTTCTCTCTCTTCCCCCCGTTGTTTCCCACACTCGCTCATTCAGGATAGCAGCTTGACTTCTGCTCTTTTCCTAGGATTTGAACTCTTCATGTGGGATGGGGAGTTATAGCTTCCTAGTAACAAATTCTGTGTGTGTGTGTTTCATGGGAGTTGTAGTTTTTGCTCTTCTCCTAGTATATCCAGAGTGCTGTGCAACAATTTGTGTCACACTCATCCCTGGTTGGTTAGAAAAAATATCGTTACACAGAGGGTAGTTGGAATATGGAATTCACTTCCACAAACCATTGTTGAAGCAGAGTCCTAAATTACAACAGTGTCTACATTTCAAAAAAGTATTTAATCGGCTGTAAAGTGCCTTGGGACATCCTGAGTTCGTAAAAAGCACTATATAAATACAAATTCTTTCTTTCAGAGTCCATAAATTAATTTAAAAGGAAATTAGATAGTTGCTTGAAAAAGAGGACTATTAAATGGTATGAAAGTGAACAGAAGAGTATGATTAGACTAGGTGGCAAAAGAAAACACATCAGCACAGATTTAATGGGCTGAATATAACATTCTATGAAGCATGGCAACTAGGCACTAAATGTACAAATAACAACCATGAGGCACGAGTTGTGGGACGGATGGTCTCAATCTTAGTGACAAAGAAGTCCAGGAGCTCCTCGCATTTGTTGGAGGTGAGGGTGGAGGAGGCAGGGGAGAGGGGCTTAAGAAGCAGGTTTGTAGTGAAGAGAAGCCGGGGGTTATCTTTGCATTCCAGGATGATCCTGGAATAGTGAGCAGTTTTGACAGAGAAGAGCAGGACCCGATAATGCTTTATGTGATCCAACCAGATCTGGCGATGAATTGCTAAAGCAGTTGTCAGCCATAAACATTCAAGTCTGCGTCCCTTGGACTTAAGGGAGCGGAGATGAGGGCCGTTCAAGGGTGCCTTCATCAGTATTTGGTTGGTATTCCAGTTAAATTTGGTGATAGAACGACTATTTAAATGCAGTTCAGGTTCGTGGTTATAGTAACCTGTAGCCTATTGTAGATCTATTGACGTTGATTAATCAGTTGCAGCTAGTGCTCTCCCCCGTGTTTCTTTTTTTTAAAAACAGGATTTTGAATCTTTATAGAGATGCTACATTGAAACACATAAGTGAAAATTTATTACTACCAGTGAAATTACAATTTTCTTGAATTACGGGAAAAGTGATCCATCCATGGCTAACTAAAGAAGTTAAGGATAGTATTAGATTAAAAGAAGAGACTTATAATGTTGCGAAGAATAGTAGTGAGCCTGAGGATTGGGACAGCTTTAGAAGCCAGCAAAGGATGACCAAAAAATTGATAAAAAGGGGAAAAAATAGAATATGAGAGTAAACTAGCAAGAAATATAAAAACATTGTAAGAGCTTCTACAAGTATGTAAAAAGGAAGAGAGTAGCAGAAGTAAGCATTGGTCCCTTAGAGGCTGAGACAGGAGAAATTATAATGGGGAATAAGGAAATGGCAGAGACTTTAAACAAATATTTTGTTTCTGTCTTCACAGTAGAAGACACAAAAAGCATACTGGATGCTGAATTGTTGAGTATATTCAAGACTGAGATAGATTGATTTTTGGACTCTAGGGCGATCGGGCGGGAAAGTGGAGTTGAGGTTGAAGATCAACCATGATCTTAATGAATGGCAGAGCAGGCTCGAGGGGCCATATGGCCTACTGCTGCTCCTAATTCTTATGTTCTTATTACAATGCAATGAATTTTTTGAAATGGAGATCATAAGTACTAGGTTGTTTTAAACTGTATCAACTGATTCTAATATTTTGTTCTTGGTGCCCATTCTTATACGCAGGTTTAGCAGATGGCAAGCACTTCACTCTTCCCCATCTTCCTGGTAAGACATTTGTGTACAATGGAACAGACGATAGGCTGGAACTGTGCATTGATCCAGCAGGGCACATCACCATTGGTCCTGACATTGACAATCTGATCAAAGAGGCCTTAAGTCAGTTACGGTCTGAGGGAGGGTCAAGAAGTAGGGAAGGAAGTCCCTCTTCGCATGGAGGGATGAAACTTGGCAGTGGAGGAGTGGTGCGAAAAAAATCTGAACAAATGCCAAATGTCACAGCTTTCCAGGGAAAAGGCCATTCCCTTGGGACTGCTTCAAGTAGCCCACAGTTGGAGCAGAGGCATAGCAGGGAATTGCAGGTGCCTAGGAAACAAAGCATTGGTAGTTCTTCGGGAACAGATCTTAATTATGGTGTTGGCAAGTCTAGTCCCAAGCAAGGGGCTTCCCCACCCAAGTCCAGCAGTGGGGATAGTCAGCTAATACGAATGGCGCCTGGTTTTGTAACAATGCGAGACGGTAGGCAACTTGACTCCACTTTAATTGAAATACAACGTAAGAAGTTGCAAGAGATGGTATCTTCCATTCAAGCCTCCATGGATAAACACTTGAGGGATCAAAATGCAGAACAATCAATACCTAGTGATGTCCCTGAAACAAAAGTACACTCTACAACTTCCTCAGTCCAATTAATAATGAGAACTGAAAGCCTTCAAACTGAAGCACTGGAGCCACTGTCAGTCACTCCACAAGCAGGTGACAATGAGAATTTGGGCATGGAAACAACAGCTGTTGGTGTGGAACTGTTACCACATCCATCCATACCATCAAGCAACGCACACGATGGAAACCTTTTGAATGAAGATCTTGAAGAAATGGATAGTCAGGAAATAGAGGGGACAATTGAACCTATGGATCACTCTTGACTTCATATACAAATGGATACTATGAAGCTTGGTAAGTCTGAAAACGTACCCAAGCTATTGTAAGTTCTTTACAACTGCAGAACATTTCACTTGTATTCTGTCTTTATTTTTATATAATACTTTTATTTTATAATTATTATTCGCAAAATGTATGGCTATTTGTGAAGTAGAGAAATAGAATTGGTTGGAACATAGGAGTTTCTCTGCAGTACAGATTGAGAAGCTGGAAGATGCAAATCTGAGGTCCAACAATTGTGCCAGTTGTGGGAGGGTGTTTACCTAGGCAGTTTCCCTTATAAATATGGACATAGGAATTTGTCATTGGAAAAGTTGACACAGTGCACACAGAGGTAAGACGTCTAATATGAGTTTACATAGACAAAACCTATTATAAATATAGCCATAGGAATTTATAATGGCAAAAGGTTGGCACAAAAAGTGTTACAAAAATGCGACAACAGAAAGTCAGGCTTTGTAGTCAGGAAATATATGCAAATGTAAGATTTTTAATAACACCTGAGGTTGGGGTGAGAACAATACAAATATTTGTCATGAACATACAGATGATGCCATTCTTTTTAAGAGTGAAATAAACCGAATTCAGTTAAGGTCCCATGGAACAATAGTGTTTCAATTCATATCACATGATGAGATTTTAAGAAGCCATAAACTGCATGACCCCCAAATGTAGGGGAAATAACAGTTCATTTAAAATAGGGTAAACATGTCTACAACTCTAATTTGATGTGTTTATTTAACAGTGGGGATTGTAGTTGAAAGAGATAAACACATTAACACATTTCAGTAATTAGATGGTGTTTGTAAGCCTCTGAGCTGGTTTACTATATTTTGTGAACCTTCAATGTGTTATTGCTCTAGTAGCACACTCCAGCACTCTGTAGACAGTCTGATAACTCGAATGTTTGATTCCCAACCAGAAAGTGTTGTGGTTGAGTCCTAAGATTATTTGCCCCTGCACAGTTGTCCACAGGATTGGAGGAGGGGAATGATGGGGCAGATGAAGAAAGCAAAACTAATAATTCCACACCTAAATTGGTACACATATTGGCTAATCTGAGAGCAGCATTAATATTCAGTTATGTGGAACTATGTTGTCCAGCCATCCTGTGCCTCTGGCTAGATGAAGAAGTATTGTTGTAAATTCCTGGAAAAAGAAAGAAAAAAGTGAGGGGGGAAAATAAATTTGCACGGTCAACATTGAATTTAACTATTTGTCTAATTTTTTCCCCATGCAGGCAGAGCTGGGCTTTGTACAAGAGTCGTGCCATGGCAAAAGGAGCTCATCGTGTTCAAAAGACAGAATCAGATTTAATCCCCCTATGCGTTGCATGATAGCAAGATTTTTCTTGGTGATCCAAATGACAGCTTCTGCCTTACTGCTGCCCAAATTAGTCTACAGAACCATAATTATTAGCTAAAACTTGGATGAGATTTTGTTGTTGATGCAGCTCTCAGTAAGAGCTCTTTGGTAAAAAGAGATGAGTCTCATAAGAATACATTTTCCTGATGCATTCAAAATTTGATTTTAGCAATATTAGTTGATGGTGACGTTTGTGCTAGAAATAAAATACTGAAATGTGAAGTTGCATAAGATCATATATGGTGTACATCCATTAACACAAAATAAATATATTGCTCTTTAGAAAGATCCAAACACACACTTCACTGCCCTGGCTTCTAGGGGTAGGGCTAGGGCCTAGCATAATACAAGTTGTTTATATTTTTGGTTTAGCACTTTGCAGAAATAATCTAAGTCATCTATTGTGATTAGTCATGATGCAAAATAAAGGTATTAATTGCCTTACCACAGAGAGATTCTTGATGGATTTGAGGTTCACTTAAAGTTTAATTTTTCATGACAAACTAAACTATGATCTTAGTGCAGGAGTAGTCCAATTGGTGATGACAAAATGACCTGCAGTTAAAATATTTGAATGCTTCACTTTGTTTATTTCCATGGTATGCAGATTGTTTTGGCTGAGTGCTTGAGTAGGGATGGAATACAAGTTGCTGTGAAACTGACCAGTTCCATACTTGCAATTCATATTTGTTTGAGCATAGGTTCATTTTCAGTCTTTAGAAAATTCTGTACTAATGTAAAGATCTTTAGTTTTTGGTCTAGATAGTATGTGATATAGTAGAATTGAAAGAAAAATAGCTCTCTGTCCTAAATTTTAATAGCTATCTTGGGGGGAAAAAAAAGAATAAGCTGCACTGAAAGATTATATTGTTTTCTGGGAAAGAACCAAGGACTTGGGTTCAGCATTTTTCAGACTTCCACCACAAATCACTTTCTTTGATCTAAAAGCTTTCGGTGCAGTTCTCGAAAGTACTCCCCAAAATTAATCTAACTTTGGAGCTAAGTGAAGGGAGGAAAGACACAATTTCTTCTTTTTAAAAATAACCATTTGAGGTCTGAAATGTTAGTTGTGTTTTTTATTTTCCATTACAGATGTCAGCCAGCAATGTGAGTCCACAGGCTGTTGTCAGACTGGAGATCATACCCATTGTTGTAAAGGAAAATAAGTACAACAAGCTTTACATTACACTCACAGCAACTGACAGGGATTGGAAATTACAATGCTTTAGAACAAAACTGTAGAGCTTTGCAGGTTTCAAAAGTAACGTATCAAATTCACTGGACATTTATTTTCCTGTTGCTTAATTCACAGTTTTGTTTAGTATTGATCATCTTATCTTACTTCATCCATTTTTCTTGAGTTTAAAAGTATCATCACAAATATTTAGCTATGGTGCAAGTAAAAGAAAAATAAGCACTACAATTTTTTTTAAAATCACAATTTGAATTCCTTTAACCTCATTCAAAACATCAAATTGTATCAAACATGTTGGGCGCTATATTCCTCTTAGTATGATTGATAATTCTGAGGAAAAACAGACGTCTTTCTCCACTATTAAAGATGCCATACTGTAGTGTGCACAGTCACTGATAATGGTAGTATTATTGCAGTCAAGCAGAGTGGTTATAAACTGTAGCAGGTGATTTTACAGTGGCAGTGTGTAGTGAACAGTTTTAACAAGACTAAGTTGTAATGGGCAAGGGAAAAACTACCAAATATATTCTGATTTTGAAATGCAAACTCTAATATTGCCACTATATGAATAAGGTAGTTTTTACTCCTTGTATGTAAAATCAGAATGCACAAACCTTAATCAGTAAAACTACATAAAAATAAGTCTGCCTTACTTATTTTTTAAAAAAAGGATTCATAAATCCACTATTACACAAAATGTTAAAAAGACTCTCTGGGAATAAACCTCAATGATTTCCCCTTTGCGAAAACATAAAGTTGAGAGTTTCTGCTTTTCATTTAGACTGTGCTTTGAATAGCCAGTATTGTAGTCTGTTAATCTTATTAACTTAATTTTGCTTTTTAATAGGCAGATTTCATTTAATTTATAGTGATCGTTATGGCAATTGAATCATTTTGAAAGATGCTTAGAGACTTGCTGAATACTTTACACACTTCATGAACATTTACATTCTTAGCATGCAAAATGAATGTGCTTTCAGACAAAGATATTGATTAAAATAAAAGTCAGATTTTGTGTGCCGTCAGTTTGGGCCTTAAGCTACATTAATGATTCATTTGCTTCTGAATTTGTTTTTAGGTAATTTGTGAGGATTACAAGACAGCTCCATTAAGCATGTACATTAAAATTCATTGCCATCTTTCCATGGGATTTTCAACTTTATTATCCTTTTAAATGCAATAGCAGAACTCATGCAAAGTATTGTTGGATGGAGCATTCTGTAGAGAGTGATATAACCGAAAAACAAAATATGAGAATTTAGATAAATTGAGAGTGCAAAGCAGGCCTAAAGTTAAATATCCCACAAAAGCTGGACTTTTTTGCAGTGTTTGCCATCCAGTTATTAGAACATGTTGAAGTAACTCTCCCTGAGTATGTATGGATAGTGTACTGTATATATGGTTTATTTTTAATGGAGAAAATGTCCCTGTTTAAAAGAAAATGAAAACACTTGATAATAGATATAAGAAATGTACTGACACATTTATGATAACAGGATGACACTGGCAATTGTTCAGCAAATTTGGTTTGTTTATATTTGTGGTTGCTGTACTAAATATCTAAAATGAATTGCTCTATAATGTAACACCTGTGTATTATAATAGTATATATTGTACAGTACTATAAGTGACTTGTACAGTACTTGGAGTTCTTTTCTTGAATGCTTATTAAAAAAAAGTGGTACATTCTATAAGTACCAGCTTGCTGTTAGCATGAGTTATGAGCATATATTGAAGGTGCAATAAATTAAAATGTTTCACGTCCATATTGTCCAAGAATGTTTTTAATATTTCAAACTGTTTTACCTATATTTTCTTTCTTCATGTGTTGGTCCTACAGAGGAAAGCCTGATATTTTCATCTTTGCACCCCAAACAGTGCTTTCACAGGTAATACCATCATTCTTCCATTTACATTAGTTGCATTTATGCAGCTCTTGCGAATTGAGAGAAAATACTTCTGTTAATATTGCAAACTCTGTGTTCAATCTGTAGGAACTAGATTTACTTAAACTGTTTGAATTATGATTCATTTATAACAAAATCTCCAAACTCTTGTTTCAAAACATGCATCAGTTTTGGGGTGGCATGGCCTCTAAAACTCATTGTTGATTTTGTTGTGCCATTGTGCCACATACGAAAATGACGGACAGGAAAAGAGCCACTAGTCAATCTAGCCTATCCCATATAGTTGTGATGTCTAGTGCATCACAATACAGACACATCTTCTGGGAGATGCGAAAAACCATATATAAACCCAGGCCAATTAGGGAAAAAAAACTAGAAAATTCTTCTCGGACCCCTTTAGGCGATCAAAGCTAGTCCAGGAGATCACATAGACACTGAATTATATTATAGAAAACCTACCTCTTGTACGAGGTGATCTCCACCCCAGCCAGAAACGGGTCCAGCTCTTCCTTGAAGGAATACAGAAAATCAGCGTTCATCACATGAGCCAGCAACCTATTCTACAGGTCCATTTTTTCCTGGGAAAAGAAGAACCACCTAAGATCCAACCTGGTTCTACCCTTACATAACTTGTACGTGTAACCCCTAGTCCTTCCTAACCTATTCAGTTGAAATAATTGGTCCACATAACATCATCTAGTCCCTTCATTATTTTATAAATCTCAAATCAAATCCCCCCGAAGTCAATGCTTTTCTATAGTATACAGACCCAGTTCTTTGAGCTTATTTGAGTAACTATGTTGTTTTAAACTAGATATTAATCTTGTGGGCCTCCTCTGCACCCTTTCCAGAGCTCCAATATCCCCCACTGTGTGAGGAGACCAAACTGGACACAGTATTCTAACTGAGGCCTAACCAAATTCTTCTACAAGGACAAAATGGTATGCTTTGTTTTATAGTGAATCGTCATGTGAATACAATCTAGAAGCCTGTTTGCTTTAAGCTATGTCTTCACGGCATTGGTCGTAAAGCTGTAGCAAGTGATGATGCACTAAAATACCCAGATCTCTTTCTTTCACCACTGGCTTTAATTCTGTTCCTGATGGGGTGTAAGTATATTCAGCATTTGATCTGCCCAAGTGCATAACACAACACTTTTCTAAGTTAAACATAATTTGCCATTCTTCCAATACATCAGTATGTGCTTGCAGTAGTAAAGCATCCTCTACAATCCTACCATGCGCATATATCTTGGTATTGTTCGCAAACTTGTGAATCATTTCCCAATACCAAGCAGATCCAAATCCATTGACAACAACTTTCTGTCGATGGGCATTCAGCAAATTCTTAATCAACCACAGCAGATTACCACTAATTCCACAAGATTCTATCCTATCGAGCTGCCTCTTGTGAGGTATTTTAATCAAAAACTTTCTAAAAGTTCAGAAATATCTACCAGATTACCCTCATCCACTAACCTGGTCTTTTGAAATGCATATAAAAATAATGGCAAAAAAAAGAGGGGAGATGAGGGGAATTTTTTTTAAAGTAGTGAGTTGTTATGATCTGGAATGCACTGTTTGAAAGGGGGGTGGAAGCAGATTCAATAATAACTTTAAAAAGGGAATTGGATATATACTTGAAAAGGAAAAATTTGCAGGGCTATGGGGAAAGAGCAGGGGAGTGGCACTAATTAGATAGTTCTTTCAAAGAGCTGGTACAGGCACGATTGGCCAAATGGTCTCCTGTGCTGTAAGATTCTATAATTGTGGGGCAGGGGCTTGAGGTATGGTTGTGGAAGTATGGAAGGGTGATTGGGTTGTAGGAGAACAGTCACTGTTCTCATGTTGACCAGGACACTAGGAAAATTCCCTATTCTCTTGACAAGTGTCATGGTCTCTTATAATAAAAACAGAAAATGCTGGAAATACTCAACAGGTCAGGGAGCATCTGTGGAGAGAGAAACAGAGGTAACGTTTCAGGTCGATGATCTTTTGTCAGAGCTGCAAAAGGTTAGAGATGTAATAGGTTTCAAGCAAGTACAGAGGCAGAGAAAGGGGGTGGGAGGAAAGAACAAAAGGGAAAGTCTGATAGATGGAAGGAAGGAGAGATTAAATGACGAGATGTTGGTGCAAGGCGAAAGGAGATGGTAATGAGACACATAAAGAAACAAAAGATGGGTCTAGAGGAGGTGGAAATGGGAATATCAGAATCATGAGCAACAGCTGTCAAAAAAATGGGGGCAGAGGTTATGATCTGTTCAACAATTTCAATTCCCTGCCTCTGTATTTGCTTGAAACCTATTACATCCTAATGCAGTATTTTGCTTTTGTATTATGGTCTCTTTTATGTTTACCTGAACTACCAGAAAGGTTGGTATCTGAGCTTCACTGCCCAGGATACAAGGCCAAAAGGCCAATGGATTGGTTAACGGACGTACAAGTTTGACATTGCTCACAACACCTTGATAGGAAGGCATCTAGTATTGTATAAACTGATTGAGATGAATAGGTAGATGGCCTCCCACGCTCCTCCACAGAAGATATGACATAAGCTACAGAGATTGATCACCAACATAGTTGCCAATATTAAGAATCTGGTTCCAGGAATGTCTTTTGCTGGAGTAAAATGGATTTCTGCATTTTGGCCAATCTGCAAATCTGGCAATAATTCCCCTTTCCTAATTTGACATAAAAATAGAGAACAATAGATAGGTGCTTATGTATATCTATAATATATTAAATGTTTTGTGTATAACACACTGTCCAATTCACACACTATTGTATTATAATTTTGTCATGCCTACTTCTCTCATGCCTGGGTATTGCAGCTCTTTGTCACACTATAAAACATTTATTTTCAGCACTTTTATAACTTTTTCTACAGCTTTTTGCTTGCTTCTAATTTTTTTAAATTATTCATTCACAGGTTGTGGGCATTGCTGGCAAGGCCAGCATTTATTGCCCATCCCTAATTTCCCTTGAGAAGGTGGTGGTGAGCCGCCTTCTTGAACCGCTGCAGTCCGTGTGGTGAAGGTACTTCCACAGTGCTGTTAGGTAGGGAGTTCCAGGATTTTAACCCAGCGACGATGAAGGAATGGCGATATATTTCCAAGCCAGGATGGTGTGAGACTTGGAGGGGAACTTGGAGATGGTGGTGTTCCCATGCGCCTGCTGCCCTTGTCCTTCTAGGTGGTAGAGGTCGTGGGTTTGGGAGGTGCTGTCGAAGAAGCCTTGGCGAGTTGCTGCAGTGCATCTTATTGATGGTACATACTGCAGCCACGGTGTGCCGGTTGTGTAGGTAGTGGATGGGGTGCCAATCAAGTGGGCTGCTTTGTCCTAGATGGTGTCGAGCTTCTTGAGTGTTGTTGGAGCTGCACTCATCCAGGCAAATGGAAAGTATTCCATCACACTCCTGACTTGTGCCTTGTAGATGTAGGCTTTAGGGAGTCAGGAGGTGAGTCACTCACTGCAGAATTCCCAGCCTCTGACCTGCTCTTGTAGCCACAGTATTTATGTGGCTGGCCCAGTTAAGTTCCTGGTCAATGGTGACCCCCAGGATCTTAATGGTGGAGAATTCGATGATGGTAATGCCATTGAACGTCAAGGAGAGGTGGTTATCTGAAAGACAGCACTTCTGACAGTGTAGCACTCCTCAGTACTGCACTGAAGTGTCAGCCTCGATTATGTGCTCAAGTCCCTGGAATAGGGCTTGAGCCCATGACTTTCTGACTCAGGTGAGAGTTTTGCCATTGAGCCCAGGCTGACACCTAAATTAGCAGCATTCTGGGCAGTCCTCGGATCTGGGAGCACTGAGAAGGGAGCCCAGAGTTCAACAGTACTGGTGTAGGATCTCAGTGTCTAGGAGTACTATGAGGTGGGCACTAGGGTCTGGGAGTACTGGGAGGGTGGCAGGGTTCCACTAACACTACAGAGGGGGGTTCCAGGATTTGGGATCACGAGGCGAGGGATCCTGGGTGTATCAGTGAGAGAGGTCCCAGGTCTGTGAACACTGGGGTGGCCCTGGGATCAGGGAGAACTGGAATTAAGTCTAGGGGTTTATAAGCAATGAGATAGGGTCCTGGATTCTGGGAGTGCGGGGGAAGTTCTGGCTCATGTGGTCCTGGGGTGCAGCTAGTCTGGGGAGGGGAGTTGGAAGCTTTGGCAGGGTGGGTGGAGGTGGGGGGAAACCATCTGGTGCAATTAGGAATTTACAGCATGGCAGGGGGGATGGTGTACAATTCTGTATACTGCACTAATTCAGAATGCATAGAATGCTCTCTCCAATTGTTGGGAGGTAGAAATAATCCAGTTGAAGCCCAATGTTTTGACACAGTAAAAACTTTAGTGAAATCACAAAGGGCAATTTAATGGGTAAATTTTATGTTACTGTAAAAAAAATATATTTTATTTTGTTTTATACCTTATTTTCCACATTAAAAATGTCAGTTACTGAGAAAAATGGTGAATGATTTTTTTTGAAAAAGCATTTTGAATGATTCAGTTATTTTATAAACAACCCATGATGGTGAAAAGTTGATGTGTTGTGATAAATAGAGGAATAGGGCTTGAACCCTCAGCCTTCTGACGCATAAGCAAGAGTGCTACCACCGAGCCACAGCTAACTAACACTGCCTAGCCATTGATGCTCCATTTGCCATGATACTTCTGTAGCTGCCGATCTGCTCAAACATTCATTCTCCTCCACCTTTGATGCCTTTGTTCCGAGCAAAACCTTTACTCACTCCCATCCCGGTCATTCCACCTGCTTTGGCCTCAATCTTTGCTCTCTCAAGTCAGAGGTGTAGACTTGAATGTATCTGCCGCATAACTGGTTTATATCCATCACCAGATGTGGAAAGACCACATTAAGCGCTATCGGGCCTCACCCTCGCCCAAAACTGCACACTACTCCAAAATCATCCTGCAGTGCAAAGCTAACCCACAACTTATTTTCTCTACTACTAATCATTTCCTGAAACCCCTCTCTCCTGCCTCCTCCATCCTCACCTCCAACAACAAACATTGACTTTTTTGTCACTAAGATGGAGACTATCTATTCAGCTGCCCTCCCCCCTTTTTGCCCACCAAGCCAAACCTCCCCCTGCCCTCGCACTGAACCTGTGCCTTCTCTAGTTTCTGTCCTATCTCCCCTTCATGCCCTATCCAAGCTCATCGTGTCCATTTGATGCACCTCCAGCTCTCTTGACCCCATTCCCACTAAACTAACCATTCGCCTTCCCTTTCTGGTCCCCATGGTAGCTGACATTTTAAATAGTTCCCTCATCAGGTACTGGCCCCATCCATTTCAAAACCACAATTATCACCCCTCTCCTCAAAACACCTCCTTGCAAATTCGCCATCTGCCCTCAGAGGGAGGGATGGAACTGAAAAAGGGAGAAAGCAGGTGTTGAGTAGCTAGTTCAAAAGAGATTATTCAGGAGTAGTGATGGGATTGAGGAAATGGTTGGAAGGGGGATAGATAATGGAAAGGAGAAGGGGAAGGGAACATAATGGGAGTGAGGGGTGGGGGAAGCATAACATGATTAGAGGAGGATGAGAAGGGAGCTGCGAAAAGTTATTTTCTCCTCAAATTCCACCTCAAAAGCAGCCTACAGCCGTTGCTCATTTCTTTTCCCGCCACACCATAGCACCCATCATCTCCCATCTGGAAGGAAAGGGGGGTGGGAAGACAGAAACAGCAACACAAAGATAGCACAGGCACAGGGATCAGCAAGAGAGGGACTATATTCTAGAATTTACTGTGCGCAACAGCAGGGGAGATCGACTGGAGCAGACGCATAACTTCACACCGCACAGAGCCAATCACGGGGCTGCAAGACCTGTGCCCAGTTTCTAAATCCATGCACTGTGCGAGCAGCACACAAGATGGCGCTGTTGCTATTCATCTCATGCCGCGAAGGGAAACCAGTTCAAGGCGCTCAGAACGAACGCCAAACGCGAACTACAACGCCCACAGTGCACTGCGGCGGCGCCCCGCCCCCTCCCCGCGCAATATGACGTGCGCGCTCGCGCACCAGCTGCCCCGCCCCGCCCTTGGCTGATTCTCGGCCTATGAACGGTCAGGACGCGTGCGCACATTCAAATGTTGTCGGGGAATAGTTGAGAGGGAGGCTGGGCGCGAGATTTGGCGGGATATAGAAAACGGAGCCGGAGTCTGACAGCGGCTGAAGGACCGGCGGACAGGAGTCGAGACACACGGAGGGTGGGGATATGGTGACTCCACTGCTGGCATTGAGTCAGCCAGCAGCGACCCTCAGCCGGCCGGACCCCCCCGATGTATTAATTATCGGACACTAACCACCCCGGAGCCCCCGTGTGAGTGAGCGAGTGTTTGTACCGGAGAGAAACGGTCCTTGTGAATGATGGCCAAGCGAGCTCGGAGGTGAGTGCGCAGCCGGCGGCTTCTCACTTAAAGCAATCACCGTGATCAGGGCTCCTTGACCAGAGGATTGGACTGTCTTCTCTTTATTTTATCACTAGTGAAAGCTGCTCTTGCTGCCAGCTGTCTGCAGCAGGTTACAGTGGGGCTGCGAAGTCAGCAACTATTCGCATATGATGTAAAAAAAAACTTTTTATGGCGTCCTTTTTGAGGTAACGTGCTTAAGAATAATAACAATGTTATGATTAGGTGTTTTGCAAAAAAAACTTAAAGTAAACTTTACGCATGTTCACATCCAGCAAGAAAAGTTGCTTGCAGAGCTGCTAAACTCAAAGTGAAATTTGCAAAGTACACCAGGTGTAACGCGCGAATTAGAGATAAAGTATTTTTGAAAACTTTAATCTGTTGATTGTCATCCCTATGTTCTTGTACATATAATTTGCCACATCATAACTGGGCGTACTGCATAACATCGTTGTGAAACTGATCAGAGAAGCCGGCCAAAAAATAAAATTGGCAATAGTTAGCCAATAGCTGCGATTCAACCGAAATCGTTGCAGTTTTTAGCTGTCTGGTTTATTGCAGGGTTAGATTAGCCATGATCTGACGTTTACGATAAAAAAATAGATTTGATAGAATACAATTGTTCACGTTTTGTTTCTTATGCTGGATTAGAATGAGGGGAGTGGAACAAGACGGGCCATTTTCCAATTAAGTTCTCGATTTTTGTGTTCTTGCATTCAGTGGAATCCTCAAGAGATGTATTATATTGAAAGATTGTTAAATATGCTCTTCAGAATAGTTTAACAAATAGCAGTTAAGTAGAATGCAGGTTTGTTTATTTATTCTCCCGTAAACTAAATTACAGAAATGAAATCTATTTAATATGAATCAGATAAGTTAGTTTTCCCCTCATTGAGTGATTTACCTCGTCACAGCCAAACTGTTTACCTGAACGCTATTTATCTGAGATGACCGATTAACCAAACCGATTGCACCTTTTTTAACATATAACTTAATAATCAGTTTCTATGCTGAATAAATACTGTTTAATGCAGTATGAAGGCATTAAGACACAATCGGTTATCCCCAAAATAATTTAATTGCTGAAATAATGTCACAATTTCACAAACTTAAATGGCTGGTTTAATTTTTTAATTAGACTGTCTATTGTGATCACATCGGCTTGTTTCCTTAACAGTAGCCTTCCCTGCTATGAAATAAACGATTTGTGTATGGTTGACACCAAGTTGTGAAGTGGATGACATCTACTGGAATTTGCATAATTTTGTTTTTTGTGGGCGTAGCTGGCAAGGCCAGCATTTATTGCCCATCCCTAATTGCCCTTGAGAAGGTGGTGGTGAACCACCTTCTTGAACCGCTGCAGTCTGTGTGTTGAAGGTACTCCCACAATGCTGTTAGGGAGGGAGTACCAGGATTTTGACCCAGCGACGATGAAGGAATGGCGATATACTTCTAAGTCAGGATGGTGTGTGACATGGAGGGGAACTTGGAGGTGGTGGTGTTCCCATGCGCCTGCTGCCCTTGTCCTTCTAGGCGGTAGAGGTGGTGGGTTTGGGAGGTGCTGCTGAAGAAGCCTTGGCGAGTTGCTGCAGTGCATCTTGTAGATGGTGCACACTGCAGCCACGGAACGCCAGTGGTGGAGGGAGTGCCAATCAAGCGAGCTGCTTTGTCCTGGATGGTATCGAGCTTCTTGAGTGTTGTTGGAGCTGCACTCACCCAGGCAAGTGGAGAGTATTCCATCACACTCCTTACTTGTGCCTTGTAGATGGTGGAAAGGCTTTGGGGAGTCAGGAGGTGAGACACTCGCTGCAGAATACCTAGCCTCTGACCTGCTCTTGTTGCCACAGTATTTATGTGGCTGGTCCAGTTAAGTTTCTGGTCAATGGTTACCCCCAGGATGTTGATGGTGGGGGATTTGGCGATGGTAATGCTGTTGAATGTCAAGGGGCGGTGGTTAGACTCTCTCTTGTTGGAGATGGTCATTGCCTGGCACTTCTGTGGCGTGAATGTTACCTGCCACTTATCAGCCCAAGCCTGAATGTCGTCCGGGTCTTGTTGCAAGCGGGCATGGACTGCTTCATTATCTGAGGAGATGCGAATGGCACTGACCACTCTGCAGTCATCAGCAAACATCCCCATTTCTGACCTTATTTTGGAGGGAAGGTCATTGATGAAGCAGCTGAAGATGGTTGGGCCTAGGACACTGCCCTGAGGAACTCCTGTCCTGGGTGATTGACCTCCAACAACCACAACCATCTTCCTTTGTGCTAGGTATGACTTCAGCCAATGGAGAGTTTTTCCCCCCGATTCCCATTGACTTCAGTTTTACTAGGGCTCCTTGATGCCACACTCGGTCAAATGCTGCCTTGATGCATGCCCAAGGTCCATTGAGATTATGCATTTAGTATTTGGTTGTGGTATTTTATGTGAATTGTGAGACTTGAGATATTGTTGGATGGGAATGCATTTAAAATGTAATAGACTTTGTTGGATTCAACACCTTTGCAGTTGAATAGCAGCCTTGGCGTTAAACAAGGAAGTCTTTTGCAAAGTTGTTGTTTGAATCATGTCCTGGACACCCTGTTTGAGGGTCAACAAAGATTCACACTGGATATGCTGTTCAGAAGTAGAGGCCTTTACATTCATTCTGGAATTGCCCTTATAAAGCATAATTGACCCATTATGGATTTTCAGTATGTAAATGTGAGTTTATGTGAATACTTTTTAGTATTTACCAGATTTCTGTGCTTTGTATTATTTAATTGAAAATAAAGGTAGTACTGGGTCTGAAATTCCTGGAGGCCCAAAATTCCAGGAGGAATCTGACAGTAGAAGTGTGGCAGGGTGGAACTTCTGCTCACCAGTATGACCCAGTGCTGACCGTGTTCCAAATCCCAGGAATGGGGTTATTTGCATAACTGGCGCCCACTGCTTCACAATTCTCCCTGGACGTCTTCTCCACAGGGATTTTGGAGTGGCACTTGACACTTCGGCGGGGGGGGGGGGGGAGAGAGGAAAGGGTAGGCTGTTCTAGTTGAAGATCTAAGTTTTTTTTTTAAAAAGTGACTATTTTTCAACATCCACTTTCCTCTGCAATCGATTGCAGTTAGGGAATCTGCATTGTATGTGCCAATTCTGCCAGCATGTCACCTTTGGCACGCAAGTACACCTGAATCTTGCAGATCTACTTTGCATGGGGTGCAAATGAGGTGGGATTTGTGGTGGTTGATGTCATCCTGCCAGTTCTGCCTCTTATGTCAACATGAGTTGGACCGCAATGGCCTAAAGAAGCGCCAACCTTCACCTGTATCAGAATTTTTCGTCTGCCAAAAAATGGAATGGAGACCCAGTGTAACTGTGTCCTGCCCCAAACTCTGCCCTCAGCCTACCCAATTTACACATTGTAAGTATCCTCTCAGGTCCATTATGTCTGCATAATGTTCAGAAGAATGAGAGGCGATCTTATTGAAACATATAAGATTGTGAAGGGGCTTGATCGGGTGGATGCGGTAAGGATGTTCCCAAGGATGGGTGAAACTAGAACTAGGGGGCATAATCTTAGAATAAGGGGCTGCTCTTTCAAAACTGAGATGAGGAGAAACTTCTTCACTCAGAGGGTAGTAGGTCTGTGGAATTTGCTGCCCCAGGAAGCTACATCATTAAATAAATTTAAAACAGAAATAGACAGTTTCCTAGAAGTAAAGGGAATTAGGGGTTACGGGGAGCGGGCAGGAAATTGGACATGAGGCTGAGTTCGGATCGGTCGAGGCCCTGTGGGTGGCGTAGCGGGCCCAGGGGCTGAGTGGCCGGGTCCTGCTCCTACTTCTTGTGTTCTTTAGATTTGAGGTGAGGATCAGATCAGCCATGATCTTATTGAATGGCGGAGCAGGCTCGAGGGGCCGATTGGCCTACTTCTGCTCCTATTTCTTATGTTCTTATAATATTATTTTGAAGAATTTTTTTGGCATCAACCTCTTTGACCTAGCTTTCGTCACCCCTGCTAATATCATCTTTGGCTCGGCATTCAATTTTGTCTGATTAGGAACAGGAGTAGGCCATGCAACTCCGCAAGCCTTTTCTGCAATTCAGTTAGATCATGGCTGATCTGTATCTTAACTCCATTTACTCGCCTTGGTTCCATATCCCTTAATACCCTTGCTTAACAAAAATGTATTAATCTCAGTTTGAACTTTTCAATTCATCTAGCCGCAACAGCTTTTCAGGGGAGAGATCAAGACTACTTCCACCCTTTGCGTGAAGCAGTACTTCCTGACTTCACCCCTGAACAGCCTAGCTCTAATTTTAAAATCTTGCCCTCTTGTTCTGGACTCCCACACCAGAGGAAATAGTTTCTCTTTATCCACTGTATCAAATCCATTAATCATCTTAAATACCTCCATTATATCACCCCTTAATCGTCAATACTTGAGGGAATACAAGCCTAGTCTATGCAACTTGTCATCATAAGTTAACCCTTTGAGCTCCATTAGCATTTTGGTGAATCTGTGCAGCACCCACTCCAAGGCCAGTATATCCTTTCTGCTGTGCAGTGCCCAGAACTGAATGAAGTTCTTTAAATGGGGTCGAACCGGAGCTTTATCTCACTGTAACATAACTTTTTGCCTCTTTTGTATTCCAGCCCCCTTGAGATAAAGGCTAGCATTCCATTCGCCTTTTTTGATTTTTTTTGTACCTGTCTACTAGTTTTTAGTGATTTCTGTACATAGATCCCTGAATCTCTCTGCTCCTCCACAGTTCCTAACTTTTCACCATTTAGAAAATACTCTGAACTATCTTTCCTAGGTCCAAAATGGATGACCTCACGCTTTCCCACACTGAAGTTCCTCTGCCACATTTTTTCCCACTCATTTAATCTATCAGTGACCCTTTGCAACTTTCTTCTATCTATACTATTTACTGTGCCACCCAACTTCATGTCATCAGCAAACTTGGATATACGACTCTTCCTTCATCCAAGTCGTTGATAAATGTAGTTAAAAGCTGAGGTCCCCGTACAGGTAGCTGGGGGATACCACCAGTCACACCCTGCCAATTAGTACATACCCAATATCGCTACTCTTTGTCTCTTGTGTCCTAACCAATTCCCTACCCATGTCAATAGGTTGCCTCCAATTCCACACATTTTCAATTTTGTTAACAATTTCTTGTGTAGAACATATTGACTTCCTTCTGGAAGTCCATACGAATAACATCTATAGACACTTGCTTATCAGCCCTGTCAGTCGCCTCAAAAAATTCAACTAGGTTAGTTAGATATGACTTAGCCTTTACAAATCCATGCTGGCTCTCTGATCAGTTCATATTTGTCCAAGTGCTCAGTCACTCTGTCCCTAATAACAGAAGGCCATGCCTTCTGTTGCCTCGGCCCTAAGCTCTGGAATTCCCTGCCTGTACCTTTCCGCCTCGCTACCTCTCTTTCCACCTTTAAGACGCCCCTTAAAACCTACCTCTTTGACCAAGCTTTTGGTCACCTGCCCTAATTTCTCCTTAGGTGGCTTGGTTTCAAATTTTTTGTCTTATAATACTCCTGTGCAGCGCCTTGGGACGTTTTAATACGTAAAGGCGCTATATAAATACTTGTTGTTGTTGTAATGACAGATTCTAGAAACCTCCCCACAACAGACGTTCGACTAATATGTCTATAATTCCCTGAGGTTCTGTCACTAAAAAATGGTGTGTCGTGAATTGCACAGGGAACCAGAATCAAAAGACTGGAGAACATAGGAGGGAATGTAGTGTGCAGTGGGTTTTGGTTTGAGGTATAGCAAAACCATCAAGCAATTTAGTCTTTTGTGACGTGTTTCGTCTGATCTAGAGTTGTCTGTTCTTTTCCTTGCCCCCTTTTTCTTCGTTTTCTGTTGTCCTTGCCCCATGCTGCTCCTATCATTTTCCCTAGTTTGTTGCTTTCTCTGTTTACCTTGAAAATAATGTATAATCAGTAAATATTCACTAAAAATTAGCTTGTCTGGAATTACTGTTTGAGTCCATTACTTTCTGAACAATAACTCATGCAATGCTTGTGCTCTTTCCCAAATCTTTATAATCTAAAATGTCTCAAAATTTGCTGTGTTGTGTAAACTCCGAACTTTGTTTGTGTAAGCACCAGATGGTGCTATGCTGCATAAGATAACCACAGTGGCCATTAATGTAACAGTTTAGTGGTTTGCAAGGTGCAAGTATTAAAAATCACTGCTTAAAATATGACTACTTTGATTTGTTAAACTTTCTTATTGAATAAATGCTATTTGTAAAGACAACTGCCATGTACTTCTAGCAATAATCTAGTTGTGTATTTTATTGCTGACCTTGAATGGCATTGCTTGAATCTGTTCTACAGATTCTGCAACTAGTTATGATGCTGTTATCTGTCTCAATCTATTACTGAGAAAGTGCTCATAAGCCACTTTTTCTTTTTAAAGTGCATCTTTAAGTTGAAATTCTAATCAATTTAACAATTTTCTTACAATAGCTGGAACTGCAATTGAAAACTGTAAATCTTGTGGAATCACTACTTTTTTCAAAAGTAAAATAAAGCATTACAATTGTGCGACTGCGACCTTAATGAGGCATCCTGAGCGGTTCACAGCCAATTAAGTACTTTTAAGTGTAGTCACTGTTGTAATGTAGGAAGCTGCAGCCGATTTGCACACGGCAAGGTCCCACAAACAGCAACAGATAAATAACCAGGTAATCTGTTTTGGTGGTAATGGTTGAGGGATGAATGCTCTCCAGGACACCAGGAGAGCTATCTGTAGTTCTTCAATAGTGCCATGGGGTCTTTATGTCCACCTGAGGGGGGCAGACAGGGGGTTCGATTTAACATCTCGTCTGAAAGATGGCACTTCTGACAGTGCAGCGCTCCCTCAGGGCTAGAGGGAGCTTAGATTATGTGCTCAGTTTCTGGAGTGGGACTTGACCCTGCAACCATCTGACTTGGAGGCACGAGTGGTACCACTGAGCCAAGACTCCTTAATGTAAAAAAAACTTTGCAAGGCACTTCACAAATGGGCATAATGAAAATGGGCTCAAGCCAAAAAGAAAGCGATTAGAGGGATAAGAAGAAGTGATGGGGTTTGAGCTGTTTTTTAAAAGTGGAAGTAGTGACATGGATGTTTAGGGAGGCAGAGTAGAACTCCTGGCAAAGGGAGATGATGATGCATAGTAGGTCAGAGTTAGAGGAGCAGGGTATTCAGGAGGGGATATAAGGCTGAAGAAGATTGCAGAGATAGGATGGAGATTTGTAAATAAGGACAAGGATTTGGGGATTGCGAGCCAGTGCAGGATAGAAAGGATGGAGGTGAATGTTGAGAGTAGTTGTGTTGAAGCGATAAAGGCACGTATAAAGACTTCAGCAGCGGAAAGGCTGAGTTAGGGTCAAAAGTGGGCAGTGTTGTGGAAGTAAGCAGTCTTGGTGATGGATAGGATGTGGAGTTTAACGCTCTGTTTTGCAAAAATTTTGAATAGTCTAGTTTGGCCTGATAGTGACCAATGAGGGGGATGGAGTTGAGGACAAGGGAGTGAAGTTTTTGGCATAGGTTCAAGACAATGGCTTGCCAACCTTTAGTTGGAGGAGGTCGTGACTCATTCTGGAATGTTGGACAAGCAGTCTGACAACATGGAAGCAGTTGAGGGTTCAGGATAAGTAATTTGAGAGGTAGAGCTGGCTGTTATTAGCATACATATAAAAGTTTGACTCCATGCCTGCGATGCCGTCACTGAGGGACAGCATGTAGGTAAGGAAGAGGAAAGAACCAAAGATAGATCTTGGTAGACCCTGGAGGTGGCAATGTGGGGCAGGGAAAAGAAGGCATTGCTGAAGAGCTACTGGCTGATAAGTAGGAATGGAACCATGCAAAGGCAGTCCCAGGAACTAGATGATAGAGGAAGATGGCATGTTCAACCACATCAAATGGGTTGAGGTAGGGCTTGACGGGAAATTACCTGAAGAGGGAATTGAAAGTGGTATGACTAAATGACAGCAGGGGAGGAGACGAGAGGGAAGGGCTCGAGAGGGGCCAGAAAAGCAAGATGGAAGTAATGGGCTTGGGTCTGGAGCAGCTGCAAAAATGTGCACGTGAATGGATACACAAATTTCAGGTTACGTAGGTATAGCAGAGACTGGGAGAGACATCCTCTGGTTGTAAACTGAGGGCAGGGAGGAGACGATAAGAAAGAGTCCAGAGTTAAAGTCTGAGGTCCTGTGGTGGGAAGAATTTGACTTGTGGACAAGGTGGAACATAATAAACTAATGTCCAGGTTTTGGAGACAGTTGTGGGGAGGGAGGTTGATCCATGGGTGCAGTGGAGATGTGTCGTAGCCTCCGATGTTAGTGCCCACCGTTTGGATTTGGTATACCAGCAGAGGAACAAGGGGCAATGGGAGTGAAAGCTAAGGACCATGAGTTGTGAAGTCCAGGGAGCCATGGGAGGGTGAGGGGTAACTCCACAGGATCAGTGCAGCTGAGGGAGCTGGTCCGAGGAGCAGTTGTTGGGAGGCAAGGAGCGCACAAGATCAGGAGCAACAATAAAGTGAAATATATGAAAACATTTCCATTTGAGAATTTCAAATTCCATCATAGATTATGTGGAGATTTTTTCCCTAACCCATTTCATAAGGTTGAGTGGGAAGTAGAATATTTAAGTTATGCAACACAGAATGATACTGCATAAGACTTGCTGGGCGGTTATATATTTTCAGTAACAACTTCACATTTCTGGAAAAATTTGCTCCATTCAGGAGGTAAAAATGTAGAATTGTTTTCAGGAACTTAACTAGGCTATGAATTTTTGTTTCAGAAAACTAAATAGTTCAAGAGACATGCTGAATATTTTTCTTGTGTGTGTAGTTGCATCTGCTATTACATAAAACATTTTTTTCCAGCAGATCCACTATGTATTTTGTTTATTACCTGTGTGTAAACAGAAAATAATATAAACTTTTTTGAAGTTATAACAAAATAAGTGAGGTAGACTTAACATGATATGGCATCTTCTGAAAAGAACAAAGAAATTGGTTGTGTTCTTCATGGCTATGATTGTAAGAACAATTCTAATTGTTTAAAGTCTGGTCATTGGTGGGCGTAATTGATGGGGAAGTACTTTTTTAATGTGAGTGAAATGAATACAGTACGTGTGTGTGTTTATATCGACATTGAAGAATAGATTAGGCTGAGGGGTTTAGGCAGGTGATGTTGCAGAGTGAAGGCTATAGTAAAATGATTGACCATTTAATACTGTATGTTAGTTTAGGTCTTTCAATGTAGCTTCACAATTGGCCTGTTGTTCACTGTTCTCAAAAGATTGTTAGGAAAAAGTAGCTTTTTTGATTGAGAAACCTAGGTTAAAGCAATGGTTGATAAGATTAAAGTAGTAGACATAGAAGCTGATTTTCGATGAACAACTTGTCGAGTCTCTGCGCATCCGTCCTCCGGGAACATTGTTGCATTTAATGAAACTATAGCCCCGATATTAACTGCGAGGTGCGTTGGGAGCGGCTTGGATATCGGGTGGGAAACCCGGAAATAAGTAGCGGGCGTGGTGCGAAGCCGCATGACGTGATCTGTACACCAGTATTTAAAGGGCCAATCTAAAGATGGAATTTAGAGGCGTTGGAAGAAATTTCAGAATAGATTCATGACGGTTAAAGGCTGCGCCTTGCTTTAATAATGCCTCCCTTGATGTACTGCTGTGACAGTGAGAAGCCGGATAGAAATACTCTTCCCCAGCAACGGGAGGAAGAAACCTGCTGCTACAAAGACGGTGTGGAGGATGGGTGGCCTAGGAGGTTAGCAGCAGGAGCATTGTGCCATGCTCCTGGCTTCAGTGCAGGAAGCACTTTAATGACCTAACCAGGTCAGGAAAGCTGAGTACAGTTGCGCATTCACCTACATCCTGCTATGCACATATCCCCCACCCCACTTTGCCTTTTCAAGTGGGTGTGAGGAAGAGCCATCACATCACTCCTCATGGCCACTTACCTTGAAGGTGCACCCATCATTCCCTGTCTGTGCACTTCCTTACATCCCCATCTATCCATCTGCCACTCACCCTTATCCTTATGCAATTTCTTGCCTCTCCCTGATAGTCACCCTCAGCAAATGCACTTCATCCATCCATCCATTACAGTCACTCATAAGTCTGTTCTTTCCCCCATTGCAAGATACGAGAGCGCAAAACACAAGGGAGAAGGAGAGAGTCAGAGGTGGTCCTTCACAGATCTCATAACTGGTGAGGAGGAAGCACTGGAAATGAGTGGCGTCTCGGTGTCCCTGGCCAGCAGAGAGGGGGACCTCCCAGCTACATGGTGACGGAATCAAATATAATCCACACACATGTCATACAACACTCAGTTATGTTGACTTGATTTCAGCAGTGAGTGAAAGATGATCATCTTCATAATGATAAGTTGCAACATTCTTGCCTTGCTCTCTCCACCAGGGCCTTCACACGTGCAGCAGCAGTCAGTGGATGTCTTGGACGACAAATCCTCAGAGGAGCTGATTCCTTCTGAGGGTGCACCGTCACAGTACTAATGCTTACCATGCACCAGCTCAGATTCTTGCACTTGGGTGTGTCCAGTTAGGCAGATAGTTGCGATTTCACCTGGTGATTCATGCTTCACAAGTGAGCAAGAGCAGACAGTGGTGGCAGGGACAGCTGTGGAGAGTCTGCGTCTGAGGGCACAGCCCTCGCCAAGTTCTGCTCAGCTGGACACAGATGCTGTACCCTGGGGGCCTTCAATGAAAAGGATAATCATTGAGGGGCAGCAGAAAATGTGCAATGTATTGGCAGGTCTTCCAAGCACACTGTCCACGATTGCAGAGGGAATGGAGGAGTCCGCCTCAAGCATGAGTGCGTTGATGCCGCGGGGCATTATGACGATGTTGTGTTGCATAGATAGAGTGACCAACTCTGTGGAACATCAATTGCGGCAATCAAGTGAGTCCATGCATGCCTTGACCACGGCCGTTCAGACTCTGGATGCTAACATGGCTGGCGCCTTAAATAGGATGATACCTTAGCCTTGGCCTTGCAGTGCATCACTGATCTGCACCAAGCTGCTCTCCAGCAGAGTGGTAGCAATGAAGTGTGGCTGGCCCATGAGAGGGATGATGGCGAAAAGGGATATGGAAGTGGGGACTTCACTCAAAGCGCTCCCTCTTCTCACCCGTTGCCCTTCCCTCAGTCAGTACCCAACATGCTGCCTCCTCCCGATGGCCGAGTCTGCCCCTGTACAGTAGGAGCAGTCTTTGGTGGGGCCCTCGCGGGCTTCAAAACCCAGAGGTCGTTGGCAAATAGGATCTGAGCTGCCTGTCTACCTCTGCTGAAGGCGCAAGAGTTACACTATGTAGGAGTGGTAGGAAAAGGAAGAGTAAAGCTTTGTAGTTCACCAAGGGTGTATGAGAAAATGTTATGTTGTGAAGTTTCTGTTGCTTAGTAGAATCGCATATAATTTATTACTTTGGACAATTTCTTGGTTGCTGAGTGGCAACTCTCCTTTCCAGTTGCTTGTTGATGAATGGGATGACATGAATTGACGGGGACCAATGGGAGCATGTGCAATGGGCGTTTGGTTGTTTGCAGGTCTATTTTTGTGTCGGTGGCATTGAGGGATTGGGGGGGGTGGGGGTGGAGATTGGATATGGTAGTTACATCGGTCCAGTGGTGGTAACTAAGTGAATTTTGCAGTAATAAGGGAATCCTGGCACCTGGGCAGCAATGTGAGCAGCTGGTGCTGCATTGGTGTCGTCCTCTTCCTCTTCCTCAGATTCGTCTGCAAACGATGTATGCTCTGCGCCTTGCTCCTCCTGCAGCTCCAGTCCTCGCTGCTGTGCAGTGTTGTGCAGAGCGCAGTACATCACGATAATTCTGGAAACCCTGGCTGGCAAGTACTGAAGGGCATCTCCAGATCTGTCCAGGCATCTGAAACGCATCTTGAGCATGCCGATCGCTTACTCAATTACACATCTGGTGGGCATATGGCTTTTATTATACCGCTCTTGGGCTTTGTTAGTTGGGGTTCTCACGGGTGTCATCAACCAAATTTGAAGGGGTATCCTTTTGCCTCCTAGCAGCCACCCCTCCAAGTCTGCTTGTAGATCCAAAGATATCAGGATGAAAGCATCATGGCGGCTCCCCGGGAATCTGTTACTTTTACACAACCCTGTACCATTTCCCATTGTAATGTGATAAAGTTGCAATATTTTGCAGTGTAGTATTTTCAAAAGAACTGTAAGGTTTGGAAATTTTCCGGCATGTCATAGGTGGATCATTATTTTCCAAATATCTCATTTATATTTAGAAGGATTGACAGTGACACGGAACTAAATATAATTTTTCCCATCACAGCCAAATTCTGCTAGGGGAGGAGAGGGGGTCCTCCAAAATAGTTTAATGCACTTATTTCAAATCCTTACCTGTGTTGAATGTGTAAGGTTCATTCCCAAATGTTCTTCTCTATAGACCTAAAATGAGAGAGCATAAAATTGGAGAAGGAAGGATAAGAGTTGAACAGAAAGTGGTGATGGCATCACAAAGGATACTGGCTTGGATGCATTACTGTGCATATTGAGAACGAGCTAATTAACATCAGGAGAGTGCAAGAACACTGAGGTCGATACCCTGACAAGAATATTAACCAAGGACACCAGATGAAACCTTAACCTTAACCATCACCTTAACTCTTCGTCAAGAAACCCAGTTTATACCTAGGAGTTAATCATGCCTAAATTTAGCTCTCTGAGCTATCTTGCATCAACTAGTTCAGATTATATTAGCATTTATGTTACCAACCTTCTATCAGAATCCACAGAAGCTACTGAGTGAATTAACCCTTTCTTGCCAATTATCGAAGAAGTTTGGCAACAAAGTCATGAACTAGCAATTGTTTATTAACCTTCTAATCATAGTTAGTAGTACCAAAACATTGTCTATTCAGATGTTTACTTGATCGGGTTAGTTGATGAAATAAATAAGAGCTTACAAAGGCAGTTCAGTTATGTCACAATAATTCAGTATTAACTGCTTTCTGTTTAAAGTATCATAGAATCTTACAGCACAGAAGGAGGTATTCAGCACGTCATGCCTATGCCAGTTCTTTAAGCTGTCCAGTTTAGTCCCATACACCAGCTTTTTCCCCATAAACCTGCAAATTAGTCCTCTTCAAGTCCAATTGCCTTATAAAGTTCCTATGGAATCTGATTCCACCACTCTTTCAAGTAGTGCGTCCCAGATCTTAACCCTCTGTGTGAGGAAATTTCTCCTCATTTCCCCTCTAGTTCTTTTGCCAATTATTTTAAATCTGTGCCCTCTGGTTACCGACCCACTTGCCAGAGGAAATAGTTTCTCCCTACTCCTCATAATTTGGCATACCTGTTAGGTCTCCCTTTAACCTTCTCTGCTCAAAGGAGAACAATCCCAACTTCTCCAATCTCTCCACATAACTGAAGTCCCTCATCCCTGGTATAATCCTGGAAAACATCCTTTATACCCTTTCCTGGGCCTTGATATTCTTCCTAAACTGTAGTGCCTAGAATTGTACACCATACTCCAGCTGAGGCCTTTCCAGAGATTTGTAAATGTTTAGCATGACTTTCTTGGTTTTTGTATTCAATGCCTCTATTTACAAAGCCAAGTATCCCATATGCTTTAACCGCCTTATCAACTTGCCCTGCCACCTTCAGAGATTTGTGAATATCTACTCCCAGGTCCCTCTTCTTGCACCTCCCTCAATAGTACCATTTATATTATACTGACTCTCCATGTTGTTTCTCCCAAAGTGCATCACTTCACACTTATCTGCATGAAATTGCATCTGCCATGTGATTGCCCATTTCATCAGTCTGTCTATGTCCTCCTGAAGTCTGCTACTATCATGCTCACTATTTACTATGTTGCCAAGTTTTGTATTTTTGCAAACTTCGAAATTATACTCCCTATACCCAAGTCCAGGTCATTTTTATATATAACAAGAAAACAATGGTCCTAATACCAACTCTTGGGGGACCCCGCTGCATACTTCTCTCCAGTCAAAAAAACATTCAGTCACTACTACTCTCCGCCTCCTATCACTTAGCCAATTTCATACCCAGGTTACCACCGTCCCTTTTAATATCATGTGCTTCTATTTTATGAATAAGTCTGTTATGAGATACTTTGTCAAATGCCTTTTGAAAGTCCATATATACATCTTCTGCATTACCTTCACCAACCCTCTATTACTTCATCAAATAACTCAATCGGGTTAGTCAGACACGATTTGCCTTTAACAAATCCATGCAGACTGTCCCTTATTAACCCATCCTTCTCCAAGCAAGAATTAATTTTATCCGTGACAATTTTCTCGTAGTTTTCCCACCACTGATATTAGACTGGCCTGTAGTTACTAGGTTTATCCCTCTCCCCTTTTTTGAACAGGAGTGTAACATTTGCAATCCTCCTGTGCTCTGGCACCACTTCAATATCCAAGGAGGATTGAAACATCAGAAAACGCTGGAAAAACTCAGCAGGCCAGGCAGTATCCGTGGAGAGAGAAACAGAGTTAACGTTTCAGGTCGAAGACCCTTCGTCAAAACTGGAAAAAAGCAGGAAATGAAATAGATTTAAAGCAAGTATAATGCTGGGAAAAGGGGGAGGGGATGAAAGAACAAAAGGGAAGGTCAGTGGTAGTATAGAAGGCAGGAGAGATTAAGAGACATTGAGAGATATTCAAGACAAGAGGAGGTGGTAATGTGACAGGTTGAGGCTAGATGAAGTGTGAAATGCGCTGGCGGAATGAAGGACAGCTGCCAGCTTCAGGGAGGGAAGAAAAAAAGGGGCCAAACAAAAGGGTGGATGAAAAAATAAAATATATATATATATATATAAATAATGATCTGAAATTGTTGAACTCTATGTTGAGTCCAGAGGCCTGTAGCGTGCCTAAACGAAAGATGAGGTGCTGTTCCTCGAGCTTACGATGAGCTTCCATGGAACAATGCAAGAGGCCGAGGACAGTAAGGTCAGAGTGGGACTGGAGCGGAGAATTAAAGTGACAGGCCACCGGGAGCTCGGGGTCCCCCTTACGGACTGAACGGAGGTGTTCCGCAAAGCGGTCACCCAATCTGCGTTTGGTCTCCCCAATGTAGAGGAGACCACATCGTGAGCAGCGAATACAGTATACTAAATTGCAGGAAGTACACTTAAATCGCTGTTTCACCTGGAAGGGGTGTTTGGGGCCCTGGACAGTGGGAAGGGGGGAGGTATAAGGGCAGGTGTAGCATCTCCTGCACTTGCACGGGAAGGTGCTGGGCGAAGTGGAAGGGGTGCTGGGGGTGGTAGAGGAGTGGACTAGGGTGTCGCGGAGGTAGCGCTCCCTACGGAATGCTGAAAGGGGAGGTGAGGGGAAGATGCGTTTGGTGGTGGGATCACGCTGGAGGTGGCGGAAATGGCGGAGGATGATCGACTAGAGGGGTACCGCAGGGTTCGGTCCTTGGACCGCAGCTATTCACAATATACATTAATGATCTGGATAAGGGAACTAAATGTAATGTCTCCAAGTTTGCAGATGACACAAAGCTGGGTGGGCGTGTGTGCTCCGAGGAGGATACTGAGAAACTCCAGGATGATTTGGACAGGTTGGGTGAGTGGGCAGAAGCGTGGCAGATGCAATATAACGTGGATAAATGCGAGGTTATTCACTTTGGTGTCAAAAACAGAAAGGCAGACTATTATCTGAATGGCAATAGATTGGGAGAAGGGGAAGTGCAATGAGACCTGGGTGTCCTTGTGCACCAGTCACTGAAGGTAAGCATGCAGGTGCAGCAGGCAGTGAAGAAGGCAAATGGTATGTTGCCCTTCATAGCGAAAGGGTTTGAGTATAGGAACAGGGATGTCCTGCTGCAGTTGTACAGGGCCTTGGTGAGACCACACCTTGAGTACTGTGTGCAGTTTTGGTCGCCTTATCTGAGGAAGGATGTTCTTGCCATGGAAGGAGTTCAGCGAAGATTCACAAGGCTGATACCTGGGATGGCAGGAATGACATATGAGGAGAGATTGGGTCGATTGGGCTTATACTCGCTGGAGTATAGAAGAATGAGAGGGATCTCATCGAAACATATAAAATTCTGACAGGTCTGGACAAACTAGATGCAGGAAGAATGTTCCCGATGGTCGGAGAGTCCGGAACCAGGGGTCATAATCTAAGGATAAGGGGTAAGCCATTTAGGACAGAAATGAGGAAGAATTTCTTCACCCAGAGATTGGTGAACCTGTGGAATTCTCTACCACAGAAGGTAGTTGAGGCCAAGTCATTAAATATATTCAAGAATGAGTTAGATATATTTCTTAAAGCTAAAGGTATCAAGGGATATGGGGAGAAGGCAGGTATAGGGTACTGAGTTTGGATGATCAGCCATGATCTCATCGAATGGCGGAGCAGGCTCGAGGGGCTGAATGGCCTACTCCTGCTCCTATCTTCTTTGTTTCCATGTTTCTATGAATGTGGAGGCTGGTGGGGTGAAAGATGAGGACAAGGGGAACTCTATCGTGGTTCCGGGAGGGAGGGGCAGGGGTGAGGGCAGAAGTGCAGGAGATAGAATGGATACGGTCGAGGGCCGTGTCAAACACAGTAGAGGGGAATCCTCAGTTGAGAAAAAAGGAAGACTTGTCGGAAGCACTGGTATGGAAGGAGGCATCGTCAGGGCAGATGCGGCGGAGACGGAGAAACTGGGAGAATGGAATAGAGTCCTTACAGGAGGCTGGGTGGGAGGAAGTGTAGTCCAGGTAGCTGTGGGAGTCAGTGGGCTTGTAGTGAATGTTAGCCAATAACCTATCCCCAGAGATGGAGACGGAGAAGTCGAGTAAGGGAAGGGAAGAGTCGGAGATGGACCATGTGAAGGTGAGGGAAGGGTGGAAATTGGAAGTATAGTGAATGAAATGTTCTAGTTCAGGGCGAGAGCAGGAGACGGCACCGATACAGTCATCAATGTACCGGAAAAAGAGGTGAGGGAGGGGACCCGAGTAGGACTGGAACAAAGAGTGTTCCACATATCCCACGAAAAGCCAGGCATAGATAGGACCCATGCGGGTACCCATAGCAACACCTTTGATTTGGAAGAAATGAGTGGAGTCAAAGGAGAAGTTGTTCAATGTGAGAACAAGTTCAGCCAGGCGGAGTAGGATGGTGGTGGATGGGGACTGGTTGGGCCTCTGTTCAAGGAAGAAGCGGAGCGCCCTCAGGCTATCCTGGTGGGGGATGGAGGTGTAGAGGGATTGTACGTCCATCGTGGAAAGGAGGCGGTTGGGGCCGGGAAACTGTTAAAGTGGCGTCAGGCGTCGGAAGAGTCGCGGATGTAGGTGGGAAGAGACTGGACAAGGGGAGAAAAAATAGAGTCGAGATAGGAAGAGATAAGTTCTGTGGGGCAAGAACAGGCTGAAACGATGGGTCTACCGGGGCAGTCCTGTATGTGGATCTTGGGAAGGAGGTAGAAGTGGGCTGTGCGGGGTTGGGGAACTATGAGTTTGGCGGCCGTGGGGGGGAAGATCTCCAGAGGAGATGGGGAGAATGGAATAGAGTCCTTACAGGAGGCGGGGTGGGAGGAAGTGTAGTCCAGTGCTTCCGACATGTCTTCCTTTTTTCTCAACCGAGGATTCCCCTCTACTGTGGTTGACACGGCCCTTGACCGTGTCCGTTCTATCGCTCGCACTTCTGCCCTCACCCCTGCCTCTCCCTCCTGGAACCACAATAGAGTTCCCCTTATCCTCACCTTTCACCCCACCAGCCTCCACATTCAACGGATCATCCTCCGCCATTTCCGCCACCTCCAGCCACCAAACGCATCTTCCCCTCACCTCCCCTTTCAGCATTCCGTAGGGACCGCTCCCTCCGTGACACCCTAGTCCACTCCTCTACCACCCCCAGCACACCTTCCCCTTCGCCCAGCACCTTCCCGTGCAAGTGCAGGAGATGTTACACATGCCCTTATACCTCCCCCCTTCCCACTGTCCAGGGCCCCAAACACCCCTTCCAGGTGAAACAGCGATTTACGTGTACTTCCTGCAATTTAGTATACTGTATTCGCTGCTCACGATGTGGTCTCCTCTACATTGGGGAGACCAAACGCAGATTGGGTGACCGCTTTGCGGAACACCTCCGTTCAGTCCGTAAGGGGGACCCCGAGCTCCCGGTGGCCTGTCACTTTAATTCTCCGCTCCACTCCCACTCTGACCTCACCGTCCTCGGCCTCTTGCATTGTCCCACGGAAGCTCATCGTAAGCTCGAGGAACAGCACCTCATCTTTCGTTTAGGCACGCTACAGGCCTCTGGACTCAACATAGAGTTCAACAATTTCAGATCATTATTTATATATATATATATATATATTTTTTTTTTTTTCATCCACCCTTTTGTTTGGCCCCTTTTTTTTCTTCCCTCCCTGAAGCTGGCAGCTGTCCTTCATTCCGCAAGCGCATTTCACACTTCATCTAGCCTCAACCTGTCACATTACCACCTCCTCTTGTCTTGAATATCTCTTAATGCCTCTTAATCTCTCCTGCCTTCTATACTACCACTGACCTTCCCTTTTGTTCTTTCACCCCTCCCCCTTTTCCCAGCTTTATTCTTGCTTTAAATCTATTTCATTTCCTGCTTTTTTCCAGTTCTGACGAAGGGTCTTCGACCTGACACGTTAACTCTGTTTCTCTCTCCACGGATACTGCCTGGCCTGCTGAGTTTTTCCAGCGTTTTCTGTTGTTATTTCGGATTTCCAGCATCCGCAGTATTTTGCTATCGAGGATTGAAACATTGTGGTCAGAGCCAATGTTCCCTTTCATTTTTTTTTTGGGTGTGCAGCCCCTTTAAGAGGCTGTGTGGCCCATTCAAAATACTGCGCATGCGCGGTTTTTCCTGTTTAAAAGCCGCTGTGCCGGCGCTGCGAGTGCTGCAGAGCGCCTAGCGGCCATGCACCTTAACAAAAACATTGGTCAGAGCTTATGCTATCTCCATCCTAGATTCCCTCAGCAACCTAGGATGCATCCCATCTGAACCAAGTGATGCCAACCTATTTAGTACCTCCTTTCTATCTTTTTTATCCAATCCAATATCCCTACTCCCTTTTCCCCCCCCCCCCCCACCCTTGCGACATTAACTTCATCCTCTTCTTTTGTGAAGAAAGATGCAAAGCACTCATTCAGTACCTCAGTCATACCCTCTGTCTCCACAAGAACATTTCCTTTTTTTTGTCCCTAATCGGCCCCACCATTCCTTTAACGATCCTTTTCCTTTTTATGTGTTTACAAAAGATTTTGGGTTCTCTTTTTATGTTACCCACTAATCTTTTCTCATACTCTCTTTGCCTTTCTTGTATTTTTTTTCAAATTCTTCGTGTACTCTCTATATTCTGCCTGGTTTTCAATTGTATTCGATACCTGACATTTGTTATAAACTTCCTTTTTCTGTTTTATTTTAACCTCCATTTCCTTTGTCTTCCAGGGAGCTCTAGCCTTCCTCCTTACAGGAATCTGCTTGGTTTGTACCTGAACTATCTCTGCCTTGAAGGCCTGCCATTGCTCATTTACTGTTTTCCTGGCCAATCTTTGTTTCCAGTCCACCTGTGCTAGATCCCTTCTCAAATCACTGAAATTGGCTCTCTTCCAGTTGGGTATTTTCACTGTTGATTTTTCTTTGTCCTTTTCTATAACCACTTTAAACCTAATTATATTATGATCACTATTACCCAGATCCTCTCCCACTGAAACATGCTCCACTTGCCCTATTTCATTCCCCAGAACTAGATCCAGCACTGCTTTATTCCTCATTGGGCTAGAAATATATTGATTTAAGGAAGTTCTCCTGTACACATTTTAGGAAATCTTCACCCTCCTTGCCCTTTACTCTCCCCACCCCTTTCTATATTAGGGTAATAAGTCCCCTATGCTTACTGCTCTATTATTTTACATTAGTCTGAAATTTGCCTACAAATTTGCTCCTCAATCTCAAATTGTGATCAGTGTCTGAGATTGAGATTAATTTATGATTAGGCTCCTTAGATAGCTGACAAGCAAACAGCATTAGATAACGACTGTATTGAATAGATTAAAGTCTATGGCCTAGAAATTAGAAGTGTTTGCACTGGCCGTTAAGACTCGTTTTGGGGGGGAAAATGGTGGCTGCCTTCCTTCCGCCCACTGCCGGGGGGTTCCGCGGCAGCCGGCACTTTCGGCATGTCGGCAGCGCTGTCGTTGCCTGCGCTCGCTGAAAGTATTGTAATTAGTTGGAGCGTGACATCAATTGGCATGCAACGCCGAGTTGATGCCCGCTCATCTATTTTGGAGATCGCCGCTCCTTTTGCTGCCCTCTCCAAAGCATGCCCGTGCATGCAGCCGATGACGGCGCTTCACCAGCGTAAACAGCAATTCCATGTGGACGTTTCAAGTGACAAACGTAAGACAGCCAGAGAGTAAAGATAGAATTATCTCCATGTAGCAGTGTTAACCTTGAGATTTGTAGATAAAGTTTAATTTTTTTTTTCAGTGGTTTGCTTATTTGAAACTGTCCTGGTTGAGATTGTAATACTGAATGTGTAACAAATGGGAAGATGCAGAATATTGCAAGTGATTACTTCTGAGTGACTAGAAGAGTAAGCATGGGGTTTAGATTAGGAATCACCTATTGATGTTCAGTGTTTCAATCTCTGAAATCTGAAGTGTGAATTCAAAGTCTTTAAGTTATCAGATATGAGTACTCTGTCTTCAGCATGGAATAGTAAAAAGCCCTTTGTTGTCAGACCGTCGTAAGCCAGTGAATAAAGTGACCTCAGCATATCAATGAAATTATGACTACAGTATAATGGTTTCAAAAACTACAAAGCACTAGATTTGACCACTCCTGTGCTATATCTTTTTATTCCTACTTCATGAAAATTTAAACAAACATTTAAAATAAAGAGCTTTACTTAGTCTCTATTCCTTTTAAATGAGATGTGTGGGTAAAGTGATGGGGGAGATTTCTTGAAAGCCATTACTTGGCTCAATGTCCAAAAAAAAATGAACAGTGTTCCCTTTCCGCTATGGCATTCACAGGGAACGGTTTCTCTTTAAACAGCTCTTTAAAACGCCTTCAGCGAAAGCTGCATGCCTTCAGCGCAATGAGAGGTACAGACTCAGTACAAACAAGATAATCAATTTGTCTGTTTTGCACCCATACCCTTCCAACCGCCCCCCCCCCTTCTCCTCCGATCCCATAAAACCCGAAGTATGATCAAACCACAGACTTCCCCAGCGCAGTCGACAGACGCCCCACAAATGCATAAACAAGTTGCCGAACCATATTTCCATCTGTAGAAATTTTGCGCACCGGAGCCTGAACTGATTTAAAAGATGACTTCCATCGATAGGTTCCAGAGCTTTGCTTGTGTCACTTTGCACTTTAAACAAGAGCTTTCTTCACAAAAGCTGAATGCAATGCTGTAACATTGATTGGTGAGCGGGTGGCAGTTAAATTGTTATGATAAATACAGCAACTGTTCCCTACGTGGTCTAGTGACTTGTTTCTTCCTCGTTCTCCTTAAATGCAAGCGGGACACACGCAACCTTCGGCCTCCTGCTGAGCTTAGCGCTGGAAAGAGTGCATTACACCACAAATTCTCCGCTCCGCTGATGTAAATTAGCAGGCAGCACCAAAATACCGGTGCTGCCTGCGCTCTCTCTGCGGGCAGCTGTTAGCCTTGGCTGGCGCTGTTACCAACAGATTTCCGGCCCATTCTAATTTCTAGGCCTATATGCTTGTAGTTAGCAATGTTTCTGGACCTTGTCCTTGTGAGCTGGCATGGACAAACTGGTTGTCTTGACTTCTTCTAGGAGAATGGTGTTAGCCTTCTGAGATGTCACCGTGAATCTCTGTTTGTCGGGGTGCATTCAATCCTCTGCTCTTGTGTAAATTCACCTTCCTTGCTGATAGCTGTATCTGAACTAGCTGGCTTAGATGTCATCTCCCTTGATCTCGGGGAAATTTGTACATCTAAGTACAGGAAACTCTTTGGTATCCGGCACCGACGGGACTGGCGTGGTGCCGGTTGATCGAAAGTTCCGGATAACAGAGAGTTATATCTACCGAGGCTATTTTTAACAAAGAAAAATAAAAAAATCAAGAAGTGTGCAGTATACAGTATTTGGGTACTCACCTACAGAATGTTGTGTTAAATGGATGGTGGAAGATGCTTGATTAAGTACAGTACTGCCAGTTGAGAGTAATCCATAACTCTTTAATTACTTAACAGTAAGTGAGACTCCCGGCAGCGTGGGAGAATCAACTCCTGCTACTGCAGTGTTTCGGACTTCCGACAGCGCCAGGAGGCCGAGTAGTGGCACTTTTGAAAACTACCCCTACTGACTAAATCGGCGTTGGTGGACTCGGGATCGGCAACATTGCCGGTTATTTGAGAGGAGTTTTCGGAGTACTCGGCGTTTGCGGAGACTCGGACTGCGACTCGGCAACATTGCCGGTTATTTGAGAGGAGTTTTCGGAGGATGATTTTTGCCGGTTAAGCGAGAATTCTGGATATTTGGGTGCCGGATAAACAAGAGTTTCCTGTAATACACTTGTAGTTGCCAGTATCTGACTGGTATAGCCATACAATCTCGTGTAACCTTTCGCTCTCTCTCTCTATCTCTCTCTCTCTCTCTCTGTTGGAGATGAACTTTCTGATTTTTAGAGACACCTTTTTATATATGCTAGATAAAGTACTCCTACAACTTCTACCACAAAGATTACTGAGGACTGAAAACTGAGTTTTAGTGTCAAAATTGCTATCTCACATTATCTTTAATTGAAATCTCCTCCATTCTATTGACCAGTCTGTGTTAGAAGTGTTCAGCCCTTGTGTCAATCACCTCACACAGTTCTATTTGAACCTGTGATTACCTCCCTTAATGCTTTTAGTGTTGTTTCATTTATTAAACTTGCTTAATTTGAATAACTTCAAATTAACAGGAGCAGATTGTTTCACTTAATTGGGAGTCTCGAGTATTGTAGGGCATTTTTATCTCTGCCACTAACAATTAAGAGATCAGATTGCACCTGTGGACTAGTTTTGACTTCCTGAAAATGGGGGAATTTTAACTCTTCCTGCACAGTGGAAACCAGGCAGGAGGCAATTAAAATTGAGCGGGTGAATTTCTCATTCCGTCCCCGATCCATTGTGATTTAAAAATGCCTGATTTTTCTGGTGCAGGAGGCACCTGCCTGAATCTGACAGGAGCATCATACACTTATCCAAATTGGGGTTGTATTACGTCAGTAGGTCCCTGACTCCATCTTAACCAGGAAAGCAGCAGGGCACCTGCCGCGATCGCCCTGACTGCAAGAACCTCGGCATACCACCAAAGAGAGAAGTTTATAACTTTTCCTTTGTGAGGCCAAGAAGGGCAGGAGTGCTCCTGTAGGCCCAGAAAGGGAAGTGTAGGCCTCCCCTGCCTGGACTACCCCCCCACCCCCACGCTCTCACCTTGGAACCCAGTGGGAATCCTGTGGGCCACCCGACTTTCCACTGCCTCTTGTTGACTTCCAGGCTGTTTTAGTTGGGTAGTCGGCCAGTGATATTATTGACTGGGCCTCTTGCACCCAGATGGGCCGGCTACTCGCTATGCTGCTTGGGAGGATGCTGCTGCTAGTGGGACTAAGCGTTGATACTACAAATATAAATTGAAACCTATAAACATAATTTACAATGTATTGCGTTAAGTAGAGTGGCTGGCAATCACTCCTGCAAAATTTTCATTTTTGACATGGCCCAATTACGCTGTTCCAAATATTTTGAAGTATTATCTTGCTAATTTGTATTTAGCATTGAGAGCAAGTAGGTGATAGGTGAAAAATGGTGGTAAATGTGTTTCCTTCCCACTTTTTTGGGGGGAAAAAAGTGCTTAGTGCCATGCTATTTACTTCAGTGTTGCAAGGCTATGGCAGACAGCCCACATCCTGTTTAGTTGAAGTATGTAGGTGAACTGGCTATGTTTAAAGAATGTATTTTGGAACTCAAATAGTTATGTGATGACATACTCTGGCAGATAGGTAAAGAAATGTGTTCTTGCCACCGGAATATTAACTTTCTCTACAGCTAGCCTGAATTTCAATAGAAGCAGTCATCTTGAACTTTAGATATTTTTAAACTGTAAGAAACTTAGATCATATCCTACAATGAGGATTGTGGATAAATAGCAAAATACGTTGGGAATAAAAGTAAAATATGCCATAAATACACAACAGGTCAATCAGCATCTGTAAAGAAAAAATGGGCTAGCATTTTTGTTTTTTGTATTTTTAAATCCGTCGAGTATCTTGCATATGGTGAAACTTATCACCCTGCTTAAGTTTCCAAACCAAGGCCGTAATTTTCCCGTTGCCAAACGTGGGGTTTGGGGGCGGGTCGGCAGTAAAAACCCCGGAAATAGCGAGTGTGTCAGGAACACACCGACTCACGCATTTAACTCGGACGGCTTTGAAGGACCCTGGTCCCAACACGGACCCGGTCGGCAGAGGTGGCCGTCCTCATTGAAGTCATTTAATGCTTGTTGAGAGACCCTTAAGAGGGTTTTTAACGCCAGCTTTTGACTTTTACTGCAGGAGCATAAAATTCACCCAGCTCGGGTACCTTGCCTGTGATGGGGAGCCGGAAGCTCAGTGGCCTGAGAGCTGGAAAACGCATATAAATACTGCAACATTTCACCTCATTACTTGCCTCGTGGAAAGGCTCTTGCTCACTCCATTTTGTGCACAGATTTGGGTGTCAGCAGTTTGCAGGTCATTTCTGAAACCTCGGAAGCCACTCTCACCACGTTGCTACTCACTATCACGACATTGAGGGATTGGCCTCCTGATCTCCACTTTACCTGCCATCTACTGCTGCAGCATGGGTGTCAATTATACTCTCACCTTGGTGGTCAGATTCTGACCAAGATGAGCCCCACCACCAACAACACCGGCAGCAGCAGCAACCACAACAGCAGCCTTCTCCTCAATTACCTGATGCTTCACCGGAGAGAGGGGGGCACCACAGGGCTGCAGTGCACTGGAGGCGATACCCCCAACACAGGGTATACAGGCAGAGGATGAGCTTCCTCCACATGACTGAGCAGCAGTGCTTCAGGCAGATCAGGCTATTGCGCCAGGTCGTCGCAGACATTTGTAGCTTGCTGGAACAAGACCTGCTGCCCAGTGGTCCTGGTGGGCACTCCTTACCAGTGGCTGTCAAAGCCACCACCGCCCTCAACTTCTTCGCCTCAAGCTCCTTCCAGGGACCTGCAGCAGACATTTGCGGGATCTTGCAGTCGGCCGCCCACAGATGCATCACCCAGGTGACTGATGCCATGTTTGACAAGTCAGCCAATTATATCAACTTGGCCAGTGTTACTGAGTGGGTGCTCGGCTTTGCAACTCTGGCTGACTTCCCACAGGTGCAGGGCGTCATCAACTGCACCCATGAAGGCACTCCATCGCCCAGGAGTGTTTGTGAACCACAAGGGCTTCCACTCCCTCAATGTACAGCTCGTCTGCGACCATAAAAAGATGATCGTGTATGTGTGTGCCAGATTCCCTGGCAGCTGTCATGACTCTTTTGTGCTGCGCCAGTCCACCCTCCCTTAGCTCTCCGCAACTCCAAACAGACTTACCATTGGCTGCTTGAAGACGAGGGCTATCCACTGAAGACGTGGCTCATGACACCCTTGAGGACACCAAGTACTGAGGCCCAGGAGCGTTATAATGAGAGCCACATCTCCATCAGATGTGTCATAGAGCAAGCAGTAGGCATGCTGAAGATGCGCTTCAGATGCCTTGACAGATCTGGAGGCGCCCTTCAGTACGCACCAGCCAAGGTCTCCAGAATCATCATCGTTTGCTGCGTGCTGCACAACATAGCACAACAGCGAGGATTGGAGCTGCAGGAGGAGCAAAACACAGAGCGCAAAGCCTCTTAGGAGGAGTAGGTGGAAGAGGAGGAGGAAGCTTAAGTGGCGATGGCACCAGCAGCGGTGCACATTGCTGCCCGGGATGGCCTCGTCATGTTCAGATTTACTTGCTCCAATGCTGCCACATGCTGTACTAAGTTTCCCCACCCCACAGCACCATAAAGCATCCCTACAATGACCAAGCCATTCCCCTCACCCAAACCCCCAGTGCTCAAGGTTAACTAATGTCTCAGCATTCATTCCAATGACTAAGCCAATTCCAAAGTAGCATGCAAAAATGGACAAGACTGGAAAGTGGTTCAAATAAATACATTTTATGTGTCATCAAAATAACTGAAACTTAACACTAACATTTTTTCATACACCCATGTATATCTACTTTTGTGTCTTTTTTCTTTTCCGAGTGCTTCTACAAGGTGCAACCCCTGTGGCTTCAGCAGAGGTAGAGGCAGGCTGCTTACTTCCCTGCTGCGACTCATTAGACACTTTTGGCAGATCCTCTGGGTTTTGGAGTCTGTGATGGCCCCACCAAAGTCTGCTCCTCCTGCAACTTTGCAGGGGCAGACTCAGCCATCGGGCTCTGAGGAAGCATGGGACTGAGGGGGAGGCAACGAGGGAGAAGTGTGAGCACTTTGAGAAGAGCCCCACTTCTATGTCCCCTCTCACCATCATCCCTCTCATGGGCCACTTGCACTTCCCTGCTAGCAAGGAGCTGGAGAGCACTTTGCTGCACATCAGTGGGGCGATGAACACCCGAGTCTACGTTTACATCCCTCCTAGAGAGGAGCTCTGAGCACCTGTCATCTGTTGTCCACAGTACGCATGTGCTCATGTGACTGGCGCATTTGCTGCTCCATACAGGTGGCCCTCCTTTCCATGGAACAGCATATCGTTGCCATCGCCTGAGACATGGTGGTGCTCATGTTGGAGATGGACTCCTCCATTCTCTGCACATTTGCAGACATTGCGGCTGTAAAAGATGCCAGAGCCTCATGCAATTGTTGCTGCCCCTCCAAGATCGCCCTCTTTTTCAATGGCTCCCGAGGCTCAGCATCGGCATGCAGCTCAGCAGAGCTTGGAGTGTCCTGCGCCCTCCGGCGAGGAGTCTCCACTGCTGTCCCTGACAACACCACCTGCTCTTGCTCACTTGTGAATTGTGAGACACCAGGTGACAACACTACTCTAGCTCGCACAGGACTCACCGAGCTGTGCATATCTGCGCTGGTGCCGTGTGTTCTTGGGTCTGCTGACGCTGCACCCTCAGAGGCTGGAGGTTCCTCCTGAGGAGTCGTCTTCCTCCTCCGGCTGGACAATGGGGGGGCGGCAGTTGATGTACCTGTGGGAGAGTAAAGAGATGAATTAGAATTCATTGTTTATAATGTGTAACGTTGCCATTATGCACATGATGCACCGTTATGCACACTGGCTGCTGACATCAGTCACCATATGAGTGACTGCTGTATGCCATGTGGCTGTAGATGTGTTTCTGTCACCAGGTTGCTGGGATGTTCCCCTCTCTCCATCTCCTAACGCTAGCATCTCCCTCCTCAGCTGGTGTTAGTTGGGTGAAGACTGGAGGGCCACCTGCATCTTCTGGGATTTTTTTTTTCTCCTGCAAGGAGGGGAAAAAAGAGAAGTTTGAGTGAATGATGTATTGAGTGTGAGGAATGGATGGGTTACATCTGTAGAGGGTGACTGAGGGAGTGGGGTGACAATGCCAAATGGCCTGCTTCTGTGGTGTTACTTGCTATGATTGCATTAGGATGAGGGCGAGTGTGGGGGTGGTTAGTCAGATGGGGATGTGAGTATGTACATAGAGAGAGAGGGATGGGTGGATGTGCAAGGTATGAGGAATGATGTGCAGGAGTAGGCTTGGAAATGCAGAGTGATGAGGATGTGGTGACAGGCACATCAGGATGTAGATGAGTGTGGCATTGTACTCCCCTTTCCTGACCTCATGAGATCATTGAATTGTTCCCTGCACTGGATCCAGGTCCTCCTCACCACATCCCTGCTGCTGACCTCCTCTGCTGTATCCAGCCAGGCTCTTTTGGAGGTCTCCTTCACCTATCAGCAGGGAAGAGGACCTCCCTGCGTGCTCTGACTGCCTCCACCAGAGTATGCAGGGATACATCGGAAAACCGTGGTGCAGCCCTCTGCCTTTGGCTATCCATCATTGCTGGTTTAGAAGAGTACTCAGCCCTTTGGATTTCAGCTTCCACCCTCCTCTAGCAACCTTGAAATGAATTGAGTGCAAGGCTGCTTTAAATATTGGCACTGGAAACAAGTCATCGATGACATCATCAGACCCGTTGCATTTAATTGGGCTGGGAAACACGCATGACTGCTTTAAGTGGGGCCATTAAGTGAAAGTTGCCCTGAAGAACGCTGCTGAGCAGAACATCGTGTTCCCGACCTGCGGTGCGGCCCGCACGCACCTGATCCGACGCCACTGAGAAATTTAGACATGTTGGAATTCAGTGAGCCAGATAAGGAGGACACACACCCTGTCCCCATTGGGACAAACCTCACTTAACTAAGTCCAGAGAGCAGATTGGAAAAGATGAGGCTCAGGGACTTTCAGTTGTGCGTGGGGTACAGCTGGGGTTTCACAAGCTAAAACCACACAGTTTACCAGTGCAGTGTGGTCTTGGCTGGACAAGCAGTGGGGAGTGGGTCACTGCTTGTCCAGCTGTGACCCCCCTACCGTTGGGACTTTGGTCTGCAGGCTTAGCTGGAGTGGGGTGACGAGCTTTATTTTGCTGCTGTGTGGGTCCTGGACAAAAATCCACTTTCTCCTGGACCAAAGTTCATTTCTCCACTGCCTCTGGATTTTATAGTCACCTCCAATGTCATTGCCACTTTCTACGGAGACTAATTTCTCTGCTGAGCCGTCTGGATTCTAGTATCTGGCCTGCTGCTGTGTTCAGTTTTCTGCTCCTCTGTGCTGAAATAGCTCTGATCTGTTCCTTCTGGTTCCCATCTAGCTCTAGATTCTGCTCCAATGCTGCAATTGACCTTTTGCTCTGCTGTTTTCCGCCTCTTCCCATTGTCGCTGACTCCTTTCATCCCTCCACTATTATACTTGTTCTGTTGGTGTGCACTACTAATCTCTGAATGGATGCAGAAGAAATTCATGTTCCGTCAGTATGGCAAAGATTAGGATAGAATTAAAAGGGAAGTCATTTGGACTTTTTAAAATATAATACAAAAGGAAATAGACTTGTGGAACAAGTTGCATAGCCATTGAAGCAAACCGAATATGTGGGTTGAAGATTTGCCTTCTGGAGGGAAGGCATTGAGGAATGTGGTAAGAAGGCTCGTCGATAGAATTGAGCCCAAGTCAAAAACACAAACTGGCTATGTGGGCCTAAGGCTTTTTCCTTTTTCTATTTTGAAAACTTTTGTTCAAGGGAAAGTACTAAACGGGCCCTATTAAGGGAAAAAGTGACAGACACATTTTCCGAGGTGTTAAATTGGGAGTGTCCAAACTTTTAATTTGTTTTTGCAGGCTGCTTACCGGTGCATACCATGGAGCCTCGCAGGATAAATATATCTCAAACTGCAGATACTAACAGATTTTGATGTTGTGAGTTAGGATTTATCCACAAATGAGACAACAGCACTAATAATGGGTTCTCCATGTCTCTCAGGCCAGAAAATTAAAACAGGACAAACCAGCAAGTAAGAAATATATGTGTGAATCAAACTTGAGTTTCCTGGACTTTGTCAGTTAGATTCCTAGGGTTTGCAAACTACATATAAAAGTAAAAGGATACAGTACCTTTCACAATCTGAGGACATCCCAAAGTGCTCTACAGTCAATTAAGTACTTTTTTTTGAAGTGTAGTCACTTTTGTATTATAGGGAAATGCAAGGTTCCACAAACAGCAATGATCAGATAATCTTTTTTTTTTAAAGTGATGTTGATTGAGGGGTAAGCATTGCCCAGACACACAGAACTCCCAGTGTACTTGACGAAGGAGCAGAGCTCCGAAAGCTCGTAATTTCAAATAAAACTGTTGGACTATAACCTGGTGTTGTGCGACTTCTCATTTTTGATTAGTGCCATGGGACCTTTTACATTCAACTGGAGAGAGAGAGCAGATGGGACCTAGGTTTAACACCTCGTCCGAAAGATGATGCCTCCAACAGTAATGCTGTGAAGTGTCAGCCTGGATTAAGTGTTCAAATCCCTGGAGTGGGGCTTGAATCCACAACCTTCTGATTCAGAGGCGAGAGTGCTACCTCTGAGCCAAGGCTGACATACGTCCAATGAGCCAGACTTTGTATCTATTTTCATAGTAGAGGAAGAGGACAAAATACCAGCGGTACAAGGGAACCTAAAAATAAGTCATGGGGAGGAACTAAATGGATTTAATATAAGTAAGAAAATGATAATGGAGGAAATAATGGGACTTAAGATAGATAAATCTCCAGGACCTTATGGTTTCCACCCTAGGGTATTAAAAGAAACCAGTGGTAATATATAGAATGGTTAATTATCACTTTCGAATGCTCTCTAGATTTGGGAACTCTGCCTTTGGATTGGAAAATTGCAAATGTCACTCTATTAGCTAGGAAAGGAGGAAGGGTGAAACGAGAAACTACAGACCTGCCAGTTTCATGTCAGATTCCAGTAATTCCCCACAACTATCATCGGAGACAGAGTGACTGAGCACTTGAACAAGTATCAGCTGATCAAAGGGAGTTAACATGCAATTGTGAAGGTCATGTCTGACTAATCTAGTTGAAATTTTTGAAGAGGTCACTAACCTGGTGGATAGGGGAGTGTCTATGGATGTTGTCTATATGGACTTCCAAAGGCATTTGATCAGGTTTTACACAAGAGAATAGCGAAAATAAAGGTGCATAGAATTTGAGGTAATCTGGTGACATGGATTGGTAATTGGTTGGGAGTTAGGAGACAGAGAGTAGGGGTAAAGGAAATATTTACTGATTGGCAGGATGTGACCAGTGGTGTTCCCCAGGGATCTGTACTGGGGCCTCCGCTTTTCACCATATATATCAATGGCTTGAATGAAGGAATAAAGTTGTATATCCAAGTTCGCAGATGACACAAAATTGGGAGGCACAGTAAGTTGTGTAGATGGGGGCAGGAAGTTGCAAAGGGACATAGACAGATTAAGTGAGTGGGTAAAATTCTGGCAGATGGAGTTCAATGTGGGGAAGTATGAGGTCACCACTTTGAATCCAAGAAAGACAAATCGGCATATGTTCTAATGGGGAGAGATTAGGAACCATGGAGGAGCAAAGGGATTTGGTTGTCCAGGTATACTAATCAGTAAAACCTAATGACAAGTACAAAAAGTAATCAAAAGGGCTAATGGAATGTTGGCCTTTATCTCAAGGGGGCTGTATTACAAAAGGGAGGAAGTTATGCTTCAGTTGTACTGTCTTGTTCAAGCCCTATCTGGGGTAATGCCTTCAGTTTTGTGCACAGAACCTCAGGAAGGATATATTGGCCTTGGAAAGGGTACAGTGCAGATTCACCAGAATGGTACCAGTACTAAAGTTTTAATTATGAGAACAGGTTGCATAAACTTGGCTTGTTATTCCCTTGAGTGATTTAATTGAGGAGTTTAAAATGATAAAAGGCTTGGATATGGTAGATACAGAAACTATTTCCTCTGGTGGGGGTATCTGAAATAAAGGGACATCATCTTTAAAATTAGAGCTAGGTCATTTGGAAGTGAAATTTTTCACACAAAAGGTAGTGGAAATCCAGAATTCTCCTCTCTCTCTCTCTCTCCTCTCCCCCCCCGCCACCACCCAAAGTGCTATGGATGCTAGGTCAATTGAAATTTTCAAGGCTGAGACCGAGAGATTTTTATTAGGTAAGGATATCAAGGGATATGATCAGAAGTGGGTAAATGGAGTTGTACAGATCAACCATGATCTAATTGAATGGCAAAACGGGCTCGAGGGCTGAATAACCTACTCCTATTCCTATGATTCCTACTACTTACTGTCTCGGCGTATGTATGAAGAATGGGCACTTGCGTGAGGTACCACCTTGATGTAGGTACCCATGGAAACATACCCCAGGAAAGTCAACACCTTCAGGGAGCCATGTCTGGGCTTAACACCTGCCAATCTGGCCCATAAAGATGAAGGAGCTATGTCTTTACAATCTACTATTGATAATTCAGTCACTTTTTGTGCTTAAAAAATGTGAATTATCCAATAATCTGAATTAAGCAATGTAATTAACAGTAAAGTGAGAATTTAGTGCTTAATGTAATTAGATAGTTTGAATTGAGCAATTTTTGAATTAAGAGTAGATTATATGCATTTCTTATTTTCTAGTTTGTCCTGTTTGAGTTTTGTGCGCCTGGAGGTTTGGAAAGACCTGGCCTTGACATTGTTGGTGGATAAATCCTAAATTAAAGCACCTAGTATCAGTGACTTGAGGTATTTGCAAATGAATGGAAACATGGATGTAAACATTTATACTTGGCTCCAAGGTACACACTTATGTGGCTTAGACAAAAATCTTGAACAACCTTTTTTTAAACCTGTTTTATATAAATCTCAAAACTTTTGTTCCTTTATGAATTTTTAGTATCATTGTTTTGGAGAGAGAGAGTGAAACCTAGTACAATTTTATTTTATTTTCACCAATATGGACTTAAATAGTCTTGAACGTTCTAGTGACTAATTTCAATGTGTAAAATAATGTATGAACATCTGTCTTTTGGAAACAGTGAAGATGATGATGATGAGCATCTGTTCCAAGATCGTGACTATGACATGCCTCAACAGAAAGGTACAAAGAAGCTCTGTAACAAAGTTAAATGGATACCTGATGAGGTAAATCTGAATGGTCCTAATAGAATATGTGCGTGGCTTTTTTGATCTACCATTTAGCTATCGCAATATTAAATATGAAGATAATGTTGTATAATTGCAGAACCAAACTTCCACAGGAAATAATTTTATAGTTCACATCTATTTTGACTGTAGTGATAAATTGCTGAAGTACTAAAGACCTTAACTTGGTTTCTGTTTGAATTCTCATGGTTGAACCAATTAACAGATGCTTTCAGCCAAATAACTTAAAATTCTTGGCTGTGTTAGTTTCTGTCCTAACTTTTGCAATTCTATTCTACTAATAGTGAATACCCTATATTCTCTCATTTGTAATAAACAGGATGAGAAGTTAAAGAGGTTGGTAGAAGAACATGGTACAGAAGATTGGAATTTCATTGCTAGTCATTTTCTTGTAAGTGAAAGAATTTTTAATAATTACATTTTGTGATTTTTTTTTTTGCTTTGAAAACCATGATGTGTACATGATGGGTGAAGCCATCACTTAAAGAGGAAGATAACACTTTCACTTCTATGGTAGCTGGAGAAATTTCTAGCAGCAATTTAAAAAAAAAGTCTTAAATATAAGAGAAAGAAACCCAGTCATTTCCTGGTTTTTCTTCACTTTTCAGAAAAGGAGAAAAGTTAAGCAGCTGCTAATCCGAAACTTTAAACAAGAATTAACCTCTAATTTTCCTTGGGTTGCCTATTTACATCAATTGGAGCTTGTGACCTTAAAGGGACAAATCTCCACTTAGGAGGAGAATAATGCATTGATATAAGTACATTGGCACAGAATCTGCTGGAATGGAGCATCTCGCTTAACCAATGAGATTTAAGGACTGAGCAAGAAACTGAGGAATGACTGAGAAGGAAATAGCGTGAATTAGAGTCAAATCAGGTGCAGAAAGAGAAATAGAGAAGGAAAAAAAGATTATATTGAGAGAGAAAAAGAGACAAAGGAAAAGTAAGAATTTTTTTTTAATTTAAAGAAATCTCAAACAATTTACTACCTGCAGGAATGAGACTCCACAGTTTCAATTGTTCCCTTTCTGGGCTGGAGAGGTTGAGTGGCTTTGCAGGAAAATAAATCTCATCATTAGAAGGGTCCTTGCACGAATAAGTACCAGCCCTAAGTTTTCTGTGGAGGGTTTAATTGGTAATTATTGCGCAAATGTAATTTCTTGGAACTCACAGGGAGAATGACGGCGAGCTGCTGTTTTCGCAAGGCTAATGACGCAAATCCCCCAGCAATTTGTGGCGATTCATAACTCACGGGGTATCTCTTCCTCGCCACAAATTGCTGTGTGATTTACATAATAATGGTGCATTAAACTCGTCGTTATTTTGCCAGCAAATTCTGGCCCACTGTATAATACTCTTCTTATAAAACAGTTATGGGGGTTAAATCTGAGAGTGACCCCTGTGTTATTCCCCTGCGCACAAATGGTGAGGTCCGAGGAGCCCTGGATATTTGGCCTCAGACCTCATCATCGTGAAGCCGGCGCTGTGGTAGGAAGCAGCATCAGGTAGGTCCTCCAAGTTTGGGCTGCTGCTAGCGCAGTGGCTCACGTGTAAGTAGATCGCAGGTCTCTGGAGTGCATTTGGGTGGGGGGGGCTCAGGAGTGCTGTCGAGGAGGGATATCGTGGGCTTCGGAATTGACATAGGGGGTCGGGATCAAGATTGGGTGGGTTATGGAGGAAGACATCAGGGACTGGAGGGAGGAATCGAGGGTTGGAAGGCATCGAGGTCAGGAGGGAGTTTGGGTGGTTGGGACCGGGAGAGGCGGTGATTCTGGTAAGTACGTGCCTTTTTTTTACATTCACGACGTTTAGATTTTGTTTTCTCCGAGGCAGTTGGGGTTGGCTGCCTCGAGGCAAGCTGATGTTGCAGCAGGGACATTGGGCACCTTATTTGCATATGCAAATGTCTCAACGCTTGGTTAGAGGATGCCTCTTGTTGGTTGGAAGTGTGCGCACTCATCCTGCCCGCCATTTTTGGGCCTTGTGCGACCCATTTTAACTGTGCTAAAGACTTGTACTTCAGAACTAGCCGTGCCTCTAGCCAAACTGTTCCAGTATAGCTACAACACTGGCATCTACCCGACAATGTGGAAAACTGCCCAGGTATGTCCTGTCCACAAAAAGCAGGACAAATCCAATCCGGCCAATTACCGCCCCATCAGTCTACTCTCAATCATCAGCAAAGTGATGGAAGGTGTCATCGACAGTGCTATCAAGTGGCACTTACTCACCAATAACCTGCTCACCGATGCTCAGTTTGGGTTCCGCCAGGACCACTCGGCCCCCGATCTCATAACAGCCTTGGTCCAAACATGGACAAAAGAGCTGAATTCCAGAGGTGAGGTGAGAGTAACTGCCTTTGACAAGCAGCATTTGACCGAGTGTGGCATCCAGGAGCCCAAGTAAAACTGAAGTCAATGGGAATCAAGGGAAAACTCTCCACTGGCTGGAGTCATATCGAGGAAAAAAGGAAGATCGTTGTGGTTGTTGGAGGCCAATTCTCTCAGCCCCAGGACATCGCTGCAGGAGTTCCTCAGGACAGTGTCCTAGGCCCAGCCATCTTCAGCTGCTTCATCAATGACCTTCCCTCCATCATAAAGTCAGAAGCGGGAATGTTCGCTGGTGATTTTGCAGTGTTCAGTTCCATTCGCAACTTCTCAGATAATGAAGCAGTCCGTGCCCACATGCAGCAACACATTCAGGCTTGGGCTGATAAATAGCAAGTAATATTAGTGCCAGGCAATGACTCTCCAACAAGCGAGAGTCTGACCACCACCCCTTGACATTCAATGGCATGACCATCGCCGAATCCCCCACCATTAACACCCTGGGGGTCACCATTGACCAGAAACTTAACTGGACCAGCCACATAAATACTGTGGCAACAAGAGCAGGTCAGAGGCTGGGTATTCTGTGTTGAGTGTCTCACCTGACTCCCCAAAGCCTTTCCACCATCTACAAGGCACAAGTCAGGAGTGTGATGGAATACTGTCCACTTGCCTGGATGAGTGCAGCTCCAACAACACTGAAGAAGCTCCAAACCATCCAGGACAATGCTGCTTGCTTGATTGGCACCCCATCCACCACCTTAAACATTCACTCCCTCCACCACCGGCGCACCGTGGCTGCAGTGTGTACCATCTACAAGATGCACTGCAGCAACTCGCCAAGGCTCTTTCGGCAGCACCTCCCAAACCCACGACCGCTACCACCTAGAAGGACAAGGGCAGCAGGTGCATGGGCACACCATCACGCACCATCCTGACTTGGAAATATATTGCCGTTCCTTCATCATCGCTGGGTCGAAATCCTGGAGCTCGCTCCCTAACAGCATTATGGGAGTACCTTCACCACACGGACTGCAGCGGTTCAAGAAGGCAGCTCGCCACCACCTTCTCGAGGGCAATTAGGGATGGGCAATAAATGCTGGCCTTGCCAGCCTCGCTCACATCCCAGGAACGAATTTAAAAAAAAAAACCAATATCTTCCAATTTGGTGAGCAACTCTGCAAGAGGTCCTCTGGTATGCTATTATATTCCTTGATGCTTTAGTGTGATGCGTTTTCAGTTGTAAAACCAGTAGAAAAGCTCCCTCTGGTTAACGAAAATGACTTTTAATTTTGACACATTTCTGGTGCTACATTTCTAATCAAGGTCTTTTGAAATGTTATAGAACCGAACAGATGTTCAATGTCAGCATAGGTGGCAAAAGGTTTTAAATCCAGAGCTAATAAAAGGACCATGGACTAAGGAGGAAGATCAAAAGGTAAGATAATTATAAATCTGAAACTTCTTGAAGTATGCTGCTGTTGTTAATTCTTAATCTCAAAGTAACATTTTCTAAATGTTAAACCCTGATTTTTTTTTTTTGTCTTTTATATAAAAAGATGTTTTTGTTCATTCCATTCATTGAATTAATGGAAACAGAGTGAACATAAGAACATAAATAGGAGCAGGAGTAGGCTATTTGGCCCTTCGAGCCTGCTCCGCCATTCAACAAGATCATGGCTGATCTTCTACCTCATCTCCACTTTCCTGCACTATCCCCATATTCCTTGATTCCCTTAATATTAAAAAATCTATCGATCTCTGTCTTGAATATACTCAATGACTGAGCCTCCACAGCCCTCTGGGGTAGAGAATTCCAAAGATTCACCACCCTCTGAGTGAAGAAATTTCTCCTCATCTCAGTCCTAAATGGTCGACCCCTTATTCTGAGACTGTGACCCGTAGTTCTAGACTCCCCAGTCAGGGGAAACATCCTCCCTGCATCTACCCTGTCAAGCCCTGTAAGAATTTTGTGTGTTTCAATGAGATCACCTCTCATTCTTCTAAACTCTCGAATATAGGCCTAGTGCACTCAATCTCTCCTCATAGGACAATGCCCCCATCCTAGGAACCAGTCTGGTGAACCTTCATTGCACTCCCTCTGTGGCAAGTATATCCTTCCTTAGGTAAGGAGACCAAAACTATACACAATACTCCAGGTGTGGTCTCACCAGGGCCCTATATAATTGCAGTAAGACGTCTTTACTCTTCTACTCAAATCCTCTTGTAATAAAGGCCATCATACCATTTACTTTCCTAATTACTTGCTTTACCTGCATGTTAACTTTCAGTGATTAGTGTACAAGGACACCCAGGTCCCTTTGAACACCAACATTTTCCAATCTCTCACCATTTAAAAAATACACTGCTTTTCTATTTTTCTTACCAAAGTGGATAACTGCACATTTCTCCACATTATATTTCATTTGCCATGTTCTTGCCCACTCACTTAGCCTGTCTATATCCCCTTGAAGCCTCCTTGCATCCTCCTCACAACTTACATTCCCACCCAGCTTTGTATCATCAGCAAACTTGGATATATTACATTTGGTCCCCTCATCCAAATCATTGATGTAGATTGTGAATAGCTGAGGCCCAAGCACTGATCTTGCAGTACCCCACTAGAGGTGATGCCAATTGTGAGTGCACACAAAATTGGAAATAACCCTATTTTTCTACCATGCCACCATTCAATTATTTTTGCAAATACAACTTTAGATTTTATGGCGTCTCCATAATCTATCTTGTACTCCATTCTTTATTATAATTTTTTTTTGCAGGATCAATCCACAGATATGTCACTGTCAGACCTGAGGATCTGTCCTGTTTCAGATCATGAGAATCTTCTGTATTGCATATTTTTACAGGAATTTATTGCTATGCCTAGTATTGTAACAACTTTAAAATGGTCTCTGACTGCTTTCTGGGAGAGATTTCTATTGTCTTTGTGAAGGAGAGAATACACTATCTGGGTTTGACATGAAGTGCAGAGGGTTTTTTCTACAAACCATCCGGGTTGGTTGGCCGGATATATTCAGGTTTACAGTATGTTAATCTATGTAAAGTTGCCACTGTGCGAGCAAATGCTATAATTATCTTTAATGACTGAACCATCAAAATAAGCTGGTTTTCTAAAGCTATCCAATGCACATTACGTCACAATTGGCATCACCTCTAAAGTAGACAATGGTTATTACTACCAATCAACATAGTACATAAGCCATTTCCTGCCATTGTTTTTATTCTGATTGACATTTCTGTAACCAAAAACTGCCATGTGTGGGGATATAAATATAGTACAGTTTCCCTAGTTCTTTGGTTCATGTAGTTCCATTGCATATACAGGTTGTAGTGGTGAGGCAGGACTCCTTGAGTGTAACGGTCTGCGCTTACAAAAAAGCCCCTCAAAGAGCTTTGTTGTGTTGGTTTGAGATAAACAATTTATAATAAATTTGCCATGTATGTTGTGCACTCTTTATTTGGGCATCAGCATTCAGTGACACATAGTCACACCTGAAGCAGCACTGTGGGTAGTCTATTATTTCTAGTTCATCGATCAACATTAGAGGTGCTTGCTATTAGCTCTGTGGCAATGCTAACCCAGATATTTGTGCTTTAAGGTCAAGTTTAAACTCTTCGGAAAAGTGGATTTGCCAATGCAACCAAATAGCCCAGATATTTACACACTTTTGATTAGCGGGCTGGAGAGGAAACAATGCAGAAATAGTGTTTGTGTGTCATTCAATTCAGCAGCTCCTCTGATGGCTCATCTGATTAAGACAGTGAGCAGCTGAACTATACAGACCAGGAAGATCCCAGATTCAATTGCTGGTCCGTGCTAAGTTAACTGATCTTAGCTGGGTTGGTAGGGACTTGAAGTGAAGACAGGATTCTGATGCTGTGGTTTAATAACTTCCTGACACTTGCTGTCTAAGCTTACACATGAAGAATGACCAATTGTGTGAGGTAACTGAGGATACTGGCACCTGTGGATTATACCTCAGCAAGGAATCAATGCCCATAGGAGGGGTAAAGAAATGAGAAAATTGTCAGAAAAAATGGAAGGGGGGGGGGGCGCAAAGAAATTCAGTTAACCAAATATTTTATTATCACAAAAACTAAATGAACTTGTATGTAGGATTTCTTTTTTGCATTGGAGTATGCGCTTTAGCAGATTGATTTTAGCAAAAAATAATTTTGGTCCTGACTTTTTTTAATTTATTGTATGAAGTATGGAATCAGATACTTTTGATGTGATACAACTTTTAGCTTTATTTTCCGCTCCCCTACCCCACTTACCATAGGTAATTGAGTTAGTTCAGAAATATGGTCCAAAACGATGGTCATTGATTGCCAAATACCTAAAAGGCAGGATTGGAAAACAGTGTCGGGAAAGGTGGCACAATCATTTAAATCCTGAAGTTAAAAAATCTTCCTGGACAGAAGAAGAAGACAAGGTCATTTATGAAGCACATAAGCGTCTGGGAAATCGCTGGGCTGAGATTGCAAAGTTGCTTCCTGGAAGGTATGCTTAGTCTATTTTTACAATTTAAAATTTTCTGTTTTGATTGAGAATGTTAGAGGAAATTATAATTTCTTTGACTTTGTGGATGCTGTGACTGATGCTGAGGAATGGAATATTTTTCTACTTCTTGCATTCGGGTAGGATCAACAAGTACTCTCAGGTTATTTATAGAATATTTTTTATACAGGTAAAAGTTCTCTCTGCAGTGCTCCAGCAATATGCCTTTTGTAGTACTTAAGCAGGCACCTCCACTGCACAGTGTACCAGTTCTGTTTCCTATAGCACCCACCCTTGTGATCTGTGAGTGACTTTTCCAAATAGTGCTGCATCAAGTGAATGCTGAATTTTGGACTATTAGTGCTTTTATAAAAAAGATTAAGCTTAAGGGAAAATGGCAAGAATGCTATCTGGATTGAAATCTCAGCAGTATAGGAATTCGGAAAGTTCTGTTGACTGGTGTGACTCGTGGAATTTCACAGTTCTGTACTGGCCCCCTGATGTTTACACTATTCAGAAGCTATGAAAGAGAATACTTTTTTTTTCCCCCACAGTAATTTTTTTACCTAATGAGTCATTTTTTTAATTCATTCACGGGATGTCGGCATCGCTGGCAAGCCAGCATTTATTGCCCATCCCTAATTGTCCTTGAGAAGGTGATGGTCAGCTTCCTCCTTGAACCGCTGCAGTCTGTGTGGTGAAGCTATTCTCACAGTGCTATTAGGGCGGGAGTTCCAGGATTTTAACCCAGTGACGATGAAGGAACGGTGATATATTTCCAAATCAAGATAGTGTGACTTGGAGGTTTTACCCATACCTAGTGGTTATGTGGAACAGGCTTGCACAAAAGCAGTTAACATTGAGGAAAGAACTGAAATATATTCGGTTTCATAAGGATTTCAAAAACTTAATAGAATTCTTATGAAAAACTAACAAATTTGATAGATAAAAAGAATGGAGTTGTGTTGTATTTTCAGAAGGGGTTTGATAAGGTGTCTCATAGGTGACTTGTTTAAAAAAAACTATCAGGTGTACAGTAATGGATAAAAGTTGCTTGATAGACAGGAAGCAAAGGGTATGGGTAAATGGACATTTCTTTCCCTAATCTTACTTCTAAGATGTATTCTTCACATTTTTCTACTCTGAATTGGATCTGGCACCTATCTGCCCATCCTGCTAGCCAATGTTTTCTTCAGGCTTTCACAATTTTCCATACCCCAGTTTGGTGTCATCTGCAAATTTCAGTATATTCCCTCAATTCCTAATCCAGATGTATATATTGTATACCCCTGTGGAACACCACTCACTACATCTTCACATTCCAGGAAACTTCCCCTTTTATCTGTACCCTTTATTTTCTGCCCTCCAACCATATGCCTATCCATGTGACCACATTCCCATTAATTCTATTTGCTGTTATCTTTGCCATAAGTTTCTTATGTGGCACTTTATCGAATGCTTTTTTATAATCTGTAAATCTCATCCACTACATCTCCTTTACCTATTCTTTGTTATTTATCAAAGAATTGTATGTGGTCGGGCAAGCATGACCTGCCTTTTAGAAGTCCGTGCTGACTAGCCCTGATTAGCTTTTGTTTCAGCTGTGGCTCAGTTGGTAGCACACTCGCCTCTGAGTCAGAAGGTTGTGGGTTCAAGTCCCACTCCAGGGACTTGATCACATAAATCTAGGCTGACACTCCCGTGCAGTGCTGAGGGCATGCTACACAGTCGGAGGTGCCGTCTTTCGGGTGAGACGTTAAACCAAGGCCTTGTCTACGCTCTCAGGTGGACGTAAAAGATCCCATGGCACTATTTCGAAGAAGAGCAGGGGAGTTAACCCCGGTGTCCTGGCCAATATTTATCCCTCAATCAACATAACAAAAACAGATTATCTGGTCATTATCACATTGCTGTTTGTGGGAGCTTGCTGTGCGCAAATTGGCTGCCGTGCTTCCCACATTACAACAATGACTACACTCCAAAAGTACTTAATTGGCTGTAAAGCCCTTTGAGACGTCCGGTGGTCGTGAAAGGCGCTATGTAAATGTAAGTCTTTTTTCTTTCCCTCTTTTTTCTCTTTTTTTTCTCTTTTTTCTCTCTTTCTCTTCTCTCCTCTCTTTTCTCTCTTTTCTCTTTCTCTCTCTCTCTTTCTTTCCCTTCCTTCCCTTCCTTCCTTTTTCCTTTTCTTTCTTGTAGTTTATGAACAACTGAACGCTTTTTTGAAGATGGGATCCAGTCCTCTGGTAACATAGGAACAGGAGTAGGCCATTCGGCCCTTCAAGCTTGCTCCGCCATTCAATGAGATCATGGCTGATCATCCAAATTCCCTGTCCCTGCTTTCTCCCCATATCCCTTGATCCCTTTAGCCTTAAGAAATATATCTAACTCCTTCTTGAATATATTTAATGAATTGGCCTCAACTGCCTTCTATGGTAGAGAATTTCACAGGTTCACCACTCTCTGGGTGAAGAAATTCCTCCTCATCTCAGTCCTAAATGGCTTACCCCTTATCCTTAGACTGTGACCCCTGGTTCTGGACTCACCCGCCATCGGGAACATCCTTCCTGCATCTAGTCTGTCTAGTCCTGTTAGAATTTTATAAGTTTCAATGAGATCCCCTCTCATTCTAATAAACTCTAGCGAATATAAGCCTAATCGACCCAATCTCTCCTCATACGTCATTCCTGCCATACCAGGTATCAGTCTGGTGAATCTTCGCTGCACTCCCTCCATGACAAGAACATCCTTCCTCAGATAAGGTGACCAAAACTGCACAAAATACTCAAGGTGTGGTCTCATCAAGGCCCTGTACAACTGCAGCAAGACATCCTTGCTCCTGTACTCGAATCCTCTCGCTATGAAGTCCAACGTACCATTTGCCTTCTTAACCGCCTGCTGCATCTGCATGCTTACCTTCAGCGACTGGTGCACAAGGACACCCAGGTCTCGTTGCACCTCCCCTTTTCCCAATCTATTGCCATTCAGATAATAATCTGCCTTCCTGTTTTTGCCACCAAAGTGGATAACCTCACATTTATCCACATTATACTGCATCTGCCATGCATTTGCCCACTCACCCAACCTGTCCAAATCATACTGGAGTTTCTCTGCATCCTCCTCACAGCACACTCGCCCACCCAGCTTTGTGTCATCTGCAAACTTGGAGATATTACATCTAGTTCCCTCGTCTAAATCATTAATATATATTGTGAATAGCTGGGGTTCTAGCACTGATCCCTGCGGTACCCCACTAGTCACTGCCTGCCACTTGGAAAAAGACCCGTTTATTCCAACTCTTTGCTTCCTGTCTGCCAACCAGTTCTCTATCCAAGTCAGTACCTTACCCCCAATCCCATGTGCTTTAATTTTGCATGCTAATCTCTTATGAAAGTCCAAATACACCACATCCACTGGTTCTCCTTTATCAATTCTACCAGTTACATCCTCAAAAAAATTCCAGTAGATTTGTCAAGCATGATTTACCTTTTGTAAATCCATGTTGACTTTGTCTGATTCTGTCACTGTTTTCCAAGTGCTATTACATCTTTTATAATAGACTCTAGCATTGTCCCCACTACCGATGTCAGGCTATAATTCCCCGTTTTCTCTCTACCACCTTTTTTAAATAGTGGGGCTACATTAGCTACCCTCCAATCCATGGGAACTGTTCCAGAGTCTATAGAATTTTGGAAGATGACCAGCAATGCATCTACTATTTCTAGGGCCACTTCCTTAAGTACCCTGAGATGTAGATTATCAGGCCCTGGGGATTTATCGGCCTACAATCCCGTCAATTTCCCTAACACTATTTCCCTACAAATACTGATTTAATTCAGTTTCTCCCTCTCATTAGACTCTATGTTCCCCGACCTCTCTGGGAGTTTATTTGTGTCCTCCTTTGTGAAGACAGAACCAAAGTATGTATTTAATTGGACTGCCATTTCTTTGTTCCCCATTATAAATTCCCCTGATTCTGACTGCAAGGGACCTACGCTTGACTTCACCAATCTTTTTCTCTTCGCATATCTATAGAAGCTTTTACAGTCAGTTTTTATGTTCCTCGCAAGCTTACTCTCATACTCTATTTTCCCCCTCTTAATTAATCCCTTTGTCCTCCTTTGCTGAATCCTAAACTGCTCCCAATCCTCCGGTTTGCTGCTTTTTCTGGCCAATTTATATGTCTGCTCCCTGGTACAAATTAATTTAACTCAGTGTTGACTATTTCTTCCCAAGTTTCCCTCAGGATGTTCTGATTTAAACACTCTGGTTCCAGTAATCTGTTTACCTTAAGTTTAAGTAGCTACTTCAGTACAATCTCTCTTTGAATAATAATGACACTCCTTTTAATATAAAGTTGCCTTTAGGTTACTTGCTGTACCACTGGGCTTATTATTTGAACTGCAGTTTATCTTCATGTACAAAGTTCTCCTCCAGCCTATATATATCTCAATTTTCTGGTGGCCTTGGAGTTCTTTGAATTTAGGGTGTGCATAATTGCTAGTGTTGTATGCTAGCAGTCTTGATGCTGACTTCTCCAGTCAAGAAGTTTAGGTGTGGTCAAATGAGGCCATCATAAAAAAAAATTGAATTGGGGATAGTCCTCTGGAAGCAAGGGATGAAATTCTTACAATGTCATTGGCAGGTAATTTTTCCCTGTGAAGATGATTAATCATCTTATTTGGCCAGTTCAATCTGCACATAAAGATCATGCCTATGGTAGGCAATCTAACATTCTTTTCAAAATTGACACGTAATTAAATAAATTTTAGTAAACCTCATGGCCCCGATTTTAACTTCGCCACCTGGTGGAAACCAGGCAAGTAGGCAGTTAAACTAACAAGTCACTTACCCCCACCGATCCCGCTTCCCTCCTGCCCTGTCCCAACATTAACCTGCTCTTTTGAGCAGGAAACCTGCAGGAAGGAAGCGGGGTCCTGTTTTAAATATGCAGATCGGGTCCGATGATGTCATCAGGGCCCGATCTGCAATATCAGCCTGAAGCCTGAGCAGTGTCTGCTCCCCCATCAAACTTAAAAAAAAAACCATATAATTGTGCGAAGATGGGTGGCAGGTCTGAAGATTGGACAGAATATAAAAAAACAGCAAAGAATGACAAAGATTAATGAGAGAAAAATTAGAATACCAGAGAAAGCTAGCTAGAAATATAAAAACATATGGTAAGAGTTTCTATAGATATTTAAAAAAGAAAAGAGTTAACAAAGTGAGCGTTGGTCCTATAAAAAGTGAGTCTGGGGAATTAATAATGGCAAATAAGGAGATGGCAGTTGAATTGAACAGGTATTTTGCATCGGTCTTCACTATAGAGGATACAAGTAACATCCCAGAAATAGCTGTAAATCAGGAAATGGAAGGGAGGGAGGAACTCAAGAAAATTATATTCACCAGGGAAGTGGTACTGAGCAAATTATTGGAGCTGCGGGCTGACAAGTCCCCGGGTCTTAAAAGAAGTGGCTAGTGAGATAGTTGATGTCTTGGTTTTAATTTTCCAAATTTCCCTAGATTCAGGGAAGGCTCCATTAGATTGGAAAATAGCAAATGTAACTCCTTTATTCAAAAAGGGAGGGAGACAGAAAGCAGGAAACTACAGGCCAGTTAGCTTAACATCTGTCATAGAGAAGATGTTCGAAGCTATTATTAAAGACGTTATAGCAGGGCACTTAGAAAAGTTCAAGGTAATCAGGCAGAGTCAACATGGTTTTGTGAAAGGGAAATCATGTTCAACCAATTTGTTGGAGTTCTTTGAGGAAGTAACATGTGCTGTGGATAAAGGGGAACCGGTGGATGTACTGTACTTAGATTTCCAGAAGGCATTTTGATAAGGTGCCACATCAAAGGTTATTGCGGAAAATAAAAGCTCATGGTGTAGTGGGTAACATATTGGCATGGATAGAAGATTGGCTAGCTAACAGGAAACAGAGTCGGCATAAATGGATCATTTTCTGGTTGGCAAGATGTAACGAGTGGTGTGCCACAGGGATCAGTGCTGGGGCCTCAACTTTTTACAATTTATATAAATGACTTGGATGAAGGGACCGAAGGTATGGTTGCTAAATTTGCTGATGACACAAAGATAGGTAGGAAAGTAAATTGTGAAGAGGACATAAGGAGGAGGCTACAAAGGGATATAGATAGGTTAAGTGAGTGGGCAAAGATCTGGCAAATGGAGTATAATTGGGGAAAATGTGAAGTTGTCCATTTTGTCAGGAAGAATAAGAAAGAAGCATATTATCTAAATGGTGAGAGATTGCAGAGCTCTGAGATGCAGAGGGATCTGGGTGTCCTGGTGCATGATTCGCAAAAGGTTCGTATGCAGGTACAGCAAGTAATTAGGAAAGCTAATAGAATGTTATCGTTTATTGCGAGGGGAATTGAATACAACAGTAGGGAGGTTATGCTTCAGTTATACAGGGCATTGGTGAGACCACATCTGGAGTACTGTATACAGTATTGGTCTCCTTATTTAAGGAAGGATGTAAATGTGTTGGAAGCAGTTCAGAGAAGGTTTACTCGACTAATACCTGGAATGGGCGGGTTGTCCTATGAGGAAAGGTTGGACAGGCTAGGTTTGTATCCGCTGGAGTTTAGAAGAGTAAGAGGTGACTTGATTGAAACATATAAGCTCCTGAGGGGTCTGGACAGGGTAGATGTGGAAAAGATGTTTCCTCTTGTAGGAGAATCTAGATCTAGGGGTCACTGTTTTTAAAAATAAGGGGTCGCCCATTTAAGACAGATGAGGAGAAATTTTTTCTGAGGGTCGTGAGTCTTTGGAACTCTCTTCCTCAGAGGGCGGTGGAAGCAGAGTCTTTGAATATTTTTAAGGCAGAGGTAGATAGATTCTTGATAAGCAAGGGGGATGAAAGGTTATCGGGGGTAGGCGGGAATGTGGAGTAATCAGATCAGCCATGATCTTATTGAATGGCGGAGCAGGCTCGTGGGGCTGAGTGGCCTACTCCTGCTCCTAATTCATATGTATGTTCGTATCTGATAAAACCTGCCGGGAGCTGGATCCTGGGCCAGAAGATGAGTTTAAAATTTATTTTTCAGGCTTTCTTGTGGGCCAGGAGTGGAAAGCATTGGGCCTCCCTTGCTACCCTCTTAGCCTCCTGATCACGGCACTGACTGCCTTCCTTCCCACTCTTTCTCCCCCCCCCCCCCACCATGGTAAATGCCAGGGGACCGTCCCATGGGACCCCGGCTGCATCCTCCTGTTGCTTGTTTGCGCTTCCGCCAGCATGTCAAGCTGTCAATTTGTCCGGCTATCGGGCAGGAGACTGCAGCATGTTATTTAAACGAGGTCCTACCATTAAGATCAGCAGGGCCTCCACGTCGCTGGCTTTGCTGGGTTTTCCACACCCTACTGTGCTTTCCTGCGCCCTCCCCGCCTCCCCATGAATATCGGGGCCCACAAGTATGAGTAGCATTTTAAAAAATGGTTGGCAGGTTACAGTTCTTGCAGAATTCCTATATTTTAAAGTAATGTACACCTTTTATACTGTCAGTTTAAAACTATGTGATGTGATTGCTAGAAATTCTTTCACTAAAGCTCAATATATTTTTTTTTACTATTTTTTTCACAGCCAATATTTTGTTTACTGCCAGAAGTTTATCTTTATGGTTTCAGTAACAATAATGTACAGAACTTTGTCTAGTTTATTTTTATGCACATTATTAAATCCATACAGGACAGATAATTCAATCAAGAACCACTGGAATTCCACAATGAGAAGGAAGGTTGAGCAGGAAGGATATCTGCAGGAGGCACCCAAATGTGACTTGCTTCCAAGTATTCAGCAACAGAAAGTACCACCTAGGACTCCTCTGAACCCAGTGCAGTTCCAGAACCAGTTTTTCATTCCTGTGTCTACTCAAGTAAATGACTTGCACTTTTTTGTTGAGTAATTCATGAATTTGTATGCCGTAGCATTATTTGATGCTGTTCTTAATTTGATATCGAATATTAAATAACTGTTTTACCAATAGTGACATGAAATTGAGATGTAGTCGTCTTTTTTTAAGGCCCTAAGACATCAGTACTTGGGTACAGAAGAACCTTGCATAGAAAATACTACAACAGGTTTTACTCAAGTAAGAAACTGACTTTTTTCTTTGATTTGATTTTAATGAGGTTTTAATCGGTTTAAGAATATGTATTTACATATTCATAATGCTAATTGCAAAACTGATCTGTTTTTAGTGTTTATACATATATATTAATATCCAGACATTATTAAAACATATTGCAAGGTTTAAGCCTAGACATTTTTGAAAAATATATTTCTGTTCTATTTGTCACATAACAATGCATTGTGCTTTATCTATTTAAATTGTATCCTGTTCTGTCTTGGTTATCCATGATACCTCACATTTCTGAATCCAGACATCTCCGCTTTAATTTATGCTTCAATCAATATGGAGAAAATGCAGCCCATTTAAGTCTTCTGATTTCCTTTAAGAGGGATCAAAAAAGGATTTGCATTCTGCTTCAAAGCTGCTACTACTATTACACTGATATCTGAGGCACTGAAGCTATTCTATAAATGAAGCAAATGTCCACACCAAAAATTATTTTGCTGCCATTTTCATTTGATGGTGTTGCTTCATGATTGGAAACAGTACCAGATTTTAAAACTGCGTATCATTGATAACCTTGTAATAGTTCGTGCACTTGAATGAAAGAGTAAACCACATATCTTCGTCTCTCTTCCTGTCACTCTCCATTTTGTTCTTTTCCTCTTTTTTTCTCTTGTTACATGTTCATTTCAGCAACCATATATTGATGACGATCCTGATAAAGAGCAAAGAATAAAGGAACTTGAACTCCTCCTAATGTCAGCAGAGAATGAAGTCAGAAGAAAACGAGCAGGAGCTGTAAGGATTCTGTGCACTCACAACCTTTAGATTGCTTAGCCTTTTTCATCTTAGACTTGCTATTTCATCTATGCTTTCTTCTTATTTTAGCCTTTCATTGTGATGTTATGGTTCCACTAACACAACTTTTAGAATTGTGTTTTAGAAATGAGTACACATTGAAAAATAGCATCTTTATGTTTTGATGCAGTTAAAAACTTTTTGTTTTAATAATAGTTTGTCCTTGGGATTCGTATTCTGTGGTTCGGTAAAGTTTGTTTTTAATTTTTTTTTTTGTCTAAGTGGCTTAATTTTTTTTAACCGTGCATTTTCTTAATTGAACTCAACAGTTTATGTTGACATATATTTTATGAAGCCATTGTATATTTTGATTACATGGTGCTTGTATGCATTACTCCGATCACATTTCTTGGCATGTATATGCCTGTGCTGAGAACAATGCAAGTTTAGAGGTTAAGGTAATTTGTTTTTAGCCTCTTGAAGATGATTTGGGTCTGAGAATAGCAACTGACTGTGCTTTTTGTAAAATAAATAAATAGCCACTTAGCACTTTCCCTCAGATGTTATATTTTGAATATAATACTAAAGTGCAGTATTTATCAAGTGGTGCATGTTTCACGCATTCATGGGAATAAGGATAACTTGAGAAAAATTCCTGTTGGCAATTGCACCCTTGGCGAGGCTGTGGAAATCACTAGGAATGCTGTTTATGCTTGAGGAGTGTAACATGCTAGTGTTGTGCAATATTTTGTCATATAGTACAACTTCTGCAAGCATTTATGGTGATTTTTGTCTCCTATATTTGGTAGCTGCATCTGGAGGTTTGTTGTGAAACATGTATTACTTAAAGGTTGATAATTGGATTGCTCCGAAATGAGTGCTTAGTGTTTTGCACAAAATAGTTTTCAAATCAAACTGAGAAAATTAAAACCTTTACTCCATATACTTGAAGATTAAAATTGTAGTAATAAACCATACTACTAACCTAAATCAGAAAAGTTCTAACAGTAGTATGTATTTCAGAATGACCATAAGAATAATTAGAACTTACTGAGTCTTTAAATTTTTAATTACATTATTGAGTTATATCTTGTTGCCTTAAAATTTTTAGTATATCTTAAATATTTCTACAGGTATGTCTAAAATTATGGTCTGAAAACATTAGAAGGAACATCTTTTAAATACCATGGAGGCATTTGTTCAGAAGCTAAAACTATTTCTTAATGTGTTCAACTGTGTCGCATTCAAACTATATTTGTAGAAATTCTACTTAAGTGGCTGCAGTGATCATTATAACTAAATGTTTGTAACTAAAAGGACACTTAAATAAGATTGTATAGGATTTGTATTAAATATTAATATTTTATCAACAGTAAGGTATTAATCTATTTGGATTATGATGCCTCTGCCTAAATTTCTGCAATGTGGAGTAGTTAGTCTTTTGATGTGAAACTGTTTTGGTGGTTTGACCATGGTGGGTCAAATAATTGTTTCTACAAAATCTAAAAACAATTCTGTTTTATAAATAGAATTCTGAACTTTATTGCAGACACATTTACTTTAGAGTAAGCTGCTTTTTGTTTCATTGTTTTGTTTAGCCACAAGAGTCTTCTGACTTCACCAGCTGGTCAAGAAGTTTTTTTGGTGATGAAAGTTTGTCCAGTACCTTGAGTAGCCTGGAGGATAAGGCAAGTGAAATTTGCACCAAGGAGCAGCTCCAGGGGACAAGCACACCTGTACAGCAGGCTGCCCTCAGCCGGTTTCTTGCACAAGAGGAGAGTTCAGTCCTCAGCACACTACAGTCAATTCCTGATTTTGCCAAGACATTTGAGCTCATTGAAGCAGTAAGTTTGTCACCTCCCATCATTAAATGTAGTAATATGAAATCCATTTGGCTACCTTATAATTGATAATAGTACTTAGCAATGGTTTGCACACTGTTTTAATTTACTATTTTCATATGTATCATGCAAAAATCATTTAACTTGTGTAGAATTTTTTTTCTGTGGTTCCATGTGTAAGTTTAACTGCAGTAAAAAATTACACCGTCTACTTCAAAAATTTTATTTAAAATTTCTGTATTTTTAGACATTTTTTCTTATTGTGCTTTATTTTTTTATTTTTCTTTGCTTTCAAGATTGCTTTTCTTGTGGTTGGTCTTTTTCTTTGTCTTGATCTGTAGTTTCTTGAATTCTCTTTTTTTCCATAATATCCCAGGAACAATCAAATAGCACTGATCAGGTTGAATTTGATGATATGCCCAGGGCAGGCTCAATATTAACATTTGGCATACATCAAGCGAATGCATTACTTAGAGTTAAGAAGAAAGAAAAGCAGTCTAGAAGTTGCCAACAAACCCTGCTATATCATCACCAATGCTGACTGCTGTATGTCTTCCTGTTATGTCAATGGCAGCCTCTTCAGGAGGGGTGAGGTTTTGTCGAGTGCCAGGTCGTCTTATGCTAGTTGTTGTGCGCAAGCTTCTCTTGCAAGAAGAATTGACGTGGGTTAATATATGCATTGGGCAAAGGCTTTCAACCCTCACCATTTATGAGTCAGCTCCTCCTAGTATGCATGTTGACAGTAAGAAGCAGCAAGTGTGGCCAAGAAGAAGTAGTAGTTGTGAGGGCAGTAGTAGTAGCAGCAGCTTTTGAGGGGCTAAGTGAAGAAGAAAAGAAGTTCAGTGATTTCTTCCCTCCTGACTTATGGAAAACCCCAAGAAGTGGGGAAGGGGGGGGGGGGGGGTGAGGGATTGATTGCGCTGAGACAAAGGTGGGAGCCTGTAGGGCTGTGCAGAAAGAATGAAATGTGAGGGGGAGTTTTGCCTTAATACTTTTGGTGAGATCACAGATCCTTCTGCACAGTAACCAAGTCCTGGATAAAATTCTGCTCACATTCACATGTTGTGCCACCTCTCAGCATTACCCATTCATACCCACTCACCATACGAGGGGAAGAGGAACTCCTTCCTCTATCAAACTTGTTCCACCAGTATCTCAGCTAGAATTCTTCTTGATTCCAGACATCTTCCTGCATCTCCACAGTGTTGCTTCCCTGGTTTGGCCACAAAAAGCCATCTGCCCTTTAAGCTGCTGCGAAATGTTAAGAACCTGCAGCAGTGCCTGATTTCCCACCTCCTAAATGGTGAGCTGCTTATGGGACGTGATTTTAGTGCTGTAAGCTTGCCTACCGCATGAAAATGAGGAGCAACCTGAGAAATGAAATCACTCCCCCATCCCAATGACTCGTCCGGGCAGCTGTTTCTCTTGCTCTGCCCACCTCTTGCCAGTTTTACGCTGGAAGACTAAAATTGACCCCAGTGTGAGAAAAGTGTGCGACAAACTGAAATATAAATTGAACCAATGAGAGTGTGAGAGAGGCACTTTTTTAATTAAAGAAGGTGACCTGACCATTGTGGAAATGTTTCTAATACAGGTGTAATCTTGTTACTTTTCTTATAAATTAAACTAGAGTTAAGTATTTGACATCTTTTTAAAAAAAAAAAAAAATAATAATAATTAAGTATGCTTACTTGTGCTTGTATTTTTCTTTTTGAAGGCGTTATTGTGTGTAATAAATTGTATATGGAACCTGAAGACTCTGAATTCTGGTATTCTGGCTTTAATTTTACTGTATTTTATCACCAACAGTCCTGAATCTTCAATAATATGTAGAACTAAACAACTACTGTAACCATAACAATAGAATATGATGACATCAATCTACTTGTATTCAAACTGCAACAACCTTCCTTCTCTCCATTTCTCATCAACTAATAGAAGGACTTGTGTGATCTAAAAAGTTTGTAGGTTTTTAAGAATGCTAAATAAAAAGATCTTGTATCCTGCACTGTTGTTTGATGACCACAATGCTGGATCTACGTTTGAATTAAAATTATACCCTTTACTATCGATTTTGTAGTTTGAGTATAACTAACTGGTGTTTTTTCCTTTTTCCCAGGATTCTGTAGTGTGGAATGAACTAACTAACTTTGACTTCTCTGAAGTTAATGAGAAAACACCTGCTAAACAGACTCCAGCTAAATTTGAACGATTGCAGCACAGAGGTGGAATAGGTTATCGCTTTGATGGCCATGCCATTTCAGATCTGAGCAGAAGTACTTGCAGTAACAGCAGTGGGCAGGGTGAGCTCATTCCTATAACGTCCCCTATCGTTGCCAAGTTCAGCACACCACCAACCATTTTGAGGAGGAAAAGGAGACTTCGGCTTGGCCCATCTCCATCCAGTGACTGTAACAGTATTTCCTTCATGGACAACAGCACTACGAGCCCAAAAAGTACTCCAGTAAAAACACTGCCTTTTTCTCCTTCTCAGGTAGAACTCACAGAACCATTTTAATAAACAGACATCACTGTTTACATTTATAATTATTGTGATTTAGTTTTTAGGATTGTTCAAATTTTCTGTTTAGAAATAGTTTAGCAAAGAAAAAATGTAAATATAGCATATTTAAAGTCGGTCTAACTCTTTTTTCAAACAACTAAGGATTGTACAAGACAGGTTTTAAGATTAGGAAACCACTAGCCAAATAAGTAGGAAAAATTTCATGCAGTTAATAGGCTGCTGTCTAGTGCAGTAAATGTTTGATCTTTAGAATCATTCAAAAGGAACTGGATGAATATTGTAACGGCAGGAGCTTAAGATGGAGATGGGTTTGTGGCTTTTGAAAGTGAAGGAGTCTGATTTATACATTATGGTGCAGGGATAGACAACAACATTAATTCAAGAAGCTGATAGGCTAGATAGCCTTTTCTCATCCGAAAGGTGATTTTATTGTAATTAAAAAGCAGAAGTTCTGGCATTACCACAAGTATGTCAGCATGTGGAAAGAGTAGTTAGGTTGACATTTCAGATGCAGACCCTGCGTCGGAAACAGTTGTGATGAAATGTTTAACCTAGATGATTAACCCAACAAACTTGCTGTGTAATTCCAGCATTTCTGTTTTTTTATTTCTGATTTCCAGCACTTGCAGTTTTTCTTTTTTTGTCCTTTTGTCATAATTGTCTTGCTAAAGTATTTTATGGTATAAACCCAGTTATTTGTAAATACAGTAAACTCTTGTTTAAATGGCACTTAATCATCCGGAATTCTTTAATAACCGGCAAAATTCAGGAGTAGGTTTTGAGGCTTCCGCCCCAGAAGGAACGGGGCAGTAGTGTCCCGAAAATGGTGGGGAATGACTTCCCACTTGTTCCCGCCGTCGCTGTGGGCGCTACAATCTTCCCCGCACAGTATCAGCTGGCTGTCCAGCCAAAGAGGAACCCAAAGGTAAGTTTTACTGTATATTTGTGGGGCCAGAATAAGCAGGTGTGCTCCTTCGGCTTTTACAAAACCAGCTTGGGCCATTGCCACTCCATGTCCCACCTCCCCTCCTGAGTTCGGAACACCCCCACAGAATTACCGATATATAAATTGCCTCGGTAGGTATACCTCTCCGTTATCTGGAATTTTTAATCAACCGGCACCATCCCGGTCCCATAGCTGCCGGATACGAAAGAGTTTACTGTACTAGAAAATCACAAAACTTCAGTATTACAGCTTTTACATTTTATTTCCTCCCCAGTTTTTTAATATCTACTCTGGCAATGATCATCTGAACCTTGATAACCCAGCACTTACTTCAACTCCAGTCTGCGGGCAAAAAGTTCTCGTCACAACTCCGCTGCGGAAAGATCAAACGCCTAGAGTTCAAAAAGAAAATGCAGGGTGAGTAGTTATAGTTCTTCCCTCCTTCAGACACACAAGTAATATTGGAAAGAATTACTTCTGAAAGATTTTGTTCAATATTATGTTTTTCCCAATCTCTACATCAAACAGCCTTTTACAAAAGCTCACGTTCACACTAAGTGGTCTTCAGATTACTAACGATACAGCACTTGGACGCATGAGTGATATTTGAGGAATCTGTTCCTATGATGTGGTTCTGTAAAAGCATTTAATATAATCATATATAGACTCTGGATGGGGATGGCATGATGGACTGTCTGACTTTATCTCAACTCTGGATTTTCTTTTTTTAATCTATTGGCAAGTAGATTCAAATTCAGATCATCAAAAGTTTAATTGTAAAGATAAAAATTACCTGTTTTCTCTTCCCACCCCCAACAGAAGGTATAGGCCTGGGTTCTCCTGAGTCACTACCTGTTGATGTGGATTTGGAGTGGTAAACGGAGTTAAATGTATTCTTCAAGCCTACTGCCTCAAATCTGCCACAAACAAACAGTACCTGCATTCCCCTTCAAAAAAAATCACCAGTTCCTTTAAGGCCTACCACAAGCCCACTCCGCCATATTTAAACAGATGGGCATGGGTAAACCTTGTGCCCCATTCCTCTCCGTTTCTGCTATAAATAATTATCAACACTATCAGTAGCGATAAGAGCTGCTGCAAGCTATCCCTGAGGTGGACACCACACTGAGGAGACTTTTGTGTGCTACTATTGAAGGATGCTTGGTGATCTTTTAGTACTTTGGGGTTGAGTCAGAAATTTCGCTACTACTTTACAACGCTCTACTCAAAGTACTGCTTTGTGCTGTAGACATGGATTTCTCAATAGGAATGCCTTTATTTTGATTTGAAAAGGAGGAGAGGATGAAGACACAGAAGAGGCTAGGCTGGGGACTCTTGGAGTCGGGTATCACCAAAGGTATCTCTTCCTGCATGTAAACATTAACTCACCAGGGATTACAGACCAAGAAGGTCGGTCTTGTGCAGCCCCACAGGCGGGTGCACAAGAAAGGGAGGAAGTGGAACAGGATAGCCAGCTGCCAGAGCAAGGGTAGCACAACTGATAGCCCAGATCTTTCAATAAATAAAGGTTGATGCACCAAATAAAGTCACTTCACACCTGCCTGTTCTCCCTGCCCCCATACCCCCCCTCACTTTTCAATACTTTGCCATGGTCCTTCATAAGACAGAAGTCTACATTTCCCTTGCCATGATCCTACACCCGAAAGTTGCAAGATCATTTGAGTACACTTTTAACTATATGATCAAGCTGTCTTTAAACAAAATTCATGAGGAAATACCAACAAAATCTATTCTCCCTTTCTACAGCTACTACTTAAAACCATAATTACCTTTTTGTGCCAGCTAAATTCCTTGCTCTAGTTTCTAATCTACTCCTACAAAGTGTTCTGAGTGAAATGAGGTTGAATGGTGGTAGCTGGATGACACCCATGGAGTCTTGGAGAACTGAGATGAATTTCTTCTTGGGGGTAGCTGCTGAACTAGAAGGGCCAGCTTTTGGCAACCTGGTGCTTGCAGTAAGGGGTGCCAGGCCTGTGTCTGAAGTTCCTACATGTGAAAGAAGAAATGGGTTCCATTGCCGCTTTCTGGAGAGTTAGCAACATCTTCACCCACTCCTTGCAGTCCACTGGTGTTATGCGCAGGTTCGGAGGTGTTACTGGTCGGTGTCATTACAGACCAAATGGCTCCAATTGGCAGCCTGTGCAAGTATGGCATTCAGGCAAGGCATCTATTGAAGCATTGGTGGCTGCAACTCCAGAAGTCACCAATGACCTTAGAGGCTCTTCCTGGCATCTTGATGCTTCAGAAAACTTCTGGGCTGTCCCAGTCTCCAGAGTCATGAGAAACTTCCTGCAGAGTGTTGCAGATTCAAATAATGGACTCTTCACATTTATCTATCATCTGAACTATATGCGTAGGAACTATTTCCACTGTCTACACATAAGGTTGATGCTCTTGAATCATTGCTCTTTTGAAGACTGGCTCCGTATGTTTTTCAGCTCAGGGCAGTCATATCTCCCTCCTTCGTGGAGGACTGGCACACTCCCTCTCTTCCACTCCCAGGTACTCAGTGATCCACCCATTGACGACCCTCCTAATTCCTTGTGAGTAGGTGTCTTTGTGCTGGTGATTGTGCAGGTGAGATGCCAAGATAGAGCTGGTGAGGATGTGGCAACCGCAGTGGATTTGAAAGTGCCTGGTCAGTCATGGGGTGGCTGACCTCTTCCGCCAAGGCATTCCATATGATTTGAAAGATAGAAGAGTTAGCTATGCACATGGTGACATTTTCTTTTGAAGAAACATTGAGTGAGTGTAGGGTATTGCAATACTTTGCAGAAACATATTAAGCTGAAACTATACATGATGAACCCCACCCAGCCTTTACCAACCTTCTCTTACCAGCTCGCCCTCTCATACAGGCTCTCCTGTATGTCTACTTATTGAAACAAAAGCAAAATACTGCGGGTGCTGGAAATCTGAAATAAAAACAGAAAATGCTGGAAACACTCAGCAGGTCAGGCAGCATCTGTGGAGAGAGAAACCGAGTTAACGTTTCAGGTCTGACGAAGGGTCATTGACCTGAAACGTTAACTCTGTTTCTCTCTCCACAGATGCTGCCTGACCTGCTGAGTATTTCCAGCATTTTCTGTTTTTATGTTTAGTTATTGAGTCTGGTGCTTCCTCTTGTGGGTTTTTTTTTGGGGGGGTTTTTTGTTGATAGTTGTCCTTCCCCGGTTCTCATTGTGTGGTGCTAGTTCTATGCTATTTTACTCTTCTGAAGGGAGAGAAGAAAAAGTAACAGGCCTGTGAATTACTTGGGAACTCCTCCCATATGAGATCACGCATGCCATGATGAGAGGTGAAGGTGTCTTGTCCCTTTTTTAAATTAATTGTGTTTGAAGAATAGTAGAAGTCCTTGTGGGCAAAGTGAGTTGAGAGTGGTTTTGAGTAAAGAAGGTGTTTGAGTGTTTGGAGATGTTGCTGTTTACAGAAGTGAGTTTTGCTGACATCTAGGTGCTCAGAGAAAGAGTATGATTGGTAGAGAGGTGAATGAAACTTCGAGTGGTAGAAGATGGGTGTTGGCACCAGAACCTCCCTCTGCATAATGTGGCAGTTCTTCGAGTAGTGGCGATTGCACTGACTGCCTTTGCGACCTTCCTTCAGACAGCCTACGCCATTCTCTCATGGAGCTTCCTGCCCTCGGTGCCCATCAGATGGTCCCTCCAGGCCCTTGCTTCTGCCAGCGCCACTTCCATAGATGTATTGGAAAATCTGGGGGTCTTTCCAACTGCTAACACCCCTGAGGTTGCTGCTCCTTATGTCATTTTGCTGAAACGTGATGTTGCCCTTTAACTGGCTGCAGTTTTTTTTTTAAAGACTGCACCAGAAGTCTTGTTTCCCTCCCTTCCACTGGTGGTAAGCCAATGAAGGGCAGTTGTCTGGCCTCCAAACCACCTGCATTGCTAATGAGGGTTCTGAGAAGAAATTGTAATGGGTTAGCAGCTATTTCACGTTGGTGGGCATTAGGACCACCCTGCTGCAATCCCACCAATGGGAGGAGAACATAGGCCATCCACAAGCACTGGGCATGCTCCAAGTGGCATTTGATAATTTCTGGGCCCTAGATAGAATCATAGAATGATACTGCACAGAAAGAGGCCATTCAGCCCATCGTGCCTGTGCCAGCTCTTTGAAAGAGCTATCCAATTAGTCTCATTCCCCATAGCCCTGCAAGTTTTGCCCCTTCAAGTACTTATCCAATTCCCTTTCGAAAGTTATTATTGAATCTGCTTCCATCACCCTTTCAGGCATTGCATTAGAGATAGAAACATAGAAGATAGGAGCAGGAGCAGGCCATTCAGCCCCTCGAGCCTGCTCCACCATTCAATGAGATCATGGCTGATCATCCAAATTCAGTACCCTGTCCCTGCCTTCTCTCCATATCCCTTGATCCCTTTAGCTTTAAGAAATATATCAAACTCCTTCTTGAATATATTTAATGAATTGGCCTCAACTGCCTTCTGTGGTAGAGAATTCCACAGGTTCACCACTCTCTGGGTGAAGAAATTCCTCCTCATCTCAGTCCTAAATGGCTTACCCCTTATCCTTAGACTGTGTCCTCTGGTTCTGGACTCACCCGCCATCGGGAACATCCTTCCTGCATCTAGTCTGTCTAGTCCTGTTAGAATTTTATATGTTTCAATGAGATCCCCTCTCATTCTTCTAAACTCCAGCGAGTATAGGCCCAATCGACCCAATCTCCTCATACGTCATTCCTGCCATCCCAGGTATCAGCTTGGTGAATCTTCGCTGCACTCCCTCCATAGCAAGAACATCCTTCCTCAGATAAGGCGACCAAAACTGCACACAATACTCAAGATGCGATCTCACCAAGGCCCTGTGCAACTGCAGCAAGACATTCTTGTTCCTGTACTCGAACCCTTTCGCTACGAAGGCCAACGTACCATTTGCCTTCTTAACCGCCTGCTGCACCTGCATGCTTACCTTCAGCAACTGGTGCACAAGGACACCCGGGTCTCGTTGCACCTCCCCTTCTCCCAATCTATTGCCATTCAGATAATAATCTACCTTCCTGTTTTTGACACCAAAGTGGATAACCTCGCATTTATCCACATTATATTGCATCTGCCCAATCACCCAACCTGTCCAAATCATACTGGAGTTTCTCTGCATCCTCCTCGCGGCACACACTCCCACCCAGCTTTGTGTCGTCTGCAAACTTGGAGATATTACATCCAATTCCCTCTTCTAGATCATTAATATATATTGTGAATAGCTGGGGTCCTAGGACCAATCCCTGCGGTACCCCACTAGTCACTGCCTGCCACTCGAAAAAGACCCATTTATTCCAACTCTTTGCTTTCTGTCTGCCAACCAGTTCTCTATCCAAGTCAATACCTTGCCCCCAATCCCATGTGCCTTAACTTTACACGCTAATCTCTTATGCGGGACCTTATCGAAAGCCTTCTGAAAGTCCAAATACACCACATCCACTGGTTCTCCCTTATCTATTTTACCAGTTACATCCTCAAAAAATTCCAGTAGATTAGTCAAGCACGATTTACCTTTTGTAAATCCATGTTGACTTTGTCCCATCCTGTCACTGTTTTCCAAATGCTCTGCTATTGCATCTTTTATAATGGACTCTAGCATTGTCCCCACTACCGATGTCAGGCTTACCGGTCTATAATTCCCCGTTTTCTCTCTACCACCTTTTTTGAATAGTGGGGTAACATTAGCTACCCTCCAATCCATGGGTACTGTTCCAGAGTCTATAGAATTTTGGAAGATGACCAGCAATGCATCTACTGTTTCTAGGGCCACTTCCTTAAGTACCCTAGGATGTAGATTATCAGGCCCTGGGGATTTATCGGCCTTCAATCCCGTTAATTTCCCTAACACTATTTCCCTACAAATCCTGATTTCTTTCAGTTCCTCCCTCTCATTAGACCCTATGTTCCCTGACATCTCTGGGAGGTTATTTGTGTCCTCCTTTGTGAAGACAGAACCAAAGTATGTATTTAATTGGTCTGCCATTTCTTTGTTCCCCATTATAAATTCCCCTGATTCTGACTGCAAGGGACCTACGCTTGACTTCACCAATCTTTTTCTCTTCACATATCTATAAAAGCTTTTACAGTCAGTTTTTATGTTCCCTGCAAGCTTACTCTCATACTCTATTTCCCCCCTCTTAATTAATCCCTTTGTCCTTCTTTGCTGAATCCTATACTGCTCCCAATCCTCAGGTTTTTTGCTTTTTCTGGCCAATTTATATGTCCTTTCCTTGGATCTTATGCTATCCCTAATTTCCTTTTGTTAGCCACGGTTGAGTCACCTTTTTGTTTTATTTTTATGCCAAACTGGGATGAATAAATTCTGTAGTTCATTCATGCGATCTTTGAATGTTTGCCATTGCCTATCCACCGTCAACCCTTTGAGTGACATTCCCCAATCAATCCTACCCAACTCGCGACTCATACCATCATAGTTTCCTTTATTTAAATTCAGGACCCTAGTCTCTGAGTCAACTACTTCACTCTCCATCTTAATGAAGAATTCGATCATATTATGATCGCTCTGACCCAAGGGGCCTCGCACAACAAGATTGCTAATTAATCCTTTCTCATTACATAATACCCAGTCTAAGATGGCCTGATCTCTAGTTGGTTCCTTGACATATTGGTCCAGGAAACCATCCCGTATACACTCCAGGAATTCCTCCTCCACAGTATTGTTACTAATTTGGTTAGCCCAATCTATATGTAGATTAAAGTTGCCCATGATAACTGCTGTGCTCTTATTGCACGCTTCTCTAATTTCCCTTTTAATGCCATCCCCAACCTCCGTATTACTGTTTGGGGGTCTATACACCACTCCCACTAGCGTTTTTGCCCCTTGGTATTTCTCAGTTCTACCCATACAGATTCCACATCATCAGAGCTAATATCCTTCCTTACAATTGTGTTAATCCCCTCTTTAACCAGCAATGCTACCCCACCTCCTTTTCCTTTTTGCCTATCTTTCCTGAATATTGAATGCCCCTCTATGTTGAGTTCCCAGCCTTGGTCATGACAACTCGCTGTATGTAACAAAAAAGAAATTCTCATCATGCCTCTGGTACTTTTGTCAGTTACCTTAAATCTGTGTCCTCTAGTTACCCACCCTTCTGCCACTGGAAACAGTTTCTCCTTATAAGAGGCACATTACGGACATAGAAAGTCCTTCTTCACGTAAAGACTGACCAATGGACTTTCAGTTAATATAGTGGAGGCAATGAATCATTCATGAAACAGTTGGATTCCATGTTTGGGAAACTGTAGGATCTGTCAGCATGAATGAGCTAAGATGGGTCAAAAGACCTTCCCATCTGCATCTATCTTGCAATCTAGGTCTTGTAGGATTAAATGAAAGTATTTCTAGAAATCTTGGGCTAGTCTCCAAAAAAAAAGGAGGAACCAGGATCTTCCTTTAATTCACTAGTCTGGTGTCAGTAGTTCAGAGTTAAACCTGAAACTGGAGTTCAGACTGTATTCTTGGTGCCATAGTATTCTGATGCCCTGAACCTTAAAAGTAGCAACGCAGGTTAACAAGGTCATAAGAAATGCAAACAAAGTACTGGGGTTCATTCTAGAGGAATAGAATTGAAAAGCAGAGAGGTATGTTTTTTTTATTAGTTCCTGGGATGTGGGCGTTGCTGGCAAGGCCAGCATTTATTGCCCATCCCTAATTGTCCTTGAGAAGGTGGTGGTGAGCCGCCACCTTGAACCGCTGCAGTCCGCGTGGAGAAAGTACTCACACAGTGTTATTAGGGAGGGAGTTCCAGGATTTTGACCCAGCGACGATGAAGGAATGGTGATATATTTCCAAGTCAGGATGGTGTGTGACTTGGAGGTGATGGTGTTCCCATGCGCCTGCTGCCCTTGTCCTTCTAGGTGGTAGAGGTCATGAGTTTGGGAGGTGCTGTCGAAGAATCCTTGGCGAGTTGCTGCAGTGCATCTTGTAGATGGTGCACATGGTGCGCCGGTGGTGGAGGGAGTGAATGTTTAAGGTGGTGGGTGGGATGCCAATCAAGCGGGCTGCTTTATCCTGGATGGTGTCGAGCTTCTTCACTGTTGTTGGAGCAGTACTCATCCAGGCTAGTGGACAGTATTCCATTACACTCCTGACGTGTGCCTTGTGGAAAGACTTTGAGGAGTCAGGAGGCAGAATACCCAGCCTCTAACCTGCTGTTGTAGCCACAGTATTTGTGACTGGTCCAGTTAAGTTTCTGGTCAATGGTGAACCCCCAGGATGTTGATGGTGGGGAATTCGGCGATGGTAATGCCGTTGAATGTCAAGGGGCGGTGGTTAACGCTCTCTTGTTGGAGATATTCGCGCCACACAAGTGCCAGGCAATGACTGTTACTTGCCACTTATCTGCCCAAGCCAGGTCTTGCATGCGGGCATGGACTGCTTCATTGTCTGAGGAGTTGCGAATGGAACTGAACACTGCAATCATCAGCGAACATCCCCACTTCTGATCTTATGATGAAGCAGCTGAAGATAGTTGGGCCTAGGACACTGCCCTGAGGAACTCCTGCAGCGATGCCTTTGAACATACGAAATAGGAGCAGGAGTAGGCCATACGGCCCCTCGAGCCTGCTCCGCCATTCAATAAGATCATGGTTGATCTTCAACCTCAAAACCACTTTCCCGCCCGATCCCCATATTGCTTGATTTCCTTTGATTCTAAAAATCTATTGATCTCAGCCTTGAATATACTCAACGACTCAGCATCCACAGCCCTCTGGGCTAGAGAATTCAGAATATTGACAACCCTCTGAGTGAAGAAATTTCTTGGGCTTAGATGATTGGCCTCCAACAACTACGACCACAACCATCTTCATTTGTGCTAGGTATGAATCCAGGCAGTGGAGTGTTTTCCCCTGATTCCCATTGACTTCAATTTTACTAGGGATCCTTGATGCCACACTCGTTCAATTGCTGCCTTGATGTCAAGGGCAGTCACTCTCTCCTCACCTCTGGAATTCAGCTCTTTTGTCCATGTTTGGACCAAGGCTGTAATGAGGTCTGGAGCCGAGTGGTCCTGGCGGAACCCAAACTGAGCATCAGTGAGCAGGTTATTGGTGAGTAAGTGCTGCTTGATAGCACTGTCGACAACATCTTCTATCACTTTGCCGATGATTGAGATTAGACTTACGGGGCGGTAATTGGCCGGATTGGATTTGTCCTGTTTTTTTGTGGACAGGACATACCTGTGCAGTTTTCCACATTGTCGGATAGATGCCAGTATTGTAGCTGTACTGGAACAGCTTAGCTAGAGGCATGGCTAGTTCTGGAGCAGAAGTCTTCAGCATGACAGCCGGGATGTTGACGGGGCCCATAGCTTTTGCTGTATCCAATGCACTCAGCCTTTTCTTGATATCACGTGGAGTGAACCGAATTGGCTGAAGACTGGCTTCTGTGATGGTGGGGACCTCAGGAGGAGGCGGAGATGGATCATCCACTCGGCACTTCTGGCTGAAGATGGTTGCAAATGCTTCAGCCTTGTCTTTTGCACTTGCATGCTGGGCTCCGCCATCATTGAGGATGGGGATGTTCACGGAGACTCCTCCTCCCGTTAGTTGTTTAATGGTCCACCACCATTTAAGACTGATGTGGCAGGACTGCAGAGCTTTGATCTGATCAGTTGGTTGTGGGATCGCTTAGATCTGTCTTATAGCATGCTGCTTCTGTTGTGTAGCATGCATGTAGTCCTGTGTTGCAGCTTCCCCAGGTTGGCACCTCATTTTTTAGGTATGCCTGGTGCTGCTCCTGGCATGCTCTTCTACACTCCTCATTAAACCAGGGTTGGTTGCCTGGCTTGATGATGATGGTAGTGAGGGACATGCTGGGCCATGAGGTTACAGATTGTGGTGGAATACAATTCTGCTGCTGCTGATGGCCCACAGCGCCTCATGAATGCCCAGTTTTGAGCTGCTAGATCTGTTCTGAATCTATCCCATTTAGCATGGTGGTAGTGCCACACAACACAATGGAGGGTGTCCTCAGTGTGAAGACGGGACTTCGTCTCCACAATGACTGTGCGGTGGTCACTGCTACCAATACTATCAAGGACAGATGCATCTGCGACAGGTAGATTGGTGAGGACGAGGTCAAGTAGGTTTTTCTCTTACCACCTGCCGCAGGCCCAGTCTGGCAGCTATGTCCTTTAGGACTTGGCCAGCTCGCTCAGTAGTGGTGCTACCGAGCCACTCTTTGTGATGGACATTGAAGTCCCCCACCCAGAGTACATTCTGTGCCCTTGCTACTCTCAGTGCTTCTTCCAAGTGGTGTTCAACATGGAGGAGTACTGATTCATCAGCTGAGGGAGGGTGGTAGGTGGTAATCAGCAGGAGGTTTCCTTGCCCATATTTGACCTGATGGGGTTGGGAGTCAGTGTTGAGGACCCCCAGGGCCACTCCCTCCCGACTGTATACCACTGTGCCGCCACCTCTGGTGGGTCTGTCCTGCTGCTGGGACAGGACATACCCAGGGATGGTGATGGCTGTGTCAGGGACATTGGCTGATAGGTATGATTCTGTAAGTATGATTATGTCAGGCTGTTGCTTGACTAGTCTGTGGGACAGCTCTCCCAATTTTGGCACAAGTCCCCAGATGTTGGTGAGGAGGACTTTGCAGGGTCGACTGAGCTGGGTGTGCCGAGGTCGATGCCGGGTGGTCTGTCCCATTTATTCTTATTTTTGTTTCTTGTAACGGTTTGTTACAACTGAGTGGCTTGCTAGGCAGCTAAGAGTCAACTGCATTGCTGTGGGTCTGGAGTCACATAGGCCAGACCAGGTAAGGACGGCATATTTCCTTCCCTAAAGGATATTAGTGAACCAGATGGGTTTTTACAACAATCTGGTAGTATCATGGTCACCATTACTGATACTAGCTTTTTATTCCAGATTTATTTAATTGACCAAATTTAAATTCCCCCGCTGCCGTGGTGGCATCTCCGGATTATTAGTCCAGGCCTCTGGGTTACTAGTCCAATAACATAACCACTATACTAACATTAAACTTGTATAGAACATTGGTTAGACCACACTTGGAGTACAGTGCACAGTTCTGGTCTCCATATTATAAAAGGATATAGAGGCACTGGAGAAGGTGCAAAAAAGATTTATAATACCAGAATTGAGAGGTTATAACCATCGGGAAGAATTGAACAGGCTGGGGCTCTTTTTCTCTAGAAAAGAGAAGGTTGAGGGGTGACCTAATAGAGGTCTCTCAAATTATAAAGGGGTTTGATAGGGTAGAAGTAGAGAAGATATTTCCACTCATGGGGAGTCCAAAACTAGGGGTCATAAACATAAGATGGTCACTAATAAGTGCAATAAGGAATTCTGGAGAAACTTCTTTACCCAGAGAGTGGTTAGATTGAGGAAATTGCTACCACAGGGAGTAACTGAGGCGAATAACATCAATGCATTTAAGGGGCAGCTAGAAAAGTACATGAGGGAGAAAGGAACAGAAGGATATGTTGATGGGGTTAGATGAAGTAGGGTAGGAGGAGGCGCGTGTGGAGCATAAAACACAGCATAAAAACCACATAAGACCAGTTGGGCTGAATGGTCTGTTTCTGTGCTGCAAATTCTATGTAATTTACGCTATTAAAAACCCTTCATGATTTTGAACACCTCTATTAAATCTCCTCTTAATCTTCTCTGCTCCAAAGGTTGATGACTTTGGAAATAAAAACCTCCTGACAACTAACCTAGTTCTATGATTGCATAACTTGTACTTCTGTCTCCTGTTCCTCCCTAACCTATCTAACTCGAGTAACATATCTGCATGAATCAAATATAATTCTTTCATTATTTTAAAGAGCTCAATCAAATCTCCTCTGTCTGTACTTTTCCATATACAGGAAACTCTTTGGTATCCGGCACCGACGGGACCGGCGTGGTGCCGGTTGATCGAAAGTTCCGGATAACGGAGAGTTATATCTACCGAGGCTATTTTTAACAAAGAAAATTTAAAAAAATCAAGAAATGTGCAGTATACAGTATTTGGGTACTCCCCTACAGAATGTTGTGTTAAATGGATGGTGGAAGATGCTTGATTAAGTACAGTACTGCCAGTTGAGAGTAATCCATAACTCTGTAATTACTTAACAGTAAGTGAGACTCCCGGCAGCGCGGGAGAATCAACTCCTGCTACTGCAGTGTTTCGAACTTCCGACAGCACCAGGAGGCCGAGTAGTGGCACTTTTGAAAACTACCCCTACTGACTAAATCGGCGTTCGCGGACTCGGGATCGGCAACATTGCCGGTTATTTGAGAGGAGTTTTCGGAGTACTCGGCGTTCGCGGAGACTCGGACTGCGACTCGGCAACATTGCCGGTTATTTGAGAGGAGTTTTCGGAGGATGATTTTTGCCGGTTAAGCGAGAATTCCGGATATTTGGGTGCCGGATAAACAAGAGTTTCCTGTATAGCCCAGCGCTGTAAGCCTATCATAGTCACTAAGGGCCTTTAAACTCGGGGGGTGATTTTGCCAATGGGGGTGCATTGGAGGCGGGACTTCTGCTTGGAGGGTCGATGTCCTGCCTCCATCGATTTGTGGCCAACCCACGCTATTTTCCCTTGATTGACCTTGTTAAGCCCACCCAGTAGGCTTAGCAGGCCAATTAAGGGAAAGCCGGTTACAGAGAATGTCAGCGTATGACGTTTCATCTGTCAAAAAATTTTGACAGATGAATTGTCATCGTTTGACAGCTCTGTGAAGCTGTCAAACACTGACATTCTCTGTTGTTTGATGAGTCCTTGTATTCAAGACTCATCAAACGGCCATCTGTCATCTCTGCCCCGGAGGTGCGAGACTCTCTGCATACCCAACGATTGAAGCCTGCAGGAAGAACCAAAGATAAGTACACTTTTTCTAACACTTTCCACTTACCTCAGATACTCACCTCTCCACACTTGCACTCATCACTCATCTCCACAGCACACTTTTAGACCCCGCAGATCCACTACTCGCCTCGGTGACCCTGGCGGGTTATGGAGCCTTCGGGAAGCCCGCACTTTTGTGGGTAAAATAAGTGGCACTAATCCCCTTCCCGCCTCCAAGGAGACGGGACCCAGCGCGGGACAGCTACCCACCTCCTGGCAAGATGGCACTGAGGCGGGTTAGGCACCCGCCCCCAAATTCTGCCATTTTCCCGGCAGTCCTGCCTCCATACCCGCCTCCCCAGGGCTGGCAAGATCGCGCCCTAGGTATAAATGTAATGGCCCTCCTCTGAATCTTTTCTAGGGCCTCTATATTCACCCACCATGTGAGGGGACCATAACGGGACACTGTATTCTAGATGAGGCCTAACCAAGTTCTTATACAAGGACAGTATAGTTTTTTTTTTGTTTTGTATTTGGTCATTCTGCAGAGAGATGGGAAAAATACCAACAACATATAAAAAGCTTTCTTGTGTCATTAGGAAGTCTAATTATGCTTTTAAGAGAAATAATTAACTGCAGTGGAACCTTACATTATCTACCATGATGGAGGGGGTGCTGGTTTTCCTAATGCTTTTTTTTGTCTCGTGTAAATGGCTTGATGACCGTTTAGGTAAGCAGTCTTATACGAACTGAAAACTGCATCTTTATTCATTGCCACACAAAGTTAGCACAGCCCATGTCTAACAATTGATCCCTATAATAGTAAATTGCTTACTGGAGAAATATATAGGATTCCCATTGTCTCCTGTCAATTCAGATGACAAAAAATATTGCAGCATTACATGCCTTAGTATAGGCTAATCTACCACTGACCAATGAGATTCTTCAAAGGGAATCTTGATACAATAGTGGCTCATTGTTTTTGTGGGAACTGCACGTCTTTGGTTTTGAATGTTGTGATAAGTCCATGGGGAAAATGTGACTGAAAACTTTCATATGTAATTGGCCCTGGTAACTACTTATTCATTGTGATATAATTTCTTGTAATGGTTAAGTTACATCATGTTGATTAAGTTCCTTCCCTGTCAAAGCACTGAAACGGCCTTGATCAAAATTACAAATGTGGTTGGGACTGGAGCGTTATCCCTCCTCCTCCGACCTATCTGTAGCCTTTGACGTGTTCGCACACACCATCGTCCTGTAACGCCTTTCCTCTGTTGTCCGGCTCTTGCGATTGCCCTCGTTTGGTTCCACTTCTACATATCTGATAGCCAGAGAATCTCCAGAAATGGCTTCTCTTGCCACCCCTATACTATTACCTCTGGAGGCCCCCAAGGATTTGTCCTTCTCGCCTCTCTTCTTCCTCATCTAAATTCTTCCCCTTGGCGTCATCATCCGCAAACATGGGGTCAGCTTCAACATGCATACTAACAACGCCCAGGTCTACCTCTCCACCACTCGATCCTCCGCTTGTCTGATATTGGTTTTGGATGAGCCGCAATTTCATTCAGTTAAACATTAGGAAGACTAAAGTCATCGGGCTGGATTTTCATTGACCCTTGGAGGCGTGTGGGGGGTTAAAATTGCGAAAACTGGCGGGCGGGCGCAAGTCCGCCTCCACGCAATTTTCATGAAATCGTGTCTGCTGGTCCCGACTGTGTCCTGCCTTTAAGAGACTGGATAGGCTGTTAAGGCCCTTAACAAGCACTAAATTGGCTCTATAGTGCCATTTTGAAAGGCCGTTGTGATTTTAACCCTTGTTCTACGTGAAGTGTGTGTGTCTGTGTCTGTGTCTTTCTGAAAACACTAATTGGTTCATGGGTTCCCACATGCTGGAACTCAATTGCCCAATTAGGTGAAAATTGCATCAATCTCCCACATCCAATTGCAGTCGGGTGGATGACACGACCCCAACCCGCCCCAGTATCAAAATCCAGCCCATCGTCTTTGGCCCCCACCATAAATTCTGTACCCTTGCCACCGATTCCATCCTCCGCCCTGGCTGTTGTTTCAGGCTGAACCAGACTGTTTGCAGTCTTGGCATCCTATTTGACCACAAGCTGAGCTTCCAATCCCAAATACTCCCATCATAAAGACTGTCTACTTCCACCTCCGTAACATCATCTTCCTCCGCCCCTGCCTCAGCGCATCTGCACCTTTGTCACCTCTAGATACGACTATTCCAATGCTCTCCTGTCTGGCCTCCCATTATTCACCCTCTGTAATCTTCAGCTCATCCAAAATTCTGCTGCCTGTATCATGTCCTACTCAACAACAACAACTTGTATTTATATAGCATCCTTAGTGTAGTAAAATGACCCAAGGCACTTCACATCATCACTCCTGTCCTTGCTGACCTACATTGGCTTCCAGTTTCCGCCATGCCGCAAATTTAAAATTCTAATTTCCTGTTTAAATCTCTTCATGGCCTTGGTCCTCCCTATCTCTGTAACCCCCTCCAGCCCTGCAACACACACTCTTCCCCCTCCTCCACCCCCCAAACTCTCCATTCCTCTGACTTTGACCTTTTGTGCACTCCCCTCGCTTTGCACCACCATTGGCGGCAGTGCCTTCAGCCATCTAGGCCCTACTCTTTGGAGTTCCCTCTAAACCTTCTGCCTCTCCACCTCCCTCTCCTCCTCCTTTTAAAGCTCTCCTTGAAACCCTTTGACCAAGCTTTTTGGTCATCTCTTAATTGCCTGGATTTTGTGATCAGCGGCGAGCGAACAGCAGCAGCCGTTCATTTCACTTACACTGGCTCACTGACTTTCTATGGGCTTTTGCACCGGAACTTGCGGTGATTAGACATCCATTTCAGCGCGGACCCCTCCTACAGGGATCGGTGTGAAAAGAGCAAGTAACTGTATCTCCTTAACCAGTCAGATTGAAGAATTCTCAATGAGGCGTGCAGTCTGAACCAGGAAGTGTAAATTATAATAGTTAATTCAATGCCAAATCATGTACCAAAAGCAAAATAGAGAGAGGAAACGAAAGATGGGTTTAAGCGAAAGAGATAAGCGAAAGAAAGAAAATGTTAATTAAAAAAAAAATCTCCAACAATAATTAAAATGTGACGGAATGAGGCTCGATACTTGTAAAAGTTAATTTTCAGTGCCAGAGAGGTTGTTTGGCAGTAATTAAGACTTCTCACGCCATTTAAAAAAAAAATTACTTGCACTGGAATGGACAAGTCTTAGCTTTTTCTGGCAGTGGGTATCTATCATGCAAGTACTGCAACTTCACGCTCTTCCATGTATTTCAATGCCAACTATCGGCCAGATACCGGTATAGCGAAGCTTCTGGAGGAGCAGAGAACTCGGACCGCAACTTCCTAATTTCTGTGTTTGACTGCGCATGTACGGTCGCCGCAAGATGCTGTCCAATTTACTCTTTAATAAAGGTGAGCGCTGATGGCCTCATCGTTATTTCTCCCACAAAATCCGGGCCATTATTTCCTTTGTCTTATTGTCCATTTTTGTCTGGCTATATCTCTGAAGATCCTTGGGACATTTTTCTATATTAAAGGAGTTACATAAATGCAAGTTATTGTTACATCACTGAGTAGTTTTAATTGATTTTTCTTTGGCTGTAAAATCTCTTCAAAAATGTGCTACTAATACAATATAAATTGGGAGGGTGGGTTCACTATTTCCTTCCAATACATTAATAGATTACAAACTAATGGAACTGTGTAGTACATGCAGGTGATCAATGCAATAGTACAAATGCATAGTACATTGCATGGATAGTAAATAGTCTGGTAACTATTTTATTTTCAAAAGAACTATTCATGAGCAGCTCCTTAGGGAGATCAGCTAGTATCTGAATAAACATATTTATGCCACTCTTGATCTTGACTGAATTAACACATCGTTCATTATACATAGAAAGCTTATTCCTGTCTGTGCAGCTCCCACTCCTGTCAACATTTGAGTTTAGTAGCTTGGTACCACGGGGGACTATACTCAGCTTTTTCAGAAAATGTGATGCAAAAATCTAATTAACCAAGCTGAATTTTCTTTGCTCTTGAGTGGTGACTTGGAAATACACTTCAGTACATAACTCATTTTCTCCCTTTCCATTCCGTCGCTTCAAAAGCAAATGTTTTCTTCTTCTTCAGTTTTATCTAACTTGGTCTCACCTATTGTAATTAAACTGATTAGAAACTGTTCTTTTCATCCATATTTTGGCTTTTCAAATATCCTGATGAGTTTTATTTCATATTTAACACTGGAATTTATGTCTTGTAGTTTTAGGACCCCCACTATAAGACGAACGGTTTTAGACAGCACACCGAGGACACCTACCCCTTTCAAGAATGCACTTGCTGCCCAAGAAAAGAAATATGGGCCTCTTAGAATGGTGGTAAGTGCAGTATTGTAGATCAGCGCTTGTTGGCTTGGTTATGTTCAGCATGTATTTGTCTGTCTTGAGGTCTTTCGCTTCCTTTTTTGTTCCATCCTGCTATCATTGTTATCTCACTATGAAGCGCCCTTATGTAAACAACTGGGTATTACTATCCATCAGACTGTCCAATGATACTGTCCTCCAATGGAAGGCAGCACCAACAATATCAACCCAGCAACCATGTCAAGATATGGCAGCACAAAAATACATATTACTAAATTTGTTTTATATGAAGAAAAAATACCATATTGTATAGTATAAATTAAAATTTGAAAAGGTGGTTTACAGAAAACGGCCTAGACATGACTTGGCCAGTGTAATGTTTGCTGTTTTGTTTTCATCTGTTAGTCGGTACTTTCTGATTTATTTATCTGCCTTTGCATACACTATCTATTAACTATCTTCCTGTCAATTTTTTAGTTTGGCTCCTTTCCAGATTATCTTTTTAACAACAATTCTATGGAGTCTCAAATGTTTTTAAAATATTTTGCCTTTTTGAGGACGTGCATGTGCACCTCCTATAGCTGGAAATTGTTAAAACTTGAGAAATTAATTCTTGACTCTTCTACAAATTATCGTCTTGTAAAGGAACCAATGAATTTTAACATAGCATTTTTAAACAATAATAGTTCCAAGCAGTTTGACCAGTTTAAAAATTCACCATCTGTTTAAATGAAGAAAATGTAATTACTCCTTTGTCTATCTAGCCTCAGTCACTTGCACACTTAGAAGAGGATATTCGAGAGGTCTTAAAGAAGGAGACTGGTACTGACATATTACTTGGAGAAGGAATGGACCCCATCTTCAAAGTCTGTGAGCAAGAGGTGGTAATATAGTTTATTTTTCTTGTAGCCTGAATGGTTTGTGATCAAGGCTATTCTGACTGATTTGTAATTTCCTGATTTTCATCTTTACTCCTGTTCTCCTCCCCCGCCCCCAACAAATCACAGCACACGGCTCCTTTCAAGAAAGTGCGAAAGTCTCTTGTTTTAGACACGTGGATCAAGGATGACCATGGTACTCAAAAGTTCACACAGACCTCTGTTTCAGATGTACAGGTGAGTTCGCTAATGCTTATTGGAAACTTTGCAATGTAGACATTTTTAGAAGCAAATTAATTATGCATCTAAGTCTCTTAGAGAGAATTAGTATGAGAACTTGTTGTAATTAGCTGCAAAGTTTAACTTCATATTCATTGTGATTGCTTCACATGTTATGGTTCATGGCTCCGTGTATCTATGTAAGTGGTTTTAAAAAAAAATTTTTTTTTTTTTTAAGATCTATGTATGCTACTTCCCTTAACTTTTATAAACTATTTATTTACATCAACCATTTATACTATGTGTTACAGTGGGGAAGATCTGTGATCTAATAAAATTGCACATGTGCAATTTTCCTGAGATTATTTCTTATCGCTGGAAAATGTATTTTGCTTTTAAAATTTTCTCTTTCTGATCACCCTTTTCCTGGTTTTGTTAGGTTTTCCCCCTGCACCTGATTTAATTGTAATTTTTATTAGCATTGATTTCAATATATGTTTAAGAATTAGCAGAGCTGTCAGAATGAAATAGTTGTGATCAAGATCTCAGCCTATGGAGGATTATGGGACAAACTCTTCAGCTATCTATTGGAAGAGTTGATACAGTAGAATTTCTTTTAAACTTGGCGCTAGAGGTAGGATTTATTCTGTGCTTTAAAATAAGCTGTCATATTCTTTTGAAGTCATTTATTTATGTCTAGTATTGTGGTAGCATTTGACTCGATTCCAATAGTAGACTTTTTTTTTTATTTAGAGAGCCATCGTTCATTCAACCCCCAGATACAAACGGGAATTGCTAATACTCACTTTCCTTTTTAAAAGCTTCACCCGATATGTGACCATTGCATTCTGTAAATCTTGATCCAGTGTTATTTATACAAGTGCACCATTCTGAATCATGCCTTGGGACTGATGGTACAAAATAAAAAAAACGGACTTTTGTCTATTCATGCCAGCAAGTTTTATCTTGCCGTTTATTGGTTGATCCAGTGTTATTTATACAAGTGCACCATTCTGAATCATGCCTTGGGACTGATGGTACAAAATAAAAAAAACGGACTTTTGTCTATTCATGCCAGCAAGTTTTATCTTGCCGTTTATTGGTTGTTCAGTGCCCTGTAACTATGTAGTTAAGTCTACAATATAAAAGTAGTTGTCTGGCAATTTTTTTGAAAATGTATTAAACTAGTTTATCCCTCATGGTGTGGCAAATAGGGAGTCAAGACCAAGTGCAGTATTTAGGACAAACAGTGAGAGGATAACTGGATCCAAGCATGAGAGGGGAGAGGCAGCAGAGGGAGAGAATAGAAAGGGGAGGGGAGAGAAAGATAGGGAAGGTGAATGGGGTGGGACAGGGAGGAGGGATGGAGGAGAGAGAGCATCACGTGGCTGAGCAAGGACTGACTTTCTTTTGGGGTGTTTGGGGGTTGGATGGGTAGGTTGCAATGGGCCATGGCCCATTTCCATCTCCATGAGGGTGGTGAGGGGCAGGACTGGTTTTCTTTTCAGTGGGGTGGTGGCAGAGGACAGGTTTTTGGCTCAATGTCTGGGGGCGGGTGGGGGGGGGTGGGAAGGGTTCCAGGTTCCTTCTCAATGCAGGGTGAAGGGAAGGACTTTGGCTGTAAGGGGAGGCAAGAGAAGAAACCAAAGTTGGTTCTCTGGGAGGGGGAACCAGAATTGGTTCTCAGTGGTGTGAGATAACAAATTAGGTTCTCGAGGGGAGGCTAGAGTTGCTTGCCAGTTGGAGGGTTAGTACTCGATAGCTTCTCAGTAGTGGGGGGTGGAATTAGTAAGTAAAAGTTTAGTATGTATAAGTTTAGTAAGTAAACATTTAACATGCTATGCAATGTAGATAAGTCACCCAGTCCGGATGGGATGCAGCCTAGGTTACTGAGGGAAGTAAGGGTAGAAATTGTGGAGGTGCTGGCCCCAATCTTGCAATCCTCCTTAGATATAGGGGTGGTGCCAAAGGACTAGAGGATTGCAAATGTTTACACCCTTGTTCAAAAAAGGGGAGAAGGATAAACCTGGCAATTACAGGCCAGTCAGTTTAACATCTGTGGTGGGGAAGCTTTTAGAAACAATAATCTGGGAGAAAATGAACAGCCACTTGGACAAGCATGGACTAATAAAGGAGAGCCAGCATGGATTTGTTAAGGGCAAGTTGTGTTTGACTAACTTGATGATGTAACAGAGCGGATGGATGAGGGCAGTGCAGTTAATGTGTATTTGGACTTTCAAAAGGCGTTTGATAAAGTACCACATTCTAGGCTTGTTCGCAAAATTGAAGCCATGGGGGGGGTGGGGAGGTGGGGGTTACAAGGCACAATTTTGAAATTTGCAGATGACACGAAACTTGGAAATGTAATAAACAGTGAGTAATAGACTTCAAGAGAATATAGACCAGCTGGTGGAATGGGCGGACACATGGCGGATGAAATTCAATGCAGGGAAGTGTGAGGTGATACATTTTGGTAGGAAGAATGAAGAGAGACCATACATACTAAATGGTACAATTTTAAAGGGAGTGCAAGAACAGAGAGACCTGGGGGTGCTTGTGCACACATCCTTTGTTAACCTGTCCTGGCACCTTCAAAGCAGTTAATAAAGCATATTTATAAATAGAGTGCAAAAACCAGGAAGTTATGGTAAACCTATATAAAACATTAGTTCGGCCCCAGCTGGAGTATTGTGTCCAATTCTGGGCACCATACTTAGGATGGACGGAAGACTTTGGAGTAGGTACAGAAGAGATTTAATAGAATGGTTCCAGGGATGAGGGAATACAGTTACGTGGATGGACTAGAGACATGGGGTTGTACTCCTTTGAGCAGAGAAGGCTAAGAGGAGATTTGATAGAGGTGTGAAAAATCATGAAGGATTTAGATAAAGTAAATAAAGAGAAACCATTTCCAATGGCTGAAGGGTCGATAACCAGAGGGCACAGATTTAAGGTGATTGCTAAAAGAACCAGAGGTGACGTGAAGAAAAACTATTTTACGCAACGAGTGGTTAGGATTTGGAATGCACTGCCTGATCGGGTGGTGGACGTGCCATATCCTCATTGAAGTTCAGTAGCCTTCAAAATGGAATTGGATAAATACTTGAAGGAGAAAAATTACAAGGATATGAGGAAAGAGCAGGGGAGTGGGACTAACTGGATTGCTCTTTGAAAGAGCCGGCACAGACTTGCTGGGCCGAATGGCCTCCTTATGTGCTGTACTGTTCTATTCTACTTTACATTGGGGAGTGGAAAGTCTCAAACTGCTTCTCGAGGATGTGGGGTGGGTTGGGGGAGGATTTCCAATTGCTTGTCCGTTTGAGACGGGGTGAGGAAGATTCCAAGTTGCATCTTGGTAATGGAAGGGTAACTGAGATGCTTGGTGCCTTGCCATACCTGTTTGCCCTCTGTACAGGGCATTCCTTGGGCCTTACCCATTGATTTTGCCAAAAATTAAACACCAGTTTCACTCTAGAGAATTGCAGCGTTCCAGTTTTATCAGCCACCTCCAGTTTCTTCCACTGAAAGGAATCATCACGTGATTGATGCATATGGATCTTTAACTTTTGTATAGTGATGGATGTGCCATATCCTCATTGAAGTTCAGTGAGTTGGATGGTTGTTCTCTTGCCAGGCATGACTCACCAAGGAAGGTCAGAGGCCATTCTGCCCCTCTTGGCCCAACATGTGAACAGTTGATTTCAAAGCTGTCAGTAAGAAAGCTGTCTGAAGCAGTTTATATGCTTTCTTAAAGAATGATTGTCTTAACCTAACAGCTCAGGATAAGTGTTTTGGCAGTGTTCTTGCCTACAGTTTATACACTACTAGGGCGTACTTCCATTTGTATGTGACAGTTGAATGAATGAGTAAGAAAGGTAGGTTGCTCACCACAGATATGGTCATTTTCATTCTTTGAAAAGTTGTACTTAGGTATATTCCTGCTTACAGTGTGTGTTAGATTGCAGTAAAATGTAGTTTCTGTAGGAAGACTGATCAAATTTACACCCTTATGTGTGCTGTGAACAGAAGTCATATGCCACATGATTACAGTGACTCTTACTGAGTTTTTTTGCATTGGAGGTTGCACAAACTGCCTATTATACACTTCTTTTCTCTGCAAAAGGCAAAAAACACCTATTGGAATAAATTATTCACGTTACAACAACAATAACTTGCATTTATTTGGTGCCTTTAACATCGACAGACATAGAAGTTTCTCAGACAAAAATGAATGGCTAGTAAAAGGAGATATTGGGACGAGGTGACCAAAAGCTTGGCCAAAGAATTGAAGTTTAAGGGGGGTCTTAAAGGGGAAGAGGAAGGTGGAGGGATATAGAGAGGGAATTCCAAAGCATGGGGCCTAGACGGCTGAAGACGAGGCTGCCATTGGTGGGGCAGAAGGGAGGGTGGGTTGCACAAAAAGCTAGAGTTGGAGGAATGGATAATTTGGGATGGGTGAGGGCGTGAAGGGACTTAAACAATAGGCTGAGAATTTTAAATTGGGGGCATTGGAGAACTGGCAGCTAATGTAGGTCAGTAAGGGTAGGTGAGTGGACTTGGTGTGGGATAGATACAGGTATAAGTTTTGGATGAGCTGAAGTTTACGGAAGGTAGAGAATAGGAAGCCGATCAGAAGAGCATTTGAATAGTCAAGTCTGGAGGTGACAAATGCATGGATGAGGGTTTCAGCAGTAGATAGACTGAGGTAGGGGTGGAAATGGGCGGTGTTACGGAATTGGAAATAAGCTGCCTTTGTGATGGAGAAGATATGAGATTGGAAGATCAGCTTGGAACCGAAGAGGACGTTAAGGTTGTGAACATTCTGGATCAGCCTTAGACAGTGGCCGGGGTGGGGGATGGAATTAGTGGCAAGATCACGGAGTTTCTGGTGGGGTATGGAGACGATAGCTTCGGCTTTTCCAATGCTTTATTGGATGAAATTGCAGCTTGTCAAGGACTGGAAGTCAAACAAGCAGTCTGACGGCACAGAGGCGGTGAAAGGGTCATGAGAGATGGAGACGTAGAGCTGAGTATGATCAGTGTACATATGGTAGGAGGGGGCCAATGATAGATCCTGGCGTCTCCAGAAGTAATAGTGCGCGTTCTGGAAGGTGCTGTAGATGTTCTAGATAGGTTTGGATAGATAAGAGTGGATCCGTGAGGGCAATCCCACTGAGCTGGACAACAGAAGAGAAGTATTGGCGGAGGATGGTGTGATTGATTGTTTTGAAAACCAAGAGAGGTTGAGGAGGATGAAGAGGGATAATGCACCATAGTCACAAAGGATATAATTTGCGACTTTGAGTAGGCCTGTTTCAATGCTGTGGCAAGGGCGAATACCCGATTGGAGAAATTCAAACATGGAGTTGCGGGAAAGATAGATTTGGCTAAAACTAACAGTCAAATTTATTTGCAAGATTTATAATACAGAAGGAAAAGAAAACAGCGAGATGACGATAGTATGCATTCATTGGGAAGAATTGTCATTTGTACACCATAGATATGGTTTTATTCTTCTTTGAAAGAAGTTCAATATCCATCTACAGAGCAGTCATGCAGCCTAGCTCTTACTTCTATAGATAGGGAGGGAGAAAATCAGATATGATTGCTTTCCCTGATTGCTATCATTGACTCTTGCTGGAAGGTATATGTGTGTGTATTTCCCTGTCTCTGTCTCTTTCTTTCTCTCTCTACCCCTCTATCTGTCTCTCTCCCTCCCTCTCTCGCTCTCTGTCTGTCTCTCTCCCCTCTCTCTCTCTCTCTCCCCCTCTCTCTCTCTCTCCCTCTCTTTTTCTTTCTCTCTCTTTCTTTCTCTCTCTCTCTCTCTCTCTCTCTCTCTCTCTCTCTCTCTCTCTCTCTCTCTGTCCCTCTCTCTTTCGCCCTCTTTTTTCCCTCTCCCTCTCTGTGTGTGTGTCTCTCTCTCTTTTCCCCCTCCTTTTGGCACCTGTGCAACTACACCTAACAAGAGTCAGCACCTTCAGGAGAGGATGGGGAAAAAGTGGCAAAACATAAATTTATCAGAGTAAATATTGTTCTAGTCAAAAGATGCATTTTTGAGGCTACTTGCTTTCCACAGGGAGCAGAAAAATTACAGGTGAGTCAACCTATATTAGGCTTGTATGTCCACTGGCAGTCGCCTTGAGTCATTGGGTGAACTTAGAGGTTGCTTGCTTACATGCCCTTTTCATTAGGAAATAATGTGGCAATTGGAGAAACAAACATAAATGGGGGAAATAAGTTGCCTCTGTGTTACAGTCTGAAAGCCTGTTGACCAGCTCATTACTGAGGACCTTATTACCTGAAAAATCGGACATCACCACAAATACATGGAGCAGAAATGTTATCTTGTCTGAGATAAAGCCGCAAAATACTTCAAAAACTGTACGATTTGAAACTCCAATACAGGTAAGCTGTGGCATTGGTCTTCTGAGGTGTGCATGCATTACATAAAAATATTTCTACATTTAACATCATCCATATTTCACATAAATAACCAAACAAGACAACTGGGAGAATCTCTAATTATACTCTTGATTTAGGAAATTTCAACTTTAGGCAAGGATCGCTGCTTCAGCCATGTCACTCACTCACTTGAGAATTTGGTTCATGATTGCGTCTTGTAATTTCATATTTCCTTGGCTGCTCACTTGAAAGAGGGACAAAAATTGGAAGTAGTGTTTTTGGTTGCAACCTTTCTAGAGAAACTACAATTTGATCCTATGCCTCCCATATATCCTACATATCTTCAATTCTGGCTACTTTTAGCCAACTTGCACATAACATGACTGTAAAGCAGAACCAGTCAGTATTGTCTCAGATTCTCTCAATCCATCAGTGGGGACATCGAGAGGAACTGGAGAAGATGGGTTCTGGTTTCTTGGAAGTAACTTTGGGCAAGTTATCCAATGCCCAATAAAGCTTTTTCTTGCAGTGAATTCAATCCTAAAGAATGGCTTTCCAACTCTGGAGCTTGGCATAATGTTAAGTTACATGTTAATAACTGCTTTATGCATTGGTTATAATGTTTATTCCAGTTATGGTACTGGAAGACACCTCAGCTACTGACTGAAGATTGTATCTTCCAAAAAGCAACAACTTACATTTGTATCGTGTCTTTAACATAAAACAAGTCAGAAGGCACTTCACAGAGGTGTGTAAGAACTTTATGATTTCTCAGAGTTCTTGGATGAGACACCAAAATAGGTAGCAACCAATAGCACTTGGGCAATAGATCAAGAATTTATTAAGCATAGTACAAAGTAATATACTTAACAACAGGCGATAGTTTAATGAGTAGCTCGCAGCCCTTGGTCCCTGGAGCCTCTCGGACACAGGTGATGTCGTCTTCAGTCTGTTCCTTCGCTCTTGGGTCTTCGCAGTTGTTCTTCAAGTATCGGGGTTTTATCCCTTTTATCAAACGTTTGTTTGACCAGTGTCCATATATGGTCTTTAACAAAATCACCACCTTTAATTGGTTCTAATGGTCAAAATACCACCGTCACTCAGATTAAGGTTAGCATCTTGGCCCCGCCTGGTCCAGTATTTTTACTACGACTTCATCATGTTCATCGTTATCTCATTTATATGTACTTCACCCCATTGGAATTTGCCTCATCTCTCTTATCCCTATCTTCCCTGGTACAACCAGTACAAGGCCTGACCTCGTACCTTCTGCATCAAGGAGCCCATGTAAGCTGCGTGACTGTCCGTTATCAGAACTAGTCAAGACTGTTTCTGACTGTCTTTGCGGTTACATTTTGAACAAGCCTTAGTATTTTCATACCCAGGAGTAGTTATGGGTAAGATTAGTTGGTCAATGGGCTGCACTTAAATTTATACATATAATTTATATGGTTCTCATCTACTAAGGACCTCTAAATATCAGTCTTTCGCACAGGTGTAATGGGGAAAAAAATGGATGCTAAGTTTAAAAAAGGAGATATTCGGAGGATTAACCAAAACCTTGGTCAAAGATTGGATTTTTAAAAATTCATTCATGGGATGTGGGCGTCGCTGGCAAGGCCAGCATTTATTGCCCATCTCTAGTTGCCCTTGAGCAGGTGGTGGTGAGCCGCCTTCTTGAACTGCTGCAGTCCGTGTGGTGAAGGTACTTCCACAGTGATGTTAGGTAGGGAGTTCCAGGAGTTTGACCCAGCGACAATGAAGGAATGGCGATATACTTCCAAGTCAGGATGGTGTGTGACTTGCAGGGGAACTTGGAGGTGGTGGTGTTCCCATGCTTCTGCTGCCCTTGTCCTTCTAGGTGGTAGAGGTCATGAGTTTGGGAGGTGCTGCCGAAGAAGCCTTGGCGAGTTGCTGCAGTGCATCTTGTAGATGGTATACACTGCAGCCACGGTACGCCGGTGGTGGAGGGAGTGAATGATTAAGGTGGACGATGGGGTGCCAATCAAGCGGGCTGCTTTGTCCTGGATGGTGTCGAGCTTCTTGAGTGTTGTTGGAGCTGCACTCATCCAGGCAGGTGGAGAGTATTCCATCACACTCCTTACTTGTGCCTTGTAGATGGTGGAAAGGCTTTGGGGAGTCAGGACGTGAGACACTCGCCGCAGAATACCTAACCTCTGACCTGCTCTTGTTGCCACAGTATTTATGTGGTTGGTCCAGTTAAGTTTCTGGTCAATGGTGACCCCCCAGGATGTGAATGGTGGGGGATTCTGTGATGGTAATGCCGTTGAATGTCAAGGGGCGGTGGTTAGACTCTCGCTTGTTGGAGATAGTCATTGTGTGGCACGAATGTTACCTGCCACTTATCAGCCCAAGCCTGAATGTCGTCCAGGTCTTGTTGCATGCGGCATAGACTGCTTCATTATCTGAGGAGTTGTGAATGGCGCTGAACACTGTGCAATCATCAGTGAACATCCCCATTTCTCACCTCATGTTGGAGGGAAGATCATTGATGAAGCAACTGAAGAACTCCTGCAGCGATGTCCTGGGGTTGAGATGATTGACCTCCAACCACCACAACCATCTTCCTTTGTGCTAGGTATGACTCCAGCCAGTGGAGAGTTTTCCCCCCCCCCCCGATTCCCATTGACTTCAGTTTTACTAGAGTTCCTTGATGCCACACTCATTCAAATGCTGCCTTGATGTCAAGGGCAGTCACTCTCACCTCACCTCTGGAATTCAGCTCTTTCGTCCATGTTTGGACCAAGGCTGTAATGAGGTCTGGAGCCGAGTGGTCCTGGCAGAACCCAAACTGGGCATCAGTGAGCAGGTTATTGGTGAGTAAGTGCCGCTTGATAGCACTGTCGACGACACCTTCCATCACTTTGATGATTGAGAGTAGACTGATGGGGCGGTAATTGGCTGGATTGGATTTGTCCTGCTTTTTGTGGACAGGACATACCTGGGCAGTTTTCCACATTGTTGGATAGATGCTAGTGTTGTAGCTGTACTCGAACAGCTTGGCTAGAGGTCCGGCTAGCTCTGGAGCACAAGTCTTCAGCACGATAGCCGGGATGTTGTCGGGGTCCATAGCCTTTGCTGTATCCAGTGCGCTCAGCCATTTCTTGATATCACGTGGAGTGAATCAAATTGGCTGAAGATTGGCATCTGTGATGGTGGGGACCTCAGAAGGAGGCAGATATGGATCATCCACTCAGCACTTCTGGCTGAAGATGGTTGCAAATGCTTCAGCCTTATCTTTTGCACTCACGTGCTGGGCTCCACCATCATTGAGGATGGAGATATTCATGAAGCCTCCTCCTCCCGTTAGTTGTTTAATGGTCCACCACCATTCACGACTGGATGTGGTAGGACTGCAGAGCTTTGACCTTATCTGTTGATTGTGGGATCGCTTAGCCCTGTCTATAGCATGCTGCTTCCGCTGTTTAGCATGCATGTGGTCCTGTGTTGCAGCTTTCTCAAGTTGGCACCTTATTCTTAGGTACGCCTGGTGCTGCTCCTGGCATGCTCTTCTACACTCCTTATTGAACCAGGGTTGGTCCCCTGGCTTGATGGTAATGGTAGAGTGAGGGATATGCCGGGCCATGAGGTTACAGATTGTGGTGGAATACAATTCTGCTGCTGCTGATGGCCCACAGCGCCTCATGGATGCCCAGTTTTGAGCTGCTAAGATCTGTTCTGAATCTATCTAGATAATGAAAGTTACTTTGGACATTTCAGTGAATATTCACTCCTATTCTGGTTGAGGCCTAGATTCATTTGAGTTCAACAGGGATGGTTGTCAGGGTAGTCTGGTAAGATTCAGAGAAGCCATGTTCAGGGTTAGTCTGGCCCAAACAAAGCTGCGAGAAGGCAAATGTTGGCTTGAGCTGGGAATTAAAATATAGCAGATAGAAGTTAATAATAAAAGAAGGAAATAAAACCATAAAAGGGAATATTTTATCCACTATCTGGGATAGCATAGTTGGTTATTTTGTTTTTGTTACGGGAAGTGCTGTAGGAGAAGTTTAAAAAAAAAAAGTCTGAATTGCTACTCTTGTTCAGTCGCTTGATTTGTCGTTGACCATGATCTGCCAGATTGTTCATCAATCTTTCAATAGACCAAGCTGGTAAAGCACACTTGGGGGCACCTGTGAATGTACGGTATACATTACGTAGGTTAAAGCGGATTCATTGTTGCATCCCCTGGGTTATGCTTTTTTTTAAAAATTATTCATTCTCTGAATGTGGGTGTCATTGGCGAGGCCAGCATTTATTACCCATTGCCTAGTTGCCCTGAGAGGGTGGTCGTTGACCATCTTCTTGAAGCGTTGCAGTCCATGTGGTAGTTTTTTGTAGCAGTTTGATACAACTGAGTGGCTTGCTAGGCCACTTCAGAGGGCAGTTAAGAACCAACTATGTTGGTGTGGAACTGGAGTCACACTTAGGACAGCAGGTTTCCTTCCTTAAAGGACATAGTGAACCAGTTAGGTTTCCACGGCAATCCGACAGCATGGTCACTTTTTTTTACTGATACCAGCTTTTATCCCCCAGATTTTTTTTAACTGAATTCAAATTTTCAAACATTCATGGTGAGGTTTTGGATTTATGGTCTCTGAAGTATTAGTCCAGGCCTTGGGATTAAAAGCTCATTAACATAATCAGTACACTACCGTGCCCATATAAGTAGATATTGGACAGTGTGAGTCAACTTTGAAATACAAGGCATATAGGATCCGATCCGCTAATGGGAGCAACTGGCTCCACTGAACCCGAGAAGGTATCGATGGCAGATTTGTAACTAGATAATGTACCTCTATCACTTAAGGATGTAATCTGTGACTTTGGCCAGTGCTATGAGGGTTGAAGGTTCTGGAGGGATTCGAATAGAGAGTTTTGAGAAAGCTGTGAGGCGGTTACAGAGGCAAGAATCTTGGAGGAAAGAAGTTAGAGATGGGGCAGTACCTGGAGAGAACAGATGGGTTGAGGAGGAGGTGGTAACAGCAGCAATTATGAAAGGGGGAGGGACAGTGCTAGAGGAAAGGGAACCATGGACAGTGTCAGCTAGCATGATGGCCAAGAGAGCAACTTGAATGGCCAGGGGTTGAGTGTGGTGGGGATCAAGACAGCAGGAGTTGGAATTCATGAGTTGAATGTGGAGAGAGCATGATGGGAGATGGCAGAGAAATTGCAGAATGATGGGGTTTGAAGCCTAGAACGGTGAGCGCCAGCGGAAACTGCACTTGGTGTCAGTTTGATTCAGTTGGTAATACTCTTGCTTCTGAGTTAGAAGGATGTGGGTTCAAGCCCCACTCCAGGACTTGAGCTCATAATCTAGGCTGACTGTACTTAATGGTGTAGTGTGTTGTTGGAGGTGCTGTCTTTTGGAGGATATGTTAAACCGAGGCCGTGTCTACCTGTTCAAGTTGATGTAAAAGATTCCATGGTACTATTTGAAGCCGAGCAGGGAGTTCTCCTGGGGGCCTGGCCAGCATTTCTAAGAATGTGATGAGCTATATAAAGGCAAGTTTTCTACCTTTTATCTCCTTTGGTGTTAGAGGTGATGGGTGGGGGCATGGAAAAAAGGGTTTGAGGGAGCAGTTAGTGATGCAAAAAAAGATCTTTGGATTGTTCTTGCCTTCTTTGATGATCCTGGAGCACCAAGCACTTTTGACTGAAAGGAGCAAGAAGTGGTAACACTTGATGTGGTTGAGCCAAATCTGGCAGTGAAACAACCAGGCCGGATGTATGCTTGAATTTGCAGTCATCTGACTTGAGGGGATGCACCATAGATAACAAATGTAACTTTACTAAACTATTTATACAAAAAAATGATTGATTGTTCTGGTCAAGAATAAAGATGACTTTACAAGTCGGGTAATCTAACCTTGCTGTATTTCATTGGCCAAACAACATTAAGATATTCCTTAATGTATTTAAACACTGCAAGATTACCTACAAATACAGCACAAATGTACATTTCTGTTAGGAAATGATTCAAGAATTTGTCCTGATGCAATTTTCTTTTGTTAAATATTTTTCAAAAACCTAAATTATTGGAAAAATGACTCAGCAAATTAATAGATAACGACTCTGGTTGCTTCTTAAGTTACCACAAGGCTCGGGTATCACTTTATAGAAATTTTGAGGCTACTTTTTTCCTATTTATGATGCATTTTATTTTGTATGATACACAGATGAGCAGTGAATGGGAAGCAGTAGCTTGTGGGAAGACGGAGGATCAGCTAATAATGACTGAACAGGCTCGGAGGTACCTGAATGCGTATAATGGCAGCAACACAAGCAGGACTCTGATCCTGTAACTGGCCACTGACTAAGGAGCACTATCAATATACACTAAAATTGATTCAGATCATTTTGAGCTGGTGTCTTTTATCATAAACTTAGCTCGTAACCCACCTTGGTGTGATTTCTATGAAGAGGTTTGAGTCTGTTTAAAAGTCTGGCAAGTAAAAAAAAAACCTAACCAAAACTAAAATGAAGCTGCTTTTGCTAAATGTAATATGTGCTAATATAGTAGCTTATATTTAAAGCTATATGAAACACAATGGATGGAAAGGTGGAGAAAAGTACTGTCTAAGTTGCACTCTTTTGTCTTTGATATGCTGTAAAAAGAACAGACTAAATGCTATTGATGGATATAATGCCATATAATGGGTAATTGTCATGTAGTTATATTTTTGCAACTGATCCAAATTGTTAACCAAACATTGTGACCAATTAGGATTTGTTGCTTATAATCAAGCATGAAAAATTAAACCAGCTAATATCAGATATTTGGCAATGACAAAACCAAGATAATTTCCTGTTGTATGGTATGGTATGGTATGCTTTATTTTGAACATATGTTAATATATGATCAAATAAATGTAAGTGAAGCATAAAACCAAGTGTTTTTATAATGTAAGTAGACAGGATGAAGAATTTTTTTATTTCACAATGGTGAAATACCAGTATTTAACACAAGTCTCTGAAACGTGAGATAGTGTTTTGAATGTATTGTATGTAGAAGCAGGGAAAAGTTGTAAATTGGGAGGAAAGGGTACGTTTTCTTTAAATTATTTTCAGCTCTAATGCTTAATAGTATTTATGTGCGTGGATCGAGCACCTAGGAGCCACTGTTAATTCCTGTTGAGAAATGATTACTGTTGGTCACGCATTCCAAAATATGCACATCTGTTTTAACAGATGAATTTTCTTCATATTTAGATACTTAACAAAAATGTAAATATCTTAAGGTATAACCATTAAAGTGTACTGGTTGATTGGGGACAGGAGTTTGTGTTCACTTTCAGTTGTCTCCATATTCCATAGATTACTTGGATCCAAGTTATGAGCAGAAGGGAGAAAACTTTCCTAATCTCCCTTTGCACAAAGTAACTGCTGATGAACCATCCTGCTTGGAACTGCTCTTGTATTGCTTCCCTCCTTCTCACCATACCCTCTAGGAGAGAAGGTGGATGAAGAAACAATGAGAACTGCACACAAACTTGTATCCTAAGCATTTTACAGTAGCATATCCTGTCTCTGTAAATATAGATGAGTTAATACCATTCCACTTCCAAATCTAGTCACAATCGCAATATCATTATACACCGCACTTAAATGTTTAACCAATAATGGATGTGTACATGTACTGCCTTGTTAAATTGAAAATTGACTAAACAACCAAAGGACATGAAATATTGTTGTCAATGCTCTGGTTTGCCATTCTTTTTTTTTAGCAAGATATTGCATGCAAGTCCATTATTAGTCAGTTGCACCTTAAGATCACAATTCATAATTATCCAGTTTTTCATAAAATATATACTTCCACAAGTGTACTGTAAACAAAGATGTTCTATTTAATACAAGAAGCATTAACTCCACCAATTGCAATCTACTTTTGTGAAAAGTGTTGCAGTTTTGGGAAGGGGGTAAAAGCCCAGAAGATGTTGTCATTGTTTTTTTTGTTTTCATGGCATCACACCCAATTGGTATCACTTTCATGGCATAATGATATCATCATTACATTATATATTTATAAATAGTGATGAGAGGGAACTTTTGCAACAACTTTCGAGCAGTAATAAAATTATATATATTGTGCTATAACTTCAGCTGACAGTAGACAATCTTTTAAATTCAATATCAAATTAATTTGATTTTGGTTATCTTCTGCATACTTTGGTTGTGCAAACTTAATTAAATGGACATTTTTTATCTGTCAGGTTAAATTGTTAGTGCATATGTTCATATTGCCTTGCCTTATTGTGGTTCAAGCAACTAAAATGACATGCCATCTTCAATAACACTGAGGTTTCCTCAACTCAATTTATGGTATCGCCATATTGCAACATATTGGAGGGAAAAAAATACCCTTTGAACTCAGTATTGAAGTATTTTTTTCAATTCAGTTCGTTTACTTTTTTTTAAAGAATTATGCTTAAAACCAAGCAGTCTATGTTAATTTTAAAGTATCTCCGAAGAGAGGAACAAATTGTGTGAGTTTCAAAATGGTAAAGAATTATCTCCCAAATTTAAAATGAACCTTTGGTTCCATATACAGGTAAAACATTGGCTTCAAGTTGCCTGAACTTAGATATTTGCACTTTTATTTTAAAGAAATGTGTGTATGCTTTTTTTTCTCTTTTTTTGTAGAAAGGTTTTAATTTGTTCTTTGGATCTGCAGAGTACAAATGTGTGCATGGAGATGTAGCACTGACATGTAAAAAAAACAAAACAAAATAGTACATAGTTATTAAATAGCTATAAAATATTTAGACACTCTTTCCTCTCCTGAGTTGTACTGCTATGCACAATAGCAGGATATGCTTGCTGCTACTGAGAGATGGAAAAGGGAGCATCTGATGCACTGTGTATAGAATGTACATAGTTTGTATGATGGAAACAGTGATTCTGTAACATTTAACAGCTGTTTTATGTGTGAAGGTTCTATCTTGCATGCTGTGTTGGCTAAGCACATTTTAATTGGACACTTTTTGAAGGTTGTGTTTTTTTTATTTTTGGTGTGTTTTTTTAGGTGGTTTTGTTTCTGCAGGGTTGAAGTTTTGAATGTCAAATACATGTAGCAGTTATATAAATCCTGCAGTTGCTCTGATTACGTAGTCTCTACGGATTTACATAACACCATTTTTGATTATATCAGTCTTGCATTATTCACGGATGCTGCATAAACACTGAAAGGTTGTTTAGTTATGCCATTATACTGCCATATGGGTTAAGCTTTTCTGCAGTGATCTGTCACACATGTGTTTTAGTATCCTGGTGCATGTCCTTTCTTTGCCATGATCAAAAAAGGTACACCAACTGCCTATGTAGAGCATATGTATGTTGTGTCAAAATAAATTGCTGTGTGCTATCATGTAGTTGTGTAACTTTTTTAAGTTTTTATTTTAAATCCTGGTTATCTCAAAAATAAAACAAAATGAAAAAGAAATAGCTGAAATCAGAACAAAAAAGATTAATTAGTAATTTAGTGGGTGAGTGAGCCCACAGACCCAGCATATTGATACTGATTCACTACTCACAGGATACCGGCTTCTCCTAGTCGCACACCATGAGTTCTATATCTACTGAAATGATCCAACAGGAGATGAGTCTTTTTTCCATAAAAGGGCAATTTCATCACACTGGACTTAAGTACTTCCTCACAACCAAGTCAAGTGGCAGCCTGGCAATGGGCAGTGTGATAACCTTGTAAATAGTCTTAAGTGTGGTGTGGTAAACCAAAAAGATGTAGAAAATAAATTGTAAGACTGAGACAAACTGAATAGCTTCATTTGGGGAGGAGAGAACCAGGTCAGTAATTTTATTTTATTAAAGAATTTGAAAACCTGCATCACCCAACATCACTTTTTAAGTCTGAAATTAACTTTACAGACCAGAAGGTTCCAGGTTCATTTCCAGGTCTGCTGAATTTCTTGATCCCGGCATGTAGTAGTGAGGACACAACTGGTTTTGGTGTCCCCAGGCTAGGGAGGAAATCAACCGGTCTGCTCTTGATTAAGCTCTAATGACCCGTGCTGGAACGTGTGCATGTATGAGCCTTGGGGGCATGTGTGATTGGTCTCAGTTTTGATGCCCACTACCGTCAAATAGCCCGTTGACACTTGCTGCTTTGACTTCAAGATGAAAAATGACTGCTTGGAAGAGTTACACTAGAACCATACCCCAGTGAGAGTTGCTCTTTAGATGAGGGTGGAAAATCAGGACTGAATAAAGTTTAAAGAATAATCATTTAAATGTTTAACTTTGAATATTTTGTCAGACATGCAGAAATATTTACTGTGTATCTGCTTGGCTTGATTAACAGCACCCTGCTTCTGAGCCAGAAGTTCATGGGTCAAGCCCTGCAATGAACTTGAGCACATTATCCAGACTGACACTTAACTGTAGCACAAGAGAAGCGCTGCATTGACGGGGGTGCTGTCTTTTGCATGAGACATTAAACTGAGACTGCGTCTGCCTGCTCAGACGACACTATTCGAAGAACAGGGTCCATAACCACCGCCATCAAAGCAGCTTAACCAGTTATTTATCTTATTACAATTTTGTACAGTTGCTTGTCTGTGCCAAGATAATAGAACTCATTTTAAAGAAGCCATTCAGGCACAAATTGTATAATACAAATTCAAGGGGCTCAACGGAGAAGACCAAAGGGGGATGGGTGACATTTAGAATGAGCCAAAAGGCAGGAATGGTGATGGTAGGGTAATGTGTGAGGCTGTGAAGGGGAAGAGGAGAGCAAAAGGTGAAAGGGTGAAGATAAGGTTGGAGGAGCACCAATGGTAGATCACCCAAAGGAACAAACTGCATAAGTAGCAAACAATAACCGACAGGATGGGACAGCATCCTAGGACATCATACCCAACAATGGTGATTTACTGCAGACAACAGAGACACAAACACTTGGGGGTAAGGCAACAGCATGAAGAGACAGTGACATACCCAGCAACACAAAAATAACACACTATCTGACAATTTGTTATGAGCAATGCCACAGAAGATCCAATGGTGTTTAAGAAATTTTGATCTTGCGCATCAGATGGTGCTTTAGACATTTCAGGGCTTACCTAATTTTGGAGGAGAACTTTCTCTTGGAAAACGAGAGTTGGAGTAGAATCATAGAATCTTACAGCGCAGAGGAGGCCATTGAGCCCGTCGTGCCTGCGCCGGCTCTTTGAAAGAGCGGCCCAATTTTGTCCCACACCCCAGCTTTTTCCCCCCATAACCCTGCAAATTAGTCCTCTTCTAGTACATGTCCAATTGCCTTTTGAAAGTTCCTATGGAATCTGATCCTACCACCCTTTCTGGCAGTGCATTCCAGATCTTAACATCCTGTGTGAAAAAATTCTCATTTCCCCTCTAGTTCTTTTATTTTAAATCTATAACCTCTGGTTACTGACCACTTGCCAGAGGAAACAGTTTCTCCCTACTTGCTCTAATCAAAACCCCTCAATTTTGAATACCTCCCCTTAACTTCTCTGCTCGAAGGAGAACAATCCCAGCTTCTCCAATCTCTCCACATAACTGAAGTCCCTCATCCCTGGTATCATCCTGGTAAACCTCCTTTATACCCTCTCCTGGGCCTTGGTATCCTTCTTAAAGTGTAGTGCCTAGTATACAATACTCCAGCTGAGGCCTTACCAGAGATTTGTAAATGTTTAGCATAACTTCCTTGGTTTTTGTATTCAATGCCCCTATTTACAAAGCCAAGTATCCCATATGCTTTAACTGCCTTATCAACTTGCACTGCCACCTTCAGAGATTTGTGAATATCTACTCCCAGGTCCCTCTGCTCTTGCACTCCTGTCAAAATAATACAATTTAGATTATTCTGCCTCTCCATGTTGTTCCTTCCAAAGTGCATCACTTCACACTTGTGTGCATTAAATTGCATCTGCCATGTGATTTCCCATTTCACTGGTCTATGTTCTCCTGAAGTCTGCTACTATCCTGCTCACTATTTATTACATTGCCAAGTTTTGTATCATCTGCAAACTTTGAAATTGTAGTCCCTATACCCAAGTCCAAGTCATTTATATATAACATGAAAAGCAGTGGTCCTAATACCGATCCCTGGGGGACCCCACTGCATACTTCTCTCCAGTCAGAAAAACATCCATTCACCATTACTCTCTGACACCTATCCCTTAGCCAATTACATACCCAAGCCACCACCGTCTCTTTAATATCATGTGCTTTTTTACGAATAAGTCTGTTATGTGATACTTTATCAAATGCCTTTTGAAAGTCCATATATACATCATCTGCATTACCTTCACCAACCCTCTGTTACTTCATCAAATAACTCAATCGGGTTAGTCAGACACGATTTGCTTTTAACAAATCCATGCTGGCTGTCCTTCATTAAACCATGCTTCTCCAAGTGAGAATTAATTTTGTCAATGACGATGGTCTCTGGTAGATTTCCCACCTCTGATGTTAGACTGATTGGCCTGTAGTTACTAGGTTTATCCCTCTCCCTTTTTGAACAAGGGTGTAACATTTGCAGTCCTCTGACACCACTCCCATATCCAAGGAGGATTGAAACATTGTGGTCAGAGCTTCTGCTATCTCCACCTTATTATTACTATTTCCCTTAGCAACCTAGGATGCATCTTATCTGGACTGGGTGACTTGTTAACTTTGAGTGATTCCAACCTATTTAGCACCTCCTTTCTATCTATTTTTATCCTATCCAATATCTCTACTCCCCCACCTCTACTGCAGTATTAACTTCATCCTCTTCTGAAGACGGATGCAAAGTTACTCATTCATGACTTCAGTCATGTCCTCTGCCTCCACAAGAAGATTTCCTTTTTTATCCCTAATCGGCCCCGCCATTCCTTTAACTATCCTTTTACTTTTTATAGGTTTATAAAAGATTTTTGGGTTCCCTTTTATGTTACCCACTAATCTTTTCTCATCCTCCCTCTTTGCCCTTATATCCATTTTTTCCCCAATTTCTCCCTGCACTCTTTATATTCTGCCTGGTTTTCGATTGTATTTTGTACCTGACATTTGTTTTAAATCTTTTTCTGTTTTATTTTAACCTCTATTTCCTTTGTCATCCAGGGAGCTCTAGCTTTGGATGCACCATCTTTCCTCCTTATGGGAATCTGCTTGGTTTGTACCTGAACTATCTCTGTCTTGAAGGCCTGCCATTGCTCATTTACTGTTTTCCTGGCCAATCTTTGTTTCCAGTCCACCTGTGCTCGATCCCTTCTCAAATCACTGAAATTGGCTCTCTTCCAGTTGGGTATTTTCACCGTTGATTTCTCTTTATCCCTTTCCATAACTACTTTAAACCTAATTATATTATGATCACTATTACCCAGATGTTCTCCCATTAAAACATGCTCCACTTGCCCTACTTCATTCCCCAGAACTAGATCCAGCACTGCTTCATTCCTCGTTGAGCGAGAAACATACTGATTAAGGAAGTTTTCCTGTACACATTTTAGGAATTCTTTACCCTCCTTGTCCCTTTACTCTGTTTTTTCCCCCAGTTTATATTAGGGTAATTGAAGTCCCCTATGCTTACTGCTCTATTATTTTTACATTTCTCTGAAATTTGCCTACAGATTTGCTCCTCTATCTCCTTCTCACTATTTGGGGGTCTATAGTAAACACCTGGTAATATAACAGTTCCTTTTCTGTTCCTTAACTCTAACCAAGTAGATTCAGTCTTTGAACCCTCAAGTATATCGTCCCTCTGAAGAACTAATATCCTTGATACTGCCACTTCTCCATCCCTGTCTTTCTTCCTTCCATATCCTTATTTGTGAAGAATGCATCAGCATGAATTCCTCTGTAGGTTACTTATTATTATCCCATTTAAAGTAAAGGTGTTAAAATAGTATATAATCTCAGATGATCGCACTAGCCCATTAGTTCTATATATCATTTCGGAGTAATTTCGACGCACAAAGTCCAAATTTAGATGGATTGTGTATGATTGTTGGAATGAGTGGGCTGATGAGCTGAAGTCCCTTTTCTCATTCTGCACGTTATTCTGTTTGTTAATCTGGATGATTGTAAGAGTGAATGATTTTTGGCCCAATACTTCTGAACTTCTGCTGCTGCCACCATTACCCCTTTGTTGCTCCATTCACCTGAATCTACTTCTACATGGATAGGGGCAAAAACCACCTGTACTTTATCACACCCCTGTTCATGAACCTCTACCATTGCTAATGTACAGACAATTTCACATGGGAGGTGAAGGGAGAGAATTGAGACGCACAGAGTTCACGTCTACAGAAAAAGAGTACAGAGACAAGATCAGACACGAGAGAGAAATTCAGTTGGAGAGAGAAGTTGAGACAAGGAAAGATAGAGATAAAATTTCAGGCACGTATAGCAAGAAGTTAAGACACATGGAGAGTTAGAGATGTTCAAACAGAGAGAGAAACTCAGGCACACAGAGAGTTCACGTGTGTAAGGAGAAGGGACAAGGAAAATGCCGGGGCACATTGGGGGAAAGAGAAGCAAGATGCATGGAGAGGGTTAGAAAGAGGCAAAGAGAGGTAGAAGAATATTCAGACACTGATAGACAGAACCACAGATACACAGAGGGAGAGAGAAAAAAATCAGAGATATACATTGTTTATTATTTATTCATTTTCGGGATGTGGGTGTCGCTGGCAAGGCCAGCTTATATTGCCCATCCCTAGTAGTCCTTGAGATATTGTACTTGTATAATTAGAGTAGAGAATCAGACACAGGACAGCGATTGGTTTTGGTTCTTTGCTGTCAGATGGATTTGCACAAGTGAGTTACACATACAAACATGAAAATAAAATAATTTTGCTCCAACAAAATTAGGCCTCCATTGTCAGCTTCTGAGTCGAATCAGAGTTGTTTACACAGCACTGTTACACCGAACATAGAAAGAACTTGCATTTATATAGCGCCTTTCATGGGAGTGCCTATGCCACTAGGGGTGCATCGCTGGCCCCTGCCAGCCCCAAGAGGCTGCAAAATGCAACACTGGTGACCAGGACAGGGGTGGATGTTTTGGCCCCCAATTAGCCTATGCCCCCAGCAGCCCCTGTGCCAAGGGGCCGCTCCGAATTGTGTCCTTAACTCCTCTTTAATCAGGATTGTGGCCTGGACCCTCTGGTAGGGCCCATTTCTGCCTATCAGGAGGCTGTGCCTCCACTCACTCAGTATCCTGGTCTCCAGACTTACACCAGGTTCCTGTAAGGCCAAAGATTTAAGAACTCCCAGCTTAGGGAGTCACTGCCTTCAATCCAGCCCCCTCCACATCAGTGGCCTTGTATGGGGCAGGCAGAGGCTTCAATCCCAAACAAGTCTGGAACCCAGCATATCCAGTTCTGGTGAAGTTTGCAGTCATTCCACCGGACTCTGGCTAGTGGGAGCTTACCAGATGGGCCGAGCAATTACAGGGCCATAAAGAAATAAAAGACTCCAATTTTCCCCCAGTGGCTCAGTGAGTTTATCCAGTGAGTAACTAAACCCTATAGAGGCTGATGTGTAGAATTATCTGTAACTTAATTTTGTTCACAAAGACCAGAACACTTTGTGTGACTTGTATTGGGCCCACATACAGGATGAATGGTCGTAAGGTCAGCAGATAGCAGATGAGTTTACTTCGCATATCAACGTGCCACAGAGTAACACCCTTGGCAGCACATCTGGCTGTGGTGGACAATACAACTGCTGCCACATTTAGTTGGTCCGTAGTACGTCCTGACGAATTGATGATTCATTCCAAGGCAGTTCAGAATATTTTCAGGACATGGGTTATTGATCGATTGAAATGTTTGCACGTGGAAACTGACCCCGTGTCTGTGGATGAGATTGCCTAGGGACAGTGTGTAAATGAGGAATAGGAGGGGGCCAAGAATGGATCCCTGGGGAGTCTCTGGAGCCGACAGTGTAGGGCTGGTAAGAGAAGCCATTGCTGGAGATGTTATGGCTAGGATCTGATAGGTAAGAGTGAAATAAAGAGCAGTCCCACTGAGCTGGACAATAGAGGAGAGGCGTTGGAGGAGAATGTTGTGGTTGACCATATTGAAGGCTGCAGAGAGGTCAAGAAGGACGAGGTGGGATAATACATCATCATCACAGTCACAGAGAATATTGTTTGTGACTTTGGTTAGATCCATTTTGATGCAGTGGGGAGACGTGAAAACCTGATTGGACATATTCAAACAGGGAATAGCAGGGGAGGTTGATACAGATCTGGGAGGTGAAGATACAGTCAAGGACTTTGTAGAGGAAAGAGAGATCAGAGATGGGGTGGTAGTTTGCAAGGACAGAGGGTTGAGGGTGGTATTTTTGGAGGGATGGTAACAGCGGTTTTTGTTTCTCAGTAAATATATGTCAAGTTCAGTGAACATCAGAATCACCAAAGAACAACTTGAGTAAAAGCCCACATTATTCCATTTCAAACATTCCAGTCAAGGAAACATTCATACTGTACAAAGTTAGTATTGTTTCACTGCTGTTATTGTAATATTCATATAATTGATATTCATTGGCAAAACTTAACTGCCTAAGTGAAGTCTACATTCTCTTACTTAGCCTACACATACAATTTAGAATAATTCATAAAAATAAATTATTGACAGCTTATTACCTTGGCCGAGGGTGGGGGAGGGGGTAGCTCCCTGTTCGAGAGGGCGCGAGAGTGGCCATGCTCCATGATGGTCTGCAACTTGGTCAGACAGACATGCAGCAGTGAAGGTTGTGGGCTTTTCCATAGATGCCCCCAAACTGTACAGGCTGTTTGTCACACTCTAAAATGACTGCTTGAACTACTGACCTGAGCTACTAAACTGCATTTGTAGGCAGGCCCTCTGAGGTCGAAATGCCTGTTTTTTTAGAATTCCACCTGCACTTGCTCTTCCCCATTTGTGCTCTGTGCTTCACTAAGTGCTCCCTTCTGCAACTCACTAACTGGCCTGCACCCGGTTCCCACAGTGCATATGTTAGGGCTGGTCCTTGCCATTGTAGGAATGTGTGATGCAGGGTGTTGTAAGCTGCTTGGCTGAGCTGGTCATTGGGCTCTGCTGCCTTCTCCTTTTGGGCACCTAGAGTAACAGAAGGAGAACGTAGTTTAGAATGCTGGCAGTAAGACACCCCTTAAACAGCTTTTCTTACATTCCCCAAGCAGCCTCATGTGAACACATCCCACAGTATGTACCACGCTCACCTCCGTGACCAAGGACAAGACTGAAAGCCTGAAGTTAGTTTGGGAGCGAAACCGTTAAGGGAGAAGAAGTGGCAAGGTGTATGGAGTCAGATCCTTTACATCATCACCTACTGCAAAATGCACGAAGGCCAACTTAAGATCATGCATCACATGTGCTGCAACCCGCATAAACTCCACAAATTTCCATACCCGAGGACTGGCGGCGAGGCTGTGGCCAGAAGGGAATCCTACACACATTCCAGTCACAAGCCCAGGAACATGACTAGCTTTACAATTCCCGAGGACCAATTCAATCCTTGCTGGGTCTGCCCACTGTAGAGAAAGGGCCTCCCACAACAAGCAGACAAGCAAAGCTGTCACTACTAATTGCAGTAAGATACATTCCTCCCCCACCACACTACTGACAAAGTGTAGCCCTCCCCACAACAAACATATGGCTGAAACACATGTAGGACATATACCAATCAGAACAGGTGATGTTCAACTTTCACCTGGAACTCAGGAAATACTAAAACGTCTGGGGATCATTCTTAGAGATTCAATCAACACAAAATTCCTCCCAGAACAGGCTATGAGGAGCTTCAACCCCAACCAACATGATCACTAATATGTAGGACCTCCTCCTCCCATCCCTAAGCCTAACTAATGCCCAGAACCCACAACCAAACAAATTGCCTCATTTTCTCTCACTTGCATTGCTCCAGCTGCAAGCATTGTCATGGCGAGACCCCTGGATTTACTGATGCATCTCTCCAGTAAGCACCATGCAATCAAAATGTACAGTGGCTTCATAAAATAAACTCGTTAATCTCCTGTGCTGTTGCACACAGTAAGTTAAACCATATGGTCACTCTCTTCCCTGTCTCTGATGTCTTTTTGTTACTGTTTCTCTTTGTCTCTCGACTTCTGCTTCTGTTGCTCTCTTTCTCTTCTGCTTCGCTCCCCTTAACTCTTCTCTTTGCTTCTTTCTGTCTGGGAAAAATCCACAACCCTTCCAGTGCATTCCGGCTGTAATTCTGGTGGAATTGCGTTAAAAAGGCTGCAAATTACGCAGGGTCTTCACCTTAGATTGGAGTTTCCTGGGCGACCTGTTGGGGGGTGGAACCTTTGCACGACCCAAACAAGATCATCGATGCAGGAGACACTGAGCGCAGTGGCAGAATTCCCTACATCGGGAATTTCTGCATCTCCAATCCTCCTGATGTTCATCAGTGACAAGACCAGACATACCAGCCAGCCAAACAGGGCATGTGGGAACCACTTGGGGATCCAGTCATTAACATTGAGATGTTAATTAGAGGACCTTGCATTAATTTCGACAGGGTCCGTGCCAGAGATCCTGAACTGGCACATCGCAGCGCTTATGCTGGAATGTAATCCGCTGCCCAGATTTACAACCTCTCTATCTTTTTCTACTTTCTTTTCAGGTGGCAGATGGTGTGTTATAGCATGGTATGGCAGAGAAAGGAGCCACCAACAGTGGCAAGCTGTAATTGGGGTAGGAATTGTGGGGAAAATGTAGCCCTCAGTGGCTCTCTTCCCATCCCCTCCCCCAATTACATGTGCTTCCCATCGTATCCCATACTACTTCACCTTCCCCCTACCAATTCTGCTTCTTACTGCCACTAACTCTATCCCCCTTTTGATCTACCCACGCAACCCCTCTATTCTCCTTTCCCCTTTGCTCCACTGTCATTTACCTTTTCTTTAACCTTGCATGGGCGAATCTGTGTTAGGCAAGGTGTGACAGGCTTGACATTGAAAACTCCTATTACAGTGCCCCTACTGGTGCAGCAGGTACTAGCTTGGGTTTACCCACCGGGACAAGCTTCAGGGGAAAGTTTTTAATGAAATACACATCACAGATATGAAATTTGATTTTGCAAACCTTTATTATGGAGAAAAAATCTACAAATTCTTTAAAACGTAACTAAAGCATTCTATAACTGAAAGAAGTAACAAACCACTTTCCCCCATAAATTAATAATCCCCCATCAAGGTAATAAACCTCATAAGACATGAACCATTGTAAAACACAATGACCTTAAATTTGCAGTCAGCAGCAAAGCGAAGGCGTTAGCTGCTGGCCCTGAAGTACGCTCCGTACAGGGATCTCGCAATCCCTGTGTCGAGAACTTCGGGTTTTCCGACCTTGCATTCAATTCAACAAAACTTAATGGGGATTCCCTTGTGTGAACTGCTGTGATGTCAACAGGCTGTCTAAGCAGCCAATCAAACGGCAGAAGTCTCACAGACAGCGAACAAGGAAGTGAGTAATTCAAACTTTTTAAAATAGTTAGAGCAGAAGAAAGATTGGGGTTCTCACATGGGGCAAAGGCACAGCTAAAATAAAGATGCACAAACTTAAAAAAGTTTCTTAAAAATTTTATTTTTTATTAAAATGAACAAATTTCACACTGCACAAAATTAAAATTAGTTTTCCAGGCCCTTAACATTTGTTTAGCAGTCAAAACGCTGTTAAAACCCCAGTTACACCTAATCCTTTTGGGTCTAACTTTCAGTCAGGAGTTTAACAGCGTACTTACTGTGGAAGAGCCGAAGCTTTCGTCAGTTTCAATGATTTACGAGATTTTACTGATTTCCGGCTCTGTGGGTGTGGGATGGGGTGTGGGGGAGGGGTGGACAGCACAGCCAGTTTCGGAGCTGTCATTGACAGACTGCAACTTTGGGATTTCTGCATGCACTTGTGCATGCGTCAAATCCCAACGTTGTGGTCAGTTTCAAAGGCGTACACCATCATACTGACCGCAAATTCAGGGCCAATGTATCGAACTAAAATATCAAACTGGTTGTAATCATTTTCCATTAATAGTATAAATTAAGCTTAAAGAATTGAAGTTTAATAGATCATTGACCCGTTGTAAAATAGTGAATAACACATTCCATTAAGTTGACGCAGTTTCAATATTTTAGACCAGTTCTAATGGCATACAATATAGTTTTATAAAATATTTATTTTTACTTTGTCCACACAAAGTTCTCAAAATTCTGTATTTATGATTTAAAAAATACAAATACTCCATATTGTCAAAGGTTCAGACTATCTAAGAATCCCCCCACCCCCAAGACACATGAAATAAAATAGGCCATTAACTTCCAAACAAATGTCAAGGAAAGATTAAGGGGGAAAAATTCGGTTGGTTAGTGCCTCCGGGGGGACGCTAATGGGGCGCTAACAACTTACCGCCCAAGCCCGGTGATTTTAGCGCCACCTGCGAAATTGACCTGGCGGTTTGCGGTGGCACTAAACACTACCGCCACGATGACGTCATCCAAGCTCGCATCACCCCGGTAGTGCCCTGGACCGGAAATTGATTGTCGTCCCCTGCCTCAGCGCCTGCCGCTGGGAACGACGGTAGAGGGGGACGGTTTGCAGTCGGCTGGGAGCTGGGGGAGCGCTATTCAAAGGCGTGCCCTTCCTGCTTTTTCCTGTCAGCAATCAATTTTGCATACGTAGGTTGAGAGAGGGAGAGAGGTGTCTGGAGACATTTAATGCTGTCCTCCTTGAAGGAGTTTTGTTCGTCAGCAAGACTTTTCAGGTTCTCATTTCTGTAAGCTTTATTACTACCACATTTAGAAGATTTAATGGGGGCTGTACTAGCATGGGGCCTCGTCCTCCAGCTTCACCGTCAGAGACAGCGGAGGCTGAGAGAGAGAGAGAGAGTGGAAAACGTGGCCAGAGGGAGGAGGGCCAACAGGGCTCTGCACAGGAGACCTTACCCTCCAAGGATATTCCGGGAGCAATTCTCATACATTCATCTGTCCGAGAAGCAGTGTTTTTGAAAGCTCCGCTTCAGCAAGGAGGTGGTCACAGAGCTCTGCCACCTCCTGCAGCCAGAGCTCCAGCCTCAGCTCAGGACCAGGATGTCTCTGTTGGTGGCAGTGAAGGTGACAGTGGCTCTCAATTTCTATGCCAGCGGCTCCTTCAAGGCTTCAACAGGGAATATTGCCAACATCTCCCAGTTCGCTGTCCATTGTTGCATCCGAGAGGTCACATATGCTCTGTACAGAAGGAGAAGAGAGTACATCTCATTCCCCATGACCCGAGTAAAACAGCGTGAACGCGCATGTGGCTTCGCTAGGATAGCGGGCTTCCCCATGGTTCAGGGTGCCATTGACTGCACCGAGGTGGCATTGCGGGCACCTCATCACAATGCAGAGGTTTTCCACAACCGCAAAGGCTTTCACTCTCTGAACGTCCAGTTGGTTTGCGACCACAGACATCACATCTTCGCCGTCAATGCCCGCTATCCTGGCAGCAGCCACGATGCATTCATCCTGTGCCAGACTGGTGTCCCAGACCTGTTCCAACCACTGCATCAACCTGGTGGCTGGGGCCTCAGAGACAAGGGTTATCCACTTGCCACCTGGCCGATGACACCGCTCTGTAACCCCAACACTCCTGCTGAGCTCGCCTACAATGACAGCCATAGCGCCACCAGGAACCTGATTGAGCAGACGATCAGTGTGCTGAAGCAATGGTTCCGGTGTCTTGACCACTCTGGAGGAGCCCAGCAGTACTCCCCCGATCGAGTATCGGTTTTCATTGTTGTGTGCTGCATGCTTCACAACCTCGCAATTCTGAGAACCCAGCCATTGCGACCAGGGATTGGTGGACCACCTCAGGTGGAGGAAGAGAGAGAGGAGGAGGTGGAGGAGGATGAAGAGGAGGATGAGCAGCAACAACGTGGGAGGGAGGCGCTCAATGTTGCTTCTGCAAGGGCCGTTTGTGAACGCCTCATAAGACAGCGCTTCTGATGAATGAGAGAGAAGATGGCTTTTGGGATCAACAAGCACATCATTACAGCCATCCCGCAGCCCCTCTTACCGGGCAAAGTTCCAATGAGTAACATGAGGAAATTTGTAACGTTTCAATAAAAAATGTTATTCTTCTGAACAACTGTGTCTTATTAAGCACAACTAATAACAAACGAACACAACAATTCATTAACAAACAAAACTGGTTCTTACCACATCGAAATAAGTCTTAACAGACTGAACAATATATTTACATACACATCCAACTTTGTTACAAACACTCCCCCCATATGTTAGAAAAAATTTAATTATTCGGCCTTCTTCAATTATCTCCCTCCCCTTCGCACTTCCCCCCTTCCAACCCTACTGCTCCTCCGTAATGTGGCCCCAGTGGCTGCAGCAAGGCTGGCGGAAGGCTGCTGAGTCTGGGAGCCAGAGACTGCAGATGGCCTTGCAGGACACCCTCGACCAGCTCTGGGCCTGGAGGGCCCGGCTGCAGACTGCACCAACTCTGCATGGGTGGCAGCAGTCTGGGCTGGCTGGGTTACAGGCTGTGGCAAGTGCAATGGCGGAGTGGCAGTGGTGGCAGCAGGAATGTTGTCATCCTGAGAGAGGACAGCACCTTCCTGCTCGACCGACACACTGCCACTCCCCCGGGGCAGAACCTCAGCATCCAGAGCAATCTGCTCGAGCACAGATTGCTGGCCTGCTGCGGCACCGTGAGAGCCCCGGGGGACAGTGGGCGACCCAGCGAGGATGGCAGCAGTCAGCGCTTGCGTGGCATCAATCTGAGACTGCATCAGAGCATTCTGACATTGGATGGCACCAACCAATGACTCGATTCCAGCACTAAGCCATTGCGTTGCCTCGGCCTGTGCTGCAATAGATGCTGCCACCTCACCCATTACACGGCGGATGTGGTCTGGGTCCCCACGGTCTCTCTGCAAGTCAACCATCCTCTGCAACGAAGCATGGATGGGTTCGAGGGTTTGTGCACAGATGCTGTGCTGGCGGCGAACTCCTCCACACTCCTAGCCAGTGCATCCATGCTCTTGGGCACCCTTGCCATTGCACCCAGGAGCTCAGTATGCATGCTTATCGCCTGAGTATTCATCGCCGAGGTATTGAGGTCCTCATCCGAGTCCTGTACAGCAGAACTCGTGCGCACACTCACCCTCCGGGGAGATGGCCCCCGAGCTTCCCTTCCCCCATGGCGTTGCTGCAGCCCACTGGGTCCCGGAGCTTCACCCGCATCAGAGCCATTTCCTCTGCTCCCCTCCAGTGACCGTGTGGCCCCAGTATCGGATGTCTCAATCTCGGGAGACGCAGGCGGTGAGGCGCCGGCTTCGTGTTCCTCCTCCTCTCCCATGTTGCTGCCACTGGGAGGCTGAGGAACAGGCTGGTCAGATGGTGGCTCACTATCTGAAAGCAGGAAGGTACAAGAGTGGCTTTAACATGAGGTCAGGGGGTCAGGAAGGGAGCAAGGAATGGAGACAGTATAGTTAGATGGAAAGTGGGAAAGGCTGGTGTTGTGAGGGGGAAGTGGTATGAGAGAGGAGAGAGAGATGATGAACATACCGTTGCTGTCCCCAAGGGGGTCGACCTCTCCAACTGCCACAGTGCCCACGACATGGCTCACGATTAGTCTGTGAACTCGCTCCTCCAGCTGTGTGAGGGGGTGCAGCTCCGCCTGTCCTCCCATGCATTGCTGCTCCCTCCGGTTATGAGCAAGCTTGGCCTGCAAGAAAAAGGACAGCGTGTGAGTGAGTGTGCAGCCATGTGTTTGGCAGATGTGCCTACCATAGTTGAATAGCTATTAATGTCTGTAAGGTGTGAGATGTGGATGTGACTTTTAGTAGATGGGCATAGTTGTTGGGTGAGTGTTGGGGATTTGGCACTTTATACCGTCTGTGCACAGAGTGAGGTTGAGATGGTGGGATTTAGAGGTATTTCAAGCATCTACTCACCCTGACAACCCGAGTGAGGTCATTGAACTTCTTGCGGCACTGCGTATGAGTCCTTTTGACCACACTTCTGGACGATACGTAATGGGCAACCTCCCTCCACACCCTTGTGAACTCCCGGGGCAATGGCCTCCTGCCAGTGTCTGGAAACAGCACTGCCCGTTGGCGTTCCAGAGTGCCAACCAGGCCTCCAATACCTGGTCGCTGAACCGGCGAGCTATCTCCCTGGGCCTATGATCAGCCATGATAATCATTGTTGAAGATTTGCACCTCCTTGCAGGCCCAGGTCAAACACAGCAATGATCAGGGTGAGGCTGTGCAGCATGATGGACCCTTCCCTTTTAAGAACTGGAAGGCGCCAGTCTGTCTGAGTACTAGGTAATTGACAGCACCTGAGTTTGAGTAGCGCTCTGAGGTAGCGTCCTGTTCCCCGACGATAGCGCCCTAAGAGAAGTGTGTAGCGCTTGATTTAACGCTCCAATCACCTCCAGGGGCGCTGGAGACGAATTTCCCGGTCGCCGGCGATAATTTGCGCTGGGCGCTAAATTTTGCGCCCGACTGATATTAGCGCCCCAAAATGGTCGATACTGAATTTTTCCCTGTAAGTTAGTTAAAATGTTATATAGATGAACAACAAACCCTGTTTGGGTAATTGGATTCACTGGTGAAACAAGACATTGAAGAGGATCTCACAAAATTATGGAACGTTCTATGTCAGCAGCTTTATCTTGATCACATGTTTAAATGCCACAAATTCATAAATTAATGCATCAAAGAAAGAGGTCAAATGTTACCATGGTAGTTGGGTCCAGCTTCAGTACTTGAATTGTGGCTTTTTTGAATAAGAAGATCACAATAGGTCATTTACAAGTGTTAAAGGCAGCAAGCGTACCATAAAGTAATGCATTTGTGACCTATTGTTCAGCCAGTCTGTTACATTAATGGGCAGATTCAGCTGCAGTTTGTCCTTGTGCCCAGCGCCATGCTGTGAATTGGACATAGCTTCCTTTTAGCTTTAATTCAGAAAACCACAGTTATTTAAGCAACAGTTTTTTGTACAAATTGATGGGACACTTCATCTTGTTGAAGCATGGTTAGTGTTACAAAAAACATAAAATTCTGTGTTGATTCACCTCTAAGAAAAGCCTAGATGGATGATATTGATTGCAAGTATAATGTATTATTATCTTTCTGCTTATTTCCTCATTTTTCTTTTACTTATCTGTGTTTGGTATCATTCCTGCAACATAGAAAGTGAACAGGCAACCTGTTCCCAGACTTCTGCCAATGGAGCTTTTCAACTCTGGAGCTATTAGGAATACAAAATAGAAAGGTAGCAATTTAAACGCAGGTTTTTTTTTGAATAACTGAGTGAAAATAAAAGATAATTGATGGAAACTGATTAGATAAGGATTATATGACATAAGTAGTTGAATATCATCTTACTGAGAGTTAATGCATGTCATGAGGAAATAAGCAGAGAGGAAGAGGTGAGAAAGATAAAGAGGTACCTTGCAAAAAAATTAAATTAGATGATGACTTTTAGTGGTGTCAGCCTAAGCTCAGTGGTAGAATTCCTGCCTCTGAGTCAGAAGGTTGTGGTTTCAAACCCCACTCCAGAGACTTTAGCACATACTCTTGTCTGACATTTCAGTGCAGGACTGAGGGAATGCTACACTGTCAGAGGTGCCGTCTTTTAGATGAGGCGTTAAACCATCTGCCCTCTCAGGTGGATGTAAAAGATCCCATGACACTATTCAAATGGAGTTCTCCTGGTGTCCTTGAAGGGATAATTACAAGTCCTAGCCCTTTCGGACTACCCCAGATCAGGCGTATTCCCCAGACGTTCACCTTCAACTAAAGTTAGCGGTAGCTGAATCCTAGAGACGCTTAATTGGGTCTAAAGGTCAGACTACTCTCCCTAAAGGAAAGAAACGGCCTGAAGATGTTACCGTCCTCCGGATAGCACTTTTAATAAGTTTCACTAGACTGTAACCTTCCGGATATTATGAGGGTCCGGAAAACCCCCCAGAATTCTGCAACTCCTCTCTGAAGAGTGTACAGAAATTGAGTTCGTAAGGTTGATACAGAAATACTACTTGAGACAATTCTAAAAATATATAGATTTATTTAAGAGCCGACATTCAGTTAACAGCTGATAAGTCAATCGCGACTTTAACCGTTCAAAATACAAATAGCTTACATTTCTTATCAGAGATCCTTATTCTCAAATCTTAACTTCGTTACATTTCCACACTTCTACTTATTTCTTAATCCAGAATATCCACCAAAATTAAATACCTTGATTACCCGAGACTCAGAGTTGAAAACTTACAGAGCGTGCCTGTGAAGTTGAGAAACGCTTGCCCTTCCAGCGACTTCTGACTCTCTATCTGAAAAGCTCTATTTTTGTCAAATCTATGAATGGAGATTCCCTGCTCCGATTGGCTCCCCATGGCCCACGTGATCCCAGGGGACGCTGCGAACTAGCTTCGCCGCTGGGTTACGCGAGCACTGCACACCGGCAGCTGGAGGAGGCCCAGGATCGGAATCCCACGCGGGCCCACAGCACAACGGCAGGCGCGCTATGTAAGTGCAGGTCGGGGGCTTGCGCCTGCGGGAAGCCTCCGACCCGAATTTCTGGGCCATTATATTTTCAAAGCCTTCCTATTTGTACCTTTTACAACTTGTAAATCAAAAACACTTCAACCAGGGTGTTTTTTGCATTTCTTAGCTATTTCAATTGGTTGCATATTTAATCGTGTTTCCTGTTTCTAAGTTTAACATAAAACTATTTTACGGCAGGTATTTCTTTTACTTGATGTCATTTTTTCAAAGGCACTTGGTTTTTTTAATGTTCTGTGCACCTGTTCGACATGTTAGATTTTGACACTTTACTTGGGCATTGCTATTGTTTTGTTCCAAACTCTAGACATTCTGGAAGCACCAATAGTTTGCTTCGATAGGGGCTTTGTCTCTGTATTTACAAACCAATTCCCATTTTAAAGCTTGTTTTCACAGCTTTGTGTTAACAAACCATCTTATCTCAGAAGCCTGTATTGTGTTTGCAGCCTGTGTCGCCAAGGCTTTCCAGACTTTTAAACCCAGTATGTCATGTATTAATGTTATCAAAATCTGTTCATAGGATGATGTATTTCTTGGAATATGGCTTATTCCATTACACCCTGGCCAATAGTCATCCCTCAACTATTACCACTAAAACAGATAATCTGGTCATTTATCTTATTGCTGTTTGTGGTACCTTGCTGTGTGCAAATTGACTGCTACGTTTCACTACATGAAACAGTGACTTTGCTTCAAAAGTAATTCATTGGCAATAAAGGGTTTAGGACATACAGAGGTCATGAAAGGCACTATATAAAAGCAAGATCTTTCTTTTTTACCTTTTTGCATAACTTTTTTTCATGAGGGCTGATTAACATGTCCAATTTTATGGCCTGCTGTAATATATGCAATATTTGGGATTCTTTTTGGTAGTAGTTTCATGTCAAGGGTTTGTACATATGAGGTAAATAAAATGATTCAAGGTATGACTTGTCATTTAATATACAAATCTGATGTGTTTGGCATTTATATGTACAGGGTGGCTAAGTTAGATCTATCTGTGAATGGGGAAATCCAATGTGCACAATATATGCAGAATTTCACGTCAACAGGTAGATTCTAAAGGTATATTGAAAGTTTTAGGATAATTCATCGTGACTAGAGATTTCAAGCACAGGAGAAAAGGGTAGACTTTTGCAATCTTATATTAATTAATCAGTTTGAACTGAACAGCCAGGAAAATGAGTATGTAGGTATGTACATAACAATAACAACAACTTGTATGTATATCACACCTATAACGTAGTCCCAAGGCGCTTCACAGGAGTATTATAAGACAAAAAATTTGACACCGAGCCACATAAGGAGAAATTAGGGAAGGTGACCAAAAGTTTGGTCAAAGAGGTAGGTTTTAAGGAGCGTCTTAAAGGAGGAAAGAGAGGTAGCGAGGCGGAAAGGTTTAGGCAGGGAATTCCAGAGCTTAGGGCCTAGGCAACAGAAGGCACGACCACCAATGGTTGAGCGATTATAATCAGGGATGCTCAAGAGGGCAGAATTAGAGGAGCGCAGATATCTTGGGGGGTTGTGGGGCTGAAGGAGATTACAGAGATAGGGAGGGGCGAGGCCATGGAGGGATTTGAAAACAAGGATGAGAATTTTGAAATCGAGGTGTTGCTTAACTGGGAGTCAGTGTAGGTCAGCGAGCACAGGGATGATGGGCAAACGGGACTTGGTGCGAGTTAGGACACAGGCAGCCGAGATTTGGATGACCTCAAGTTTACGTAGGGTAGAATGTGGGAGGCCAGCCAGGAGTGCGTTGGAATAGTCAAGTCTAGAGGTAACAAAGGCATGGATGAGGGTTTCAGCAGCGGGTGAGCTGAGGCAGAGGTGGAGACGGGCGATGTTACGGAGGTGGAAATAGGCGGTCATAGTTATGCTGCGGATAAGTGGTCGGAAGTTCACTTCAGGGTCAAATATGACACCAAGGTTGCGAATGGTCTGGTTCAGCCTCAGACAGATGTTAGGGAGAGGGATGGAGTCAGTGGCTAGAAAACGGAGTTTGTGGCGTGGACCGAAAACAATGGCTTCGGTTTTCCCAATATTTAATTGGAGAAAATTTCTGCTCACCCAGAACTGGATGTCCGTCAAGCAGTCTGACAATTTAGAGACCGTGGAGGGGTTGAGAGAAGTGGTGGTGAGGTAGAGCTGGGTGTTGTCAGCGTACATGTGGAAACTGACGCTGTGTTTTCAGATGATGTCGCCAAGGGGCAACATGTAGATGAGGAATAGGAGGGGGCCAAGGATAGATCCTTGGCGACACCAGAGGTAACGATGCAGGAGCGGGGAGAGAAGCCATTGCAGGTGATTTTCTGGCTACGATTAGATAGATAAGAATGGAACCAGGTGAGTGCAGTCCCACCCAGCTGGACGATGGTGGAGAGGTGTTGGAGTAAGATGGAGTGGTCAACTGTGTCAAAGGCTGCAGACAAGTCAAGAAGGATTACTCCCAGTGCCACATGCTAGTGAGTATAGAAATAGGAGGGTAGAGCAGATGAATGCGTGGCTGGAGAGATGGTGCAGGAGGGAGGCTTTAGATTCCTGAGGCATTGGGACCATTTCTGGGGGAGGTGGAACCTGTACAAGCTGGACGGGTTGCAGAGCCTGGACCAATATCCTCGTGGGGAGTTTGCTAGTGCTGTTGGGGAGGGTTTAAACTAGCTTGGCTGGGGGATGTGTACCTGAGGGTATTTTCAGAAGGGAGAGAAGCAAAGCTGGAAATGGAGGGCAGAAAATTAGTAAGCGAGTTTGGAAGGCAGAGGAAATGAGGGCTAGAAAATAGACAACAAGGCAGTTTGGCAATGCTAAATGGTATATACTTCAATGCAAGGAGTTGAGGAAATAAGGGAGATGAGCTAAGGGCACAGATAGACACGTGGGAGTATGATATTATAGCTATTACTGAGACATGGCTGAAAGAAGGGCAGGAATGGCAGCTCAACATTCCTGGTTACAGGGTTTTCAGGCGAGATAGAGAGGGGGTTAAAAAAGGAGGGGGGGTCGCAGTATTGATTAAAGAGACAATTACAGCTGTGAGGAGGGATGATATGTTCGAAGGATCATCAAATGAGGCCGTATGGGTTGAACTAAAGAACAAAAAAGGGGTAATCACACTGCTGGGAGTGTACTATAGACCCCCAAACAGTCCGAGGGAGATCGAAGAGCAAATTTGTAGGCAAATTTCTGACAAGTGCTAAAACAATAGGGCAGTAATAGTGGGGGATTTCAATTACCCCAATATTAACTGGGATACTACTGGTGTAAAAGGTATAGAGGGCACAGAATTCCTAAATTGCATTCTGGAGAACTTTTTCAGCCAATACATAGCAAGCCTAACAAGAGGGGGGGCAGTTCTGGATTTAGTTTTAGGGAATGAAGCTGGGCAGGTGGAAGGGGTATCAGTGGGAGAGCATTTTTGTGGTAGTGGTCATAATTCAGTTAGTTTTATGGAAAAGGACAAAGAAAAAACAGGAGTAAGGGTTCTAAATTGGGGGAAGACCAATTTTACTAGGTTGAGAAGTGATTTAGCAAAAGTGGACTGGAAACAGTTACTTGAAGGTAAATCAGCGTCAGAGCAGTGGGAGGCATTCAAGAGGGAACATACATAAGAACATAAAACATAGGAGCAGGAGTAGGTCATTTGGCCCCTCGAGCCTGCTCCGCCATTCAATAAGATCATGGCTGATCTGATCTTGGCCTCAACTCCACTTCCCTGCCCGCTCCCCATAACCCTTGACTCCCTTATCGTTCAAAAATCTGTCTATCTTCACCTTAAATATATTCAATGACCCAGCCTCCACAGCTCTCTGGGGAAGAGAATTCCAAAGATTCACGACTCTTTGATATATGGAGTTCAGGGTAAACATGTTCCCACAAAGAAAAAGGGTAGAACTGCCAAATTTAGAGCCCCTGGATGACAAGGTGCATATAGGGTAAGATAAGACAAAAAAGGGAAGCCTATATCAGATATCGTGAGCTCAATACTGCAGAAAGCCTAGAAGAGTATAGAAAGTGTTGCGGTGAAATTAAGAAGGAAATTAGGAAAGCAAAAAGAGGGCATGAAAAAATACTGGCAAGTAGAATCAAAGAAAACCCAAAGATCTTTTATAATTACATAAAGAGCAAGAGGATAACTAAAGAAAGAGTCGGGCCTATCAGGGACCAGAATGGTGATCTATGTGTGGGGGCGGAGGATGTGGGGAAGGTATTTAATGAATACTTTGCAGCTGTATTCACAAAAGAGGGGGACGATGCCGACGTTGAAGTTAAGGAGGAAGATAGTGAAATATTGGACGGGATAAACATTGTAAGAGAGGAAGTATTAAGGGGTTTAGCATCCTTGAAAGTAGATAAATCACCAGAGCCGGATGAAATATATCCGAGGCTATTAAAAGAAGCAAGGGAGGAAATAGCGGAGGCTCTGACCATCATTTTCCAATCCTCTCTGGCTACAGGAGTGGTGCCAGAGGACTGGAGGACTGCTAACATTGTACCATTGTTTAAAAAGGGAGGAAGAGATAAACCGAGCAATTTACAGGTCTGGACAAACTAGATGCAGGAAGAATGTTCCCGATGGTCGGAGAGTCCAGAACCAGGGGTCATAATCTAAGGATAAGGGGAAAGCCATTTAGGACAGAAATGAGGAAGAATTTCTTCACCCAGAGAGTGGTGAACCTGTGGAATTCTCTACCACAGAAGGTAGTTGAGGCCAAGTCATTAAATATATTCAAGAATGAGTTAGATATATTTCTTAAAGATAAAGGTATCAAGGGATATGGGGAGAAGGCAGGTACAGGGTACTGAGTTTGGATGATCAGCCATGATCTCATCGAATGGCGGAGCAGGCTCGAGGGGCCGAATGGCCTACTCCTGCTCCTATCTTCTATGTTTCTATGTTTCTATTTTAGTTTAACCTCGGTGGTGGGCAAATTACTGGAATCAATTCTGAGGGACAGTATAAACCTTCATTTAGAAAGACACAGATTAATCAAGGACAGTCAGCATTGTTTTGTTAAGGGAAGGTCGTGTCTGACTAATTTAATTGAATTCTTTGAGGAGGTAACAAGGAGGGTCGATGAGGGCAGTGCATTTGATGTAGTCTACATGGATTTTAGCAAGGCTTTTGACAAGGTCCCACATGGCAGGCTGACCAAAAAAGTAAAAGCCCACGGGATCCAAGGGAGAATAGCAAAGTGGATCCAAAATTGGCTCAGTGGCAGGAAGCAAAGAGTAATGGTTGAAGGGAGTTTTTGCGACTGGAAGGCTGTTTCCAGTGGGGTTCCACAGGGCTCAGTGCTCGGTCCCTTACTTTTTGTGGTATATATTAATGAGTTAGACTTAAATGTAGGGGGCATGATAAAGAAATTTGCAGATGATACAAAAATTGGCCATGTGGTTGACAGTGAGGAGGAAAGCTTTAGACTGCAGGAAGATATCGATGAACTGGTCAGTTAGGCAGAAAAGTGGCAAATGGAATTCAATCCGGAAAAGTGTGAGGTAATGCATTTGGGGAGGGGCAACAAGGCAAGGGAATACACAATTAATGGGAGGATACTGAGAGGTGTGGAGGAACAGAGGGACCTTGGAGTGTATGTCCACAGATCCTTAAAGGTAGCAGGACAGGTCAATAAAGTAGTTAAAAAGGCATATGGAATGCTTTCCTTTATTAACCGAGGCATAGAATATAAGAGCAGGGAAGTTATGCTAGAACTGTATACAACACTGGTTAGGCCACAGCTTGAGAACTGCGTGCAGTTCTGGTCACCACATTACAGGAAGAATGTGATTGCACTGGAGAGGGTGCAGAGGAGATTTACGAGGATGTTGCCAGGACTGGAAAACTTTAGCTATGAGGAAAGATTGGATAGGCTGGGGTTGTTTTCCTTGGAACACAGGAGGCTGAGGGGAGAGTTAATTGAGCTGTATAAAATTATGAGGGGCCTAGATAGTGTGGATAGGAAGGACCTATTTCCCTTAGCAGCGGGGTCAAGAACCTGGGGGCATAGATTTAATGTGGTTGGTAGAAGGATTAGAGGGGAGATGAGGGAAAACAGAGGGTGGTGGGGGTCTGGAACTCACTGTCCGAAAGGATGGTAGAGGCAGAAACCCTCATCACATTTAAAAAGTACTTGGTTGTACACTTGAAGTGCCGTAACCTACAGGGCTACGGATCTAGTGCTGGAAGGTGGGGTTAGGCTGGATAGCTCTTTTCCGACCGGCACGGACACGGTGAGCAGAATGGCCTCCTTCTGTGTCATAATTTTTCTATGGTTCTATGATTCTATGAAGGACAAGGAGGGATAGTTTACCTTTGTCACAGTCACAAAGGATGTAATTTGTGACTTTGATTAGAGCCATCTTGGTACTGTGGTAAGGGCGGAAACCTGATTGGAGAGCACAGCATGAGTTAATACAAACAGCAGAAAATCCATAGAATTATTAAATTAATAACCCTGACAGGCACTTCTAATAGGCATCTAAAAAATCAGCTCACTTTCTGGAGCTAGGCCATACCAGCATAAATCAGCACCACTTCGTAACAAACAATGTTGGTGGAGAAAGGTTGTAGCTGTGAATAGAAAACTGTTCTGGCAACAAAATTTATAAACTGCAAAAGGCGTATGCCATTTAGAGATGGTGAGCAATGAAAATAGAGAGCTTGTGAGGAAGTTAGGTCACTTCAGAAAAATGCATCTTCTCTGTGATATTAATGAACCAGACAACTTGCTCCAGGCCAGGAAATGACCAAATTCACTGGCAACAAGTGAGTTAAACAATGGGCTTTTATTGTTCACCAGTTCACAGAGAAACTGCTGTGCAGGTGAAATCATATACATTTTATGGCAGAGCTGTCTTGAATGCAAAGTTTATCCTATTGTATGAATAAAAGGACTAATGTCAGTAGGCCAGGAGCATAAGTTCTGAAGGAATCAGAAGCTGAATGTTTACAAGTTAATGAAATCAGCTCGAAAAGACCAAGGCACTGCTAGAGCGGCATGTGGTGGGGCAGTTCTATAAACGGGGCTTGCTCGAATGCCCTCCTGCTGCTGTCACAGTACTAGCCTTTGTGTACATCAGACACCAGATGGGAGTCAATTACCAAGGTGACAAGGGGATCATCTGGCAGACACTTGCAAAAGTCTGCTGCTGTCTATTATTTGGCGGTAAAGCAAGGGCTCCTGATTAATTCTTTAAACGAACAAACTGGACCCTCCTCAGCATTAGGCGCTTCATTTATTTCAGCTGCACTAGGCTCCTGGTAACTGCAAAGAGAAAAGAGAAAATAGGATTCATCTTTTGGAAATGTTTTTGATTCAGAGCTTAGGCATTGGTTAGGGTGATCTCATCCTAAATTGTCATTTGTGGTCTGTTGCTATGTAAATATGAGTGTCTGAAAGTCAGGTTGAGTTTGCAGTGATCTCACCACTGAAGTGGAATATATCTGTGTGCACGTTCAAAAAGGTTTCAGTGGAGTTTGATCATTCAGCGTCATTCTGGTGAACAATGGCTAATCTCGCAAACAAATTGAAACCTGATTCGATGCAACTGGAGCGCTTTGTCAATAAATAAACTATTTGCATTTACAAAGAAATTAAAATCCAAATTGGTATGACATAAATATTTAGATGTGTTTCTACACTAGGTTCGTTATTTTAATTTGCATATTATGTTCCTTTTTTAAAAAACTACAACAGGCACATTTTAGAGATCAGAATGGCAGAATACAGGAAACTTTCGTTTATCCGGCACCCTAATATCCGGAATTCTCGCTTAACCGGCAAAAATCAGGTAAGTTTTATTATACAGACAAGACCCCGATTCTGACCTTTCGCCCCCACGAAAGGGGGGTCAACGTTCTTCCGACTCCGACCTGTCGCCGCCACGGAGGAAAAAGCCGGAGTCTCGTTTACCTTCCCTCTCCGGGTCCCAATTGTTCAGCCTGTGGCCGTGTACGGGGCTCTCGTACCTTGGTAAGTATACCTCTCTCTAATCCGGCACTTTCGATCAACCGGCACCACGCCGGTCCCGTCGGTGCCGGATAAACGAAAGTTTCCTGTACTGTAGAAGGAAAAACCTCTGCACGTTTATATCAAAGGTTACTTGCAGAATGCAAATGGCAGGACAGGGTGTTAGTGTACAGTCTGATACTGCATTGTGCTCCTCGCTATAAAATACTTGCAATGAGCTCACTCTTATAAACATTCTTATCATATCTGAGCCTTTTAAGCAAATAAAAATTCAACAATTTGCATTCAGGCCTTCCATGCTGCAATTCCTATCAGCCTCAACCCTGACCTCACAGCACTCTGTAGATTCTACCCTATCCCCTCAGTCCTAATTTTCTCCATGAGATCCACCAACTGTAACCTGGTCCTCCTCCTGAACTAGGCCCTCGCACTCAACTGCTCCTACGCAGCCCAATGCTTGCTAAGATCATCTATTTCTCCGTTTCTTCGGGTAGGTTTCCCTCCTTAGTCACATTCCTCCTTAAAAAGTTTAATTTCAAAACTTTGTCCTCTTGCACTACTGATCCACCTCTGTCTTCTCCATCCTCTCTAAGTTCTATGAATATATAATTGCCACCCAACTTTACAACCATCTGTCCAATCACTCTCTATTCAAATCCCTCTAATGTAGTTTCTGTCCCACTCACAGCACCGAGACCACAACAACATCATGTGTAACTGCAACCGTGATACTCTATTCCTCTTCATGACCTTTGATGCAGTCAATTGTTCCATCCTCCTGCTCCACCTCTCCTCTGTGATCCAGCTGTGTGGCACTGCTCCTGCATGGTTCTATTCCCACCTGCACCTCTAATGGCTGCTCCTTCTGTGCTAGCATAAACACTTGTAATATGATTCAAGATTCCATCCTTGACCCTGTCCTATTCATTATCTACATACTGTTGCTGGGAACCTCTGTCGTATCTTCTGCAAACAGGTAGTTAGCCTACACGTGTATGCTGATGTTACCCAACACTATCTTTCTGGTTCCACCCTTGATTCCACAACTATTGCTGTGCTGTCTGATAGCAAATCTCGAATAACCCAGTATTTTCTTCAGCTCATCATAGGCAAGAATGAAGCCACCTTGTTCAGCTTCTGGCGGAGATCCATCATTCCCTACCACTATCCCACCTGATTTCGGATTGTATCGTGAAGGAGAAGCCAGGCCGAAGAGTCTCGTCCCTGCTTTTGAATCACTACATGGCCTCACCCAACCTGCCATTATCCAACTTACATTTATACAGCACCTTATCACATCTCAAAAACATCCCAAAACACTTCAATGAAATACTGTGCAGTAACTGTTATTATGTAGCTGAATACAGTTGCCATTTTGCACACATGAGTAAGCAGGGTTTCCGCTGCACTTTCAGCGAAGTTACGGCGGTGGAACGGGAGCAGCTCCGAGGAAATTCCCGGCCTATATTTTTATTATTTATTTATATGAGATGCAGTTATTCAATGTAATTTTGCTTACTGCAAGTTTGAGAGAGAATCCACGTTACTGATGTGTGGCTGGGAATGCTGCAGGAGGTTGGTTTGTTTTTTTGTTCGAGCGGGTAACTGTAAGCAATCACCTTAAACTGTTCTGATTATTTACTTAATCACTTCAGGCCCAAAGCAGGATGCAACAGGTCTGAATGCTTCACTTGCATATCGTCATTTCCAATGCCAGGCTATCAGACTAACCTTGTTCTGCACAAAAGCCAGCCATTGTATCTTTTGATTGTTGATTGGTATTCCTGAAGTACTACACTGATTTCAAATAACCTGTTGCTGCCGGCGGGGCTGTTCTCATAGGGTGTATCTGAGGGTAGGGGTTGATTGACAGCACCTTGCACAGGCACAGGGATAAATTTGACTGCTTTCTGGCGATTCTCCAGTTACCCTTAATTCATCAAGATAGAGGCAAACACTTAAAGGCTCTGTGACGGTGATATGAAACCCCACGTATATGCATTGCCGACACTGGTTCAGATTTGTCATCATTTGGAGAGTTAGTGAAGCATCACAACTTTACTTATCTTTATAACATAAGGTAAAATTTCTGTAATCAAGTGAAATCTGCTGTATTGATTTTCTCCTACAGCCTACATTTTACTTTTAATAAATTGGAATCAAAGTTTATAGCTTAAGTCATACGCTCTCGTAGAGTGTTTTTTCTTCTGCTATCTAAAGGATGGAAGAACATGACAAGGTTTGTGTCAATTCTAGGGAACTAATTACATAAGCAGGGTTTCAATTCGACTGCTGCGCGACATTACATTACCAGATATTGTGCGTATAAAGTCACACTCCAGTTCATAGAGAACAAGGGCTTTCTTATATGAGTGATCTTTGGCACTGAGTATGAGTGAAATATCTTAGTAAAACCTGAAAGCTTAATACCTATCATCACCCCGACTAAAATCTATTTACTCAGCACTGACTGGTGGTCATACTTGGAACCTAGTTGGTTTGAACAGTTCAGTTCCACAAAAGGAAGTGCATTTGCTAATAGGGGTTTGTTTAATTTTTGCTGAAACCCTTCCCAGCCTTTTATGCCATTCAGTTTAATAATAAATGCAGCACAGTAAACTACTGCTTGTAATATTGTCATAGTACTGTACTTTGAACAAAGAATAAGGTACTTACCTCAGTTAACAAGCAGTATAATTCAAGGTTGTTGTGAAAGGGCTTGTACAATCATTTTGCAATGTACAAACAAACAAGGGAGATTAGAGTTTGAAGAAGGAAGACTAAATTGTCTACTTAGTTGAAGAGCTAGAATTATTGCGCATTGTAATTTCTGGCTAGAGGTTTCTGAAATCTTCTGTTTTACTAAATATTTGTATACATCAACAAGGGGCGAGGGTTACAGGCCTATAGGTGAAGGAGGAAGGTTACAGTTTAAATTCATGTTGAGATGTGTAGAATAAAACGGAGCCAATCTAGAATAGATTGGAAGGCACCTTCCTGGAGTTCTCATCCATGCCTTTGTCACCTTTAGACTCAATTTCTCATTGGCCTTCCAATCTCCACAAACTCCAACTTGTACAAAATCCCACCAGCTGCATCCTGTCCCTTGTCCCACTCATCGATTACCCCCATCCTTGCTGACTTTCACTGGTTTCCTGGCCTCCTTGTGCTCTTCAAATCCTTTCAGTATTTATTAATGACTTAGATGATGGGATAGAAAGCCACATATCCAAATTTGCCAATGACACAAAGATAGGCGCATTGTAAGCAGTGTAGATGAAAGCATAAAATTACAAAGGGATATTGATAGATTAAGTGAATGGGCAATACTGTGGCAAATGGATTTCAAAGTAGGCAAATGTGAGATCATCCACTTTGGACCTAAAAAGGATAGAGCAGGGTACTTTCTAAATGATGAAAAGCTAAAAACATTGGAAGTCCAAAGAGACTTGGGAGTCCAGGTACATAGATCATTAAAATGTCATTAACAGGTACAGAAAATAATCAAAAAGGCTAATGGAATGCTGGCCTTTATATCTAGAGGACTAGAATACAAGGGGGTAGAAGGTATGCTGTAGCTATACAAAGCCTTCATTAGACCACACCTGGAGTACTGTGAGCGGTTCTGGGCAACACACCTTAGGAAGGATATATTGGCCTTGGAGGGAGTGCAGCGTAGGTTTACCAGAATGATACCTGGACTCCAGGGTTAAATTATGAGGAGAGATTACACAAATTAGGGTTGTATTCCCTAGAATTTAGAAGGTTAAGGGGTGATTTGATCGAAGTTTTCAAGATATTAAAGGGAACAGATAGCATAGATAGAGAGAAACTATTTCCGCTGGTTGGGGAGTCTAGGACTAGGGGGCATAGTCTAAAATTTAGAGCCAGACCTTTCAGGAGTGAAATTAGGAAACACTTCTACACACAAAAGGTGGTAGAAGTTTGGAATTCTCTTCCGCAAACGGCAATTGATGCGAGATCAATGGTTAATTTAAAATCTGAGATTGATAGATTTTTGTTAACCAAAGGTATTAAGGGATATGGGCCATAGGCGGGTATATGGTGTTAGGTTGGAGCTCAGCCATGATCTCATTGAATGGCGGAACAGGCTCGAGGGGCTAAATGGCTTACTCCTGTTCCTATGTTCCATGGCCTTGCCCCATCACTACCACTGCAACCTTCTCCAGCCTTATAACCCCTCCTGTGCTCTCAGAGTCCATTGACTCTGGCCTCCTGTGCACCCTCCCACCACCCAACCTGCTCCCTCATTGGTGGCAGAACCTTGAGCTGTCTCCACCTTACACTCTGGAATTCCATCCCTAAACCACTCCACCTTGCCATCTCCCTCTCTGCCTCTAAATATAATGTGCCTGGCATGCATTTGGGTTGGATGGCTGATTTACACCCCGCCCAATTTTCAGCTCTATTCAAGTCTTTGACCAATTCTTTGGTTACCTCTCCTAACTCTCCTTCAAAGGCTCGGTATTCATTTCTCTCCTCTTCTGTAAACCGCCATGGGACATTTTCAATGTTAAAGGTGATACATAAATTCAAGTTGTTGTTGTTCATCTTGGCATTATAATCTTTTTTTTAAACTCCTTTTAATTCACTTTTTCCAGCATATCAGCTTGTCTTCTAATGTATTATCATGTAAGATGTGGGCAGGTACAGAAATGCGCTGAGTCACTCCTCCAAAGTGTGGTAAATTAAAAACTGTTGCAGGCTGGTGTGTCTACTATTTGAGCTGTTTGTTTGCAACCCAATAATTTCAGTTGACTATAATATCTTGATGTCCAGGTATGGTAAAATGTAGGGAAGAAGAAAAATTGACATTGAGTAGTGGAACTTCTCAAGTAATTATTTAATGAAGTTATCCAGTTTCTCTAGCAACATTTATTGTGTTAGTAAAGAACAAGTCTATTAGGGCTAGCAGCTGTTCATTTTGTTTCAATCTTTTGAATAGCACTGTGTTGCACATAAAGAGCTTCCAGCACATATGCATTGAATCTTTTAGATAGCGCTGAAACCTAAATACATCTGAACAAAAATATTTGCAACATCTCCCAGTTTGCTGCCATCCTGAGAGAACAGCAGGCTCGTGCTCCATGGAGCCACTGCCACTCCCCCAGGGCGGCGATTCAGCAATCCTAGTAATCTGTTGGAGGACAGATTGCTGGACTGCTGTGACACCCTGCAAGCCCCTTTTAACACTGGTAACCGCAGCCATGATGGCAGCGGTCTGAGCTTGTGTGGCAGCAAGCTGAGCTTTCATGACGGAAGTCTTAGCTTCCACTGCAGCACTCAGACATTGGGTGGCTTCTGCTTGTGTTGCAATGGAAGCTGAGACATCGGCCATCAGACACTGCATCATGGTTGGGTCAACAAGTGCACTAATGAAGTTGGTCACCACTTCCATGCTGGAAAAGATGGGCTCCAAGCTCTGCGCAAAAAACTGTGCCAAGTTGGTGCCAAACTTCTCCATACTCCTTGACATTGCACGCAGGCTTTCTGGCAGGTCTGCCAATACACCAAGCATTTCATTGTGCATACCACCACAATATCCATTACTCTACCATTACCATCAAGCCAGGGGACCAACCCTGGTTCAATAAGGAGTGTAGAAGAGCATGCCAGGAGCAGCACCAGGCGTACCTAAAAATGCGATGCCAACCTGGGAAAGCTGCAACACAGGACTACATGCATGCTAAAAAGTGGAAGCAGTATGTTATAGACAGGGCTAAGCAATCCCACAATCAACGGATCAGATCAAAACTCTGCAGTCCTGCCACATCCAGTCGTGAATGGTGGTGGAACCATTAAACAGGCTCCATGAATATCCCCATCCTCAATGATGGTGGAGCCCAGCATGTGAGTGCAAAAGACAAAGCTAAAACGTTTGCAACCATCTTCAGCCAGAAGTGCCGAGTGGATGATCCATATTGACCTCCTCCTGCAGTCCCCACCATCACAGAAGCCAGTCTTCAGCCAATTCGATTCACTCCACGTGATATCAAGAAACGGCTGAGCGCACTGGATACAGCAAAGGCTATGGACCATGACAACATCCCGGCTATCGTGCTGAAGACTTGTGCTCCAGAACTAGCCGCGCCTCTAGCCAAGCTGTTCCAGTACAGCTACAACACTGGCATCTATCCGACAATGTGGAAAACTGCCCAGGTATGTCCTGTCCACAAAAAGCAGGACAAATCCAATCCGGCCAATTACCACCCCATCAGTCTACTCTCAATCATCAGCAAAGTGATGGAAGGTGTTGTCGACAGTGCTATCAAGCAGCACTTACTCACCAGTCTGGGTTCTGCCAGGACCACTCAGCTCCAGACCTCATTACAGCCTTGGTCCAAACATGGACAAAGGAGCTGAATTCCAGAGGTGAGGTGAGAGTGCCTGCCCTTGACATCAAGGCAGCATTTGACCGAGTGTGGCATTAAGGAGCCCGAGTGAAACTGAAGTCAATGGGAATCGGGGGAAATACTCTCCACTGGCTGGAGTCATACCTAGAACAAAGGAAGATGGTTGTGGTAGTTGCAGGTCAATCATCACAGCCCCAGGACATCACTGCAGGAGTTCCTCAGGGCAGTGTCCTAGGCCCAACCATCTTCAGCTGCTTCATCAATGATCTACCCTCCAACATAAGGTCAGAAGTGGGAATGATCGCTGATGACTACTCAGTATCCAGTGCCATTCGCAACTCCTCAGATAATGAAGCAGTCCATGCCCGCATACAGCAAGACCTGGACGATGTTCAGGCTTGGGCTGATAAGTGGCAGGTAACATTCGCGCCACACAAGTGCCAGGCAATGACTATCTCCAACAAGCGAGAGTCTAACCACCGCCCCTTGACATTCAATGGCATTACCATCGCCGAATCCCCCACCATCAACATCCTGGGGGGTCACCATTGACCAGAAACTTAACTGGACCAGCCACATAAATACTGTGTCAACAAGAGCAGGCCAGAGGCTGGGTATTCTGCGGCGAGTGTCTCACCTCCTGACTCCCCAAAGCCTTTCCACCATCCTCAAGGCACAAGTAAGTAGTGTGATGGAATACTCTCCACTTGCCTGGATGAATGCAGCTCCAACAATCAAGAAGCTCGACACCATCCAAGACAAATCAGCCTTTTGATTGGCACCTCATCCACCACCTTAAACATTCACTCACTCCACCACCGGCGTTCCGTGGCTGCAGTGTGTACCATCTACAAGATGCACTGCAGCAACTCGCCAAGGCTTCTTTGGCAGCACCTCCCAAACCTGCGACCTCTACCACCTAGAAGGACAAGGGCAGCAGGCGCATGGGAACACCATCACCTCCAAGTTCCCCTCCAAGTCACACACCATCCTGACTTGGAAGTATATCGCCATTCCTTCATCGTCGCTGGGTCAAAATCCTGGAACTCCCTCCCTAACAGCACTGTGGGAATACCTTCACCACACGGACTGCAGCGATTCAAGAAGGCGGCTCACCACCACCTTCTCAAGGGCAACTAGGGATGGGCAATAAATGCTGGGCTTGCTAGCGACGCCACATCCCATGAACAAATTTAAAAAAAAAATATCCATCAGCCTTCTTCTGTAGCTTGCCCCATCGAAGTGCTCATCTGAGTCCTGTGCAGCAGAACTCATGTGCAACTTCGCCCTCCGGGGAGCTGGCACCTGCGCTACCCATGCCCCCTGCCCTGGCTGCAGGCCACTCGTGCCCGGTGTCTTACCATGTGCAGATCCCGTGTCTAAGCTATCCCCTAAAGTACTCGAACTGTCAGTATCTGAGCTGGTGGCTGTGAGTGTGAAATTGAGTGACAGTGCTGTGTCTTCAGCATCACTGCCTTCTTCCTCTTCTTCCAGTTCTTGCTCCTCCACCGCTGCCTGGCCAGGTTGCAGTTTTTGGGTATTTGAAAGAAGAAAGGCACAGGGTAGGGCTGTGGTGAGGGGAGGTGGGTAAAGCAAGAGGTGCATGCTTACACGCTCTGCAGCTTGTAAATCAGAAGAGATTGTGGGTTAAGGGGGAAGTGGGATATGAGAAGGATGATTACGTATGTCATCTTTGATTGTTCAGCCCCGCCACTGGCCACGGGCTCAGCGATGGCTGCTCCAATGATGGTGATCACAGTGTCCTCCATTGGGGTTAGGTCATGCGGCCATGCCTGTCCCCCACTAGTTAGATTGTGCTGCTGTCGGTTATGTGCCAACTTGTCCTGCAAGAGAGAGGGAAATGTGTCAGTGAGTGTGGTGCAATGTGTTTGGATGATGTGCCTGTCATGGTTGAATAGCTGACCATGTGTGCAAGCTGTGAGATATGGGTGTGAGGCTTGCAGCAGTGGTAAGTGTGTGAGGGTGAGGTGGAGATATGAATGTGAGGTATGAGTCTTGTTTGATAGAGATTGTTGGTAGGTGAGTGATGGGGGTATGGTGCATTGAGCAGTGTGTAAGGCTAGTGGTGCAGTTGGTGGGATATGGCATTTGAAGATGAATTCACTGACCTTGACCACTTGTGTGAGGTCATTGAACATTTTGCGGCCCTGCATCCAGGTCCTTGGGGCTTGACTTTTGGCATTAACCGCCATGTCTACCAGCTCTAACTGCCTTCTGAGAGTTTGTCTGGAGGGCCTCCTGGTCCCCTGAGGATAGAGGACCTCTCTCTTCCTGTCCACCTCCTCCATCAAGGCCTCCAATGCAGCATCTGAAAACCTTGGAGCATGCTCTCTCTCCTTTTGCGCCAATAGTCACTCTTCTTGCAGGTCAGACTCTATTCCACAGCCACTTCCAGCACTTGCTTCAGCCAGAATTCACCTCCCATTTAAGAGGTGAAGGCTGTCTTTAAGTAGAGCAGGCTAGCTTTAAGCGGTGCTATCTTCGCACGAACTTGGGCCCGCTGCTGAGGCACTCAGCCACTCATCAGCGTGTTTAGCACTTCCTCAATGCTGCAATCATTTCAATTAGCAGGCAGCATGAAGTTTACATGCTGCCTGCATCAGAAGCAATGGGTGCGAGTTAATCGCTGCACCCATTTTCAGGGGGCTATCATATTTAGCCCCCCTTGTCTTAACCTCTTGTTCTCATGAAAAGAGCCCCCTTTTCTCTGCTATGTCATAACTAAAGCTTCTTTTCTCTGGAAAATTTTAGTGAATATCTTCTGTCCCCTCTCCTTGGCCTTGACATCATTTCTAAAGTAGTGCACACAAGAATGGGCACAACATTCTAATTGCAATTTTTAATATATTTGGACCTCCTCTGCCCCTGAGCTTGATTGCAAACAGACAAATGAACTTGTCTGTGACGCATTAAGGGCTAAAACTGTAAAAGTATGAAGGAAGAAGTGAAACAGGTATCTTTGTTGGTGCATCCAGCTGCTTACCTGCTATGACAATGCGAGTACACATGCTGCGACAGGATAATTTGTGGGATAGACCAACTCAAACCTAAGATAATATTAATGAGCAAAGTTCAGGGGATGCAAGTTAACCCAAAATGCTTCCATTTAGGTCACTTTGGTTACAGCTTCAGTTTGACTCTAACTCTTGCAGATATAATGAGGAGCTTGAGATTTGCTTTGTACTAGTAACACATGTACTACTATACGATATATAAACTTATAGGCCTAGAAGTTGGAGGTGTTTTGCGCTGGCCGTTAAGGCCAGTTTCAGTAAAAAAAATGGCGGCTGTCTCACTTCTGCCCACTTCTGGTGGGCCACCATTTTCAGCAGGTTAGTAGCGCTGCCATTGCCTGTGCTTGTGGAAAGTTTTAAAATTAGCAGGAGCGTGACGTCAATCAGTGTACAACGCCGAATTGACACACGCTCATCCATTTTGGAGCTCGCCACTCCTCTTACTGCCCTCTCCAAAGCACGCCTGTGCGTACAGCCGCTGACAGCGCTTGAGCATCATACACATGCTATACCTGCTCTCAGGTACACGTGGGTGTGGGTGTTTAATTTGATGGAAAGGATCTAGTTCTGAGGATGAAGACTAGTAGAAGCACCTCTGTGTATAATGGTACACAGATGATTGCAGGTGGGGAGACGAGAGTAGACTTATCCATAACAGTTTGTGACTGAAACCAAAACGGTCATCATTATATGAAGTGAACAGCCAATGGCGACAGGTCATTATAAATTATCATCGCCACTGAATAATTCATCACATTCGATGAAGATCAATCAAACCACAGACTTTCCTGGCGCAGTCGATAGACTCTCTAGTTGCTGAACCATTTTTTGCTCTGTCGAAATTTTGCGAGCCAGAGCCTGAGCTGATTTAAAAGATAACACACTTCCATAGGTAGGTTCCAGAGCTTTGCTTGTGTCACTTTGATGCGCTTTAAACAACAAGAGCTTTCTCCACAAGAGCTGAGTGCAATACTGTAACATTGACGGATTGGTGAGTGGATGGCAGGTAAATTGCCGTAATAAATACGGCAACTGTTCCGTACATGGCCTACAGGTTGACTCGTTTGTTCCTTTTTCTCCTTAAATCTAAGTGGTAACAGACACGACCTTCAGCCTCCTGCTGTGCTTAGCGCCGGAAAGAGAGCGTTGTACCACAGATTCTCCGCTCTGCTGATGTAAATTAGCAGGCAGCACCAAAATACCGGTGCGTCAGAGCTCTTTCTGCAGCGTCCGTTAGCCTTAGCTGGCGCTATTACCGGCAGGTTTCCAGCCTACTCGAATTTCTAGGCCATAGACTCATAGAATCAAAGAATGATACAGCACAGAAGGAGGCCATTCGGCCCATCGAGCCTGTGCTGGCTCTTTGAAAGAGCCATACAATTAGTCCCACTCCCCTGCTCTTTCCTCATAGCTCTGCAGACTTTTCCCCTCCAATTACTTATCCAATTCCCTTTTGAAAGTTACTGTTGAATCGACTTCCATCACCCTTTCAGGCAGTGCATTCCAGATCATAATAACTCACTGCATTAAAAAATGTTTCCTGATGTCGCCTCTGGTTCTTTTGCCAATTATCCTAAAACTGTGTCCTCTGGTTGCTGACCCTTCTGCCACTGGAAACAGTTTCTCCTTATTTACTCTGTCAAAACCCTTCATGATTTTGAACACCTCTGTCAAATCTCCCCTTAACCTTCTCTGCTCTAAGGAGAATAACCCCAGTTTTTCTAGTCTGTCTGGGTAATTGGTCTTTCATCCCTGGTACCATTCTAATAAATCTCCTCTACATCCTTCCTAAAGTGTGATGTCTAATCAGTGTTTTATAAAGGTTTTGCATAACTTCCTTGATTTTTTACTCTATGACTCTACTTATAAAGCTAAGGATCCCATATTCCTTTTTAACAGCCTTCTCAACTTGTCCTGCCACCTTCAAAGACTTGTGTATGTACACCCCTTAAAAAGAAATACATCTGAAAACATTTAGTAGATCTTCAAGACTTCTAACAGCAACTTGCATTTATATAGCGTCTTTAATGTAGCAAAACCTCCCAATTCACTCTCAGCTGATATAAGTTCACTGGGTTTATCAGGGGCATGTCTGCCATAATTCCCAGGGTAGTCTGAGAACACCCCCAGAAACACCCCCAAAGTGCTGCCATAATGTGCTTGGGATGGGAAGAAAAAGCACCTGCTCCTACCATTTGGGATTTCCTGCGGTGTTTAAGAGCGACAAATAGGGTTTTGTTGCAAATTACGACCCCTGCACCACAATTCTGGTGGAATTCTGCCCCCTTAGGCGGTGAAATTTCTAGCAGAAGTTAAAGTTGCAGGTGTAGAAAATCTGTACTGACAAAGAGTCTACATCTTAAATGTTAATCCATCTTTTCTCTTGACTCATTTCCATTCTTCATACATTTTCCAGCATTTTTCATTTTTATTCCAAAAAACAGCAACTTTTATGCTTAATAATGTGAAGCACATTTATTCTACATATCAAAATGGCCCCAACATCACAGTCCAAATTCTAGCACTGATGACTTTGACAACAAGCTTAAAAACTTAAAACATATTTTTAGTAACTCACAAAACTTGCTGAGTGATTGACTCCTTGGGATGGTACAGCTTACCCCAGACAGTTAAACAGCCCAACTCAAATCTTTACTCAAAATAAAATGACATGACATTCTTCTCATTGTTCCTGCACAAAGCTAAAGCAGGTTCCTCAATCTGGCTCAAAGGCATTGTTTGTTGTCCCAGAACACGGTGCCTTCTTCCTGTTTTTCATGATGATTCTTCTCAGAATGCTGGGAGTTGTGTGTGATATGTTCCCTGTCAGTGGTACACTGACATCTGATTCAAGAGCAGGTTCTGGATACTTTCTGATGTTTTTCTCACTCATCCTCTGTTTCCTGAAAAAAAATTATTTGTCAAACATGGGCTTTGCAATTCTCTTGTGCTTTATTCACTTAACCTTCAAATCCCATTTGAAAAAACTCCTTATTCACCTAATTTAGTTAGTGAGTAACAGATATAGATGCAAGAATTGAATTGAGATGAGAGTAGCTGCCCTTGACATTAAAGCGGAATTTGACTGAGTATGGTACCAAAGAGCCGTAGGAAACAACAACAACTTGTATTTATATAGCGCCTTTAATGTAGTAAAACGTTCCAAGATGCTTCACAGGAGTATTATAAGACAAAAATTTTGACACCGAGCCACATAAGGAGAAATTAGGGCAGGTGACCAAAAGCTTGGTCAAAGAGGTAGGTCTTTAAGGAGGAAAGAGGTAGAGAGGCAGAGAGGTTTAGGCAGGGAATTCCAGAGCTTAGGGCCTAGGCAACAGAAGGCATGGCCACCAATGGTTGAGTGATTATAATCAGGGATGATCAAGAGGGCAGAATTAGAGGAGTGCAGATATCTCGGGGAGTTGTGGGGCTGAAGGAGATTACAGAGATAGGGAGGGGTGAGGCCATGGAGGGTATTGAAAACAAGGATGAAAATTTTAAAATCGAGGTGTTGCTTACCCGGGAGCCAATGTAGGTCAGCAAGCACAGGGGTGATGGGTGAATGGGACTTGGTGCGGGTTAGGACACAGGCAGCTGAGTTTTGGATGACCTCAAGTTTACGTAGGGTAGAATGTAGGAGGCCAGCCAAGAGTGTGTTGGAATAGTCAAGTCTAGAGGTAACAAAGGCATGGATGAGGGTTTCAGCAGCGGGTGAGCTGAGGCAGGGGCGGAGACGGGCGATGTTACGGAGGTGGAAATAGACGGTCTTAGTTATGCCGTGGATATGTGGTCGAAAGCTCATTTCAGGGTCAAATATGGCACCAAGGTTGCGAACGGTCTGGTTCAGCCTCAGACAGATGTTAGGGAGAGGAATGGAGTCAGTGGCTAGGGAACGGAGTTTGTGGCGGGGACCGAAAACAATGGCTTCGGTCTTCCCAATATTTAATTGGAGAAAATTTCTGCTCATCCAGAACTGGATGTCGGACAAGCAGTCTGACAATTTAGAGACCATGGAGGGGTTGAGAAAAGTGGTAGTGAGGTAGATCTGGGTGTTGTCAGCGTACATGTGGAAACTGACGCTGTGTTTTCGGATGATGTTGCCAAGGGGTAGCATGTAGATGAGAAATAGGAGGGGGCCAAGGATAGATCCTTGGAGGACACCAGAGGTAACGATGCGGGAGCGGGAAGAGAAGCCATTGCAGGTGATTCTCTGGCTACGATTAGATAGATAAGAATGGAACCAGGCGAGTGCAGTCCCACCCAGCTGGATGACGGTGGAGAGGCGTTGGAGAAGGATGGAGTGGTCAACCGTGTCAAAGGCTGCAGACAAGTCAAGAAGGACGAGGAAGGATAGTTTACCTTTGTCACAGACACAAATGATATCATTTGTGACTTTGATGAGAGTGAAAACTAATGTCAATGAGAGTCATGGGGAAAACTCTCCAGTGGCTGGAGACTAACGTGACACAAGAGAAGATGGTTGTGGTTGACAGAGACCATCTTGAGCAAGAGAAAGCCCAGCCATCTACCTCTGACCATCAATGGCACCACCATTGCTGAGTCCCCTACCATCAACATCTTGGGGATCATGAATGACCAGAAGCTGAACTGGACCAGCCATGTCAACACTGTGACTACAAGAACAGGGCAGAGGCTGGGTACTCTGCAACATCTCATAACCCCTCAAAGCCTTTCCACCATCTTGAAGTTCAAGTCAGGAATGTGATGGAATCCTCACCACTCACCTAGATGGGTGTAGCTGCAACAACACTCAAGAAGCTCCACACCATCCAGGATAAAGTAATTTGTTTGATTGGTGCCCTGCCACTGGACTCAATATCCATCTCATCCATCACCATCACAGGATGCACTGCAGCAACTCATCAAGGTTACTTCAACACACATACCTGTCCTGCAAGCTCTACCACCAAGAAGGAGAATAGCAGCAATACCATAGAAAGACCATTCCCTTCCAAGTCACAAACCATCCTGACTTGGACATATACTGGCATTCCCTCATTGTTAGTGTGTCAATATCCTGGGATTCACCATCTAGTGCCATCATATACATTTAAACTGAGCCATACAGGTTTAAGTGATGCCTGGCCTGACCTAAGTTATTTATTCTCAGCTAAAATGGCAATAGAGGCACAAAAAATGGCCTCAGTGCCCCTGGGTTAGGGAGTGGAAAAATCAACCAAGATTCCTGCTCCTAATTGCTATCCAGCAGCCCCTGCTGGATGTACATCAGTATAGATACTGAGTAAGGGTAGTATTGGTCTTGGCTTTGATGCCCTTGCATCTGAATAACTTGCTTCACTGTCAAGATTCACTCATGAATAATTGCTACTTGGATGAGATAGTGGAGGGTGAACAGCTAGAAGTCAATATCTTCAGGACTGGAGGGCAGGGAGAAAATTGGCATGGAAAATGATCCTATTTAAGGACTGAATTAATGTTCTGAAGTTGTTCAAATGATGCACAAATCTGTGTTGACAGATGCATTAATATATGGCAAAACTTCAATAAATCTCAAAATCTTAGTTACAAAAAATATTTTTAAAAGTGGAGATTACAAGATAATTCACCAGCTACATGACTGATTTGCAATCAAATAATACCTCATATTTTCAATAAAAGATTACCTCTGATTTTTTGATTCATCTGTTAAAATTTGAGTTATCCCAAATATTTACGTACTAATGATTGTGACTCTACTGTACAAATGTTCTTGCTTGTACATTCAGGAATTTCTGAAATGAAATGAGTTTTAAGATTTTGTGGCTCAAGCAAATGACGATTTGACTGTTGTCCCAGCACCACTTGTCCCATAATCCTACCTGCCTTAGAGTAGTATTTTTATAATTATTGTAGAAAGTAGACTTTCACCACAAAGTGTACAAACAGCAGTTTGTTTTGACTTCCAAAATGTTTCATTCACAGGACTAGCGTAAAACTTGCCTCTAAAGGAGGCCACATGCAGTGCTTAAATATATTTCAGTGCTCCCATGGCATTATATGTATAGAACGTAATTATATGAATTTATGTTCCCAGTACAGAGCTTTACCTGTTGGGAGCACAAATACATCAAATTATTCCCATAATTTAGCTAAACAACCATTTAAACCATAACACTCAGTTTCATAATTTCTTAGCCAGGTTGCTATATGGAGTACTGTGTGATAAAGCACTCCCTCTCACTTAGAAGGGGGCAGGATACTGACACTGACCGTTCCCCTCTTTTTAAAACATGCCTCCTACTGGCTAATCATGGGAGTGATATTGAACCGACAGAATCTCTCTTGAAAAAGTGCAACATCCCCACTGACACCTGGGAATCCTTGGCCCAAGACCGCACAAAGTGGAGGAGAAGCATCCGGGAAGGCGCCGAACACCTCGCGTCTCTTCGCCGGGAGCAAGCGGAAGCCAAGCGCAAACAGCACACGTCAACCCAAGCACCCCACCCACCTGCTCCTTCAATCACCATCTGCCCCACCTGTGACAGAGACTGTAGGTCCCACATTGGACTCATCAGTCACCTGAGAACTCATTTTTAATGTGGAAGCAAGTCATCCTCGGTTCCGAGGGACTGCCTAAGAAGAGAAGAGAATCTCTCTCAGTCTAGGAACAGGGTTTGCACCCACCCTCTCAGCTGCAGAAAGGCAAAGAAAGAAGGGGATAAATATAAAGGAGGGTTTACCCAAATATTCTCATTAACAACATATTTGGAAAGCTGCATAGGTCGCTTTGCTTTGAAAAGAAATTCAGTACTTGAAGGGTTAAATAATTAACCTTATTTTAAAAATGTAGCTTCACAGGATTGTCCTATTTTCAACACAAACATTTGACTGTTCAATAAAACCTAGTACTTAGGCCCTACGTCTAAACACAAAGGAGCAGACATGTGTTTTGGAAAGAAATTGTAGGCAGACTGTGTTAAATGAGGGTTCGTTGTACAAAAAGGATAATTGCAGTTGACACTGCCATGTAATAAACAGCTGACCTCTGACTTGTGCCACCTGCCGTTCCGCTGATGTCCCGCCGAGTGTCTGACAGAAGGCCGTCGCCGGGCAACAGGCTTTCCTCAGATTAGTGACAGCTGTGTTCAAAAGAAGACTGGGCTTCAGCGGGTTGCGGGAGAAGCACTTACCCTTCTGCAAAACTGCTGACATCTGTAGTTGGCTCAGGGATCACACCTGGTCTGAGTGAAGCTTGCATAACCGGCAACGCCTGGGATTTCTTAGAAAAACAAGCTGTGTCAGAAATCTTAAAAGAACATTTCTGGTGCATTTCATTCTCCAATTTCTATGAAAGCTAAGGTTTTCATAAGATACTCTTCCTTTTTAAATACTTCTTTTGTACCCATAAATTGTATCTTATCTGATTGCAAGCTTACATTGGCAATGCTTTACTGTCTCAGTTACAGGATACACCTGCTTTGTAAATGCATCTTCAAAGGAACAAAAATGTACAGGAAATATTTTACTTTGGAAGTCACACTTCGAAAATAATTCATTTGATGTTTCAAGTACTTTAAGGGTTTCCTTTGACTGCAGCATTCAGCATATTTTTCATTTCGGTTTTTATTTCCATTACATGGTATGACTTCTAATCCAGTCTGTACTGAGCTCCTAGTGGTTGGAATAGCCAGCAATAATAAATAGAACACATAGTGACCTCTGTTGCCAAGTGCCAATACTGCATTTACTGACAATCTTTTTGTTTCGGAAGTGCCTTTCGCTGATTTAAAATAGATTTAGATTTGGTTTCTGGGATTTTCTTTTAAAATAGTTCTAACAAATTATGAGGTTAAATGTTGCAAGTCCTATTCCTGAGTCAAAACGTCGCTGGACAGGAACGTGGATCGGAGAATTGCATGAGGAGTCAGGGCGCCCAATCTGCTGTTTAAACTTGATCATCGGAAGTTCAGGAGTGTCAGGAGTGAGCTGAACTCCGTGCTTGATTCACCCATCCACGTTCCCTTTGAAAGAAGCTTGTGTTGGGAGCAGGATTTGCATAATTCTACCCTTCTCGGGTTTTTAGGAGTGAAACACAAATCGTTAATTCTGTTAATGGGGGATGTTTTCAATTTTTGGATTAGATTTTCCCAACAAGAATCCCCTCCAAAGATTGTAATTTGACACCTATCCTGCTAACTCTTCTGGGTTTTATTTTTGTTGGATATTGCTTTGATAAAGCATCCATTTGTAACAAAGTTATATATTCAAATACTTCTTGGAGCAAAACAGATGTGAATGAATTGCCATTAACAAATATGGGACACCAACTCATAAAGAGCTAAAAATGACTAATCATAATTATCTTCTTTCAAACATATTAGCTACTTCAAAAGCAAAAGAGGGATTTCATACATTAGAGGCATTAGAAGACAGTGCACCTCAAGAAATGTGACAAGGTAAGACCGCTGAATGGTGCCATTTACCAGCTCAAAGGCATAAGAATGTGCAACAGAATGTTACCTGTAAACTTGTTCCACATTTACTGCTCACCACGGCAAGCCCTCACTCAACCTTACTGTTCTTTTATTGTATCTCATGCAAACCAATACCTCAGCAGGGTACACATTCAAGATTTAATACACAATTACATCCTTACACCATGGGGCTGATTTTAACTATCCAAACTTGGCATTAACGGGGTGGTAACAGCCACAAAATGGGTCGGTCGACTTCCTGGCCCGTTAATGGCGATGCCCCAGCAACCACTATTTTCAAAGGGGTCTTCTCTTCGGCAGCCAGAGCGTCTGCCTGTTTCAGGTGGTAGGCCTCTTTGCTATGCAAATTGAGGTCCTATAATGTAGTTAGGACCCCAATTGTAATTTATGGGGACAAATAGGGTGGAGTGTATGACACGCATGGTGCAACCTTGTGACCTGGCGTTAAGTGGTCTAACCTATGGTCCTTAAATGATCGCTGCTGGCCTCTCCAAAAACGGCCCCAAAACTTTTTGCAAATTATATTTTTGTCGAGCAGGAGTGCTCGACAAAAATATTGCAAGTTGCTGCTGGTTCTGGCTCGCTTCCTAGGACCTCTGTGGGCTGACTCTGTGTCTGAGCCGCCTAATATTGCGTTCCTTGAGCCAGCGAGTTGCAGCAGAATGTCCGTTCAGGGTGTGCTACTCTCCAGTGGCATGGAGCTGAGACCTGGCCCTCCAAATGGCTCGGGCCTCCCACTGGCAGGAATGAGCGAGCGGTTGGTGCACTCCATTGGTCAGCCGCCCGAAAGTTAAAACCTTCTGCCTTGTGACACAACCTAGCTGAACGATGCATGATCACCTACTGACACACAGGTTAGCCTGCAGGTTGGGCACATTTCAGTCACTGTGCATGTGTTCCTTTAGCTTATATCTCAAAGTTACTTCTCTGCTTGTACAACAAGATGACATAAAATTCAAGGGAACAGGTATCAACTGAAGGAAGGCTGACAGATTACAGGGTCTTGAATCCCTTGAAGGAGACCACCTTGCTTATCCTGGCAAATTAGAGCATGGAGGGACTAAGAAAAGTTAATACAGCAGGCCTCCCTCAAGCTCATGCCTATTACCATCCTGTTCTTATGTCTTGTGCCCCTTTTCACTCACATTATTTTCAATGCAAGCTCTACTTGAAGGTACACTGGGGAGTCAGCCTTCTAATATTTGTTCCCTATCTGTTATTGTAGTCCTCGAGAGCAGCCTGTCAGACCAACCAGTGGCACAGCAAGGCTGCACACTGCATTCCTCTAACTGAAGTTTGTAAGCAGCAACACAGTGAGCTTGAGGAGGTAGCACCAGTTGAGGCAGAATGCACAGGTAAGGAGGAACAAGTGGCCGTACAGAGGAGGAACAGGAACTTGGTGGCCAGATGGTCACATGGGTCCATCTCTGATGCTCTGCACTCTTGGAAAGCCTGCCATTCAGGAAAAGTTCTGTGACCTGTTGAGCTGATGCCTCCGTTTCATGGGCAGAGTGATGAATATGTTACCCTTTGCAAATAAGACCTCAGTCACTGGCTTGATGGGTCTGTAGACAGCAGGATAACTGATTTGGACAAATGTCACTGATTGTGGCTTGGAAGGATGAAGTATAATGCAGTGGTCACCTTCACACCCTTGAAAAGAGCTATCCATGTGTTAGAAATTGTCTGCAGGTTAGGCTGTAGGAGATGGGATAGCTCTGTGACATCTCCCTTGTGAAATCTCCTTTGACTTGCTTAGAAAGGACTGTTTAGATTGGTAAATGCAAGCCCCTCCGAGGTAAAGATGGGCACATATATGATGCCTGATGTGTACCTTTACATCTACCCTTTTTTGTCTCCTCAAGAACTATTCTTCCTCCTCCAAATCTAGGAATTTCCATCCTGACCACTTTCTTTGCTGCAAGTGAAGTAGCAGCTGGAAGCAAGCAAAAGGAGTTGTAAACAAACGTATTGAATTTCTACTCACACTGCGGGGCACACAGTCACTCTTGAGGTGAAACGACAGTCAGGTAAAAGCTGGTGCTGGGGCCAGCACTGAGTGAGGGAAGGAGAGTGCTCCTGTGAAAGGGGTGGGGGAGCGGAGAGTGACTGTTCAGGCAAATTTACAGAAGAGATTAGATGGTCGATCTGTTAAATATGGATAAATTTAACAGGATAAATTTTCCCATTATGCGCTCCTGGGACCTCATGTTGGGAAATCGCTCACACAAAGCCCACGATTTATCTTCAGTAAAATTAATGGACGGAAAAGCTTAGGCTGCTCATGTGATTTCCCTCTATTCTGTCTCGGCAGACAAGACTCCGGGTTGGGAGCATGCAACTGGAAAATTTATCCCATTTATTTTTTCTTTTAACTTTTTAAATTAAAAGGCTATCAAATGTGAAGCGAAAAGTGTTCTAAAACGAACCAGAATACACAATTTTTAATGTCAATATATTCAACATTTTCTGGGGGAACATGTGCTGGACCCCTTTAGAAATGCCCATGGTGACCTTTACAAACCACTGCAGAGTAGTGCATACAGTGGAAGGTGAGCTGCAGGGGCGCTTACAGCATGTGGCGTGACTCCATAAAGCAAAGCCTCCGTAGACACGGCCCCTCGTCAAATGAAGCCCGGATACTCTGGTGTGACGTATCGGTGGGCAGCCTCTGTTGCTCCTCCTCTTCTTTCAAGAAGCAAAGTAGAGAGACATTCCCAAAGGGGAACCATTAGGTTCTATCTGAAATGGGGGCAAATAGCCACACCTCATCAAATAGCAGAAAAGAAGCTGGCAAAGTAGGCGCAACAGCAAAATAACCAAAATATCCTAACAAAAATAATGCAATAGTAAGTTTTTAACATCAGTAACTGAATAGGCTTGTCCTTTAAACCCATCAAGGTAGCATCTAGCAACTCTAGATGCCAATTTTATAGTGGCATGATTAAGATAAAGCAGAAATTAGGTGGAAATGAGTGGAAAAGGGCTTATAATGTCCCCACATCCTTACTGCTTCATTTACCCAAAAGTGGGTGGGGCTTCTGTCATCCGCTGGAAATGATGGAAATTCAGGCAGCACTAAAGTGAGTGGGGATCTGGTATAATGGATCCCCTTCCTAATTGTCGCTTCTTGTGCCTGATTGCTGCCCCAAAATTGAGTGGAACACATTGGAATATACAAGCTAGTGAGCCCAAGAATGTAGATATATGAAGAAGGACTAAGTGTGGAGCCATCAAAGATAAGAGGATTCCTGCACCAGATTGCCAACCTGTATTCTGTCTAGTACTAGAAAGTGTGCATGTGTAGATGCCAGTGACTACTGGTAGAATAGTCTGTTCACTCACACTGACATGGATCTCACATGAAGAATGGGGATTTCAGTGAGGCACCGAAAGGCTGTCTGTGCCCATAGAATCATACTGCAGTATGAGCCATCGCCTTCAGAAAAATCATAGAATCTTACAGCACAGAAGGAGGCCATTTGGCCCATTGTGCCTGTGCTGGCTCTTTGAATGAACTAACCAATTAGTCCAACTCCCCTGTAAATTTTTCCTTTTCAAGTATATATCCAATTCCCTTTTGAAAGTTTGCTTCCAACAACAACAACTTACATTTATATAGCGCCTTTAATGTAGTAATCCTTTTTAGGATGTGCATTCCAGATCATCAACAACAACAACAACAACTTGTATTTATATAGCACCTTTAACATAGTAAAATGTCCCACGGTGCTGCACAGGAGTATTTTAAGACAAACAATTTGACACCGATCCACATAAGGATAAATTAGGGCAGGTGACCAAAAGCTTGGTCAAAGAGGTAGGTTTTAAGGAGCGTCTTAAAGGAGGAAAGAGAGGTAGAGAGGCGCAAAGGTTTAGGCAGGGAATTCCAGAGCTTAGGGCCTAGGCAACAGAAGGCACGACCTCCAAAGGTTGAGCGATTATAATCAGGGATGCTCAAGAGGGCAGAATTAGAGGAGCGCAGATATCTCAGGGGGTTTGTGGGGCTGAAGGAAATTACGGAGATAGGAAGGGGCGAGGCCATGGAGGGATTTGAAAACAAGGATGAGAATTTTGAAATCGAGGCGCTGCTTAACCGGGAGCCAATGTAGGTCAGCGAGCACAGGGGTGATGGGCAAACGGGACCTGGTGCGGATTAGGACACGGGCAGCTGAGTTTTGGATGACCTCAAGTTTGCGTAGGGTGGATTGTGGGAGGCCAGCCAGGAATGCATTGGAATAGTCAAGTCTAGAGGTAACAAAGGCATGGATGAGTGTTTCAGCAGCGGATGTGCTGAGGCAAGGGTGGAGACGGGCGATGTTACGGAGGTGGAAGTAGGCGGTCTTTGTTATGCTGCGGATATGTGGTCGGAAGCTCATTTCAGGGTCAAATATGGTACCAAGGTTGTGAACAGTGTGGTTCAGCCTCAGACAGATGTTAGGGAGAGGGATGGAGTCAGTGGCTAGGGAACGGAGTTTGCGGCGGGGACCGAAAACAATGGCTTTGGTCTTCCCAATATTTAATGGGAGAACATTTTTGCTCATCCAGAACTGTATGTCGGACAAGCAGTCTGACAATTTAGACACCGTGGAGGGGTCGAGATCATAACAACTCGCTGCGTAAAAATAAAATCTCATCTTTCCTTTGGTTCTTTTGCTAATTATCTTAAATCTGTGTCCCTGGTTACCGACCCACCCATGGAAACAATTTCTCCTTATTTACTCTATTAAAACTCCTCATAATTTTGAACATCTCTATTAAATCTCCCCATAATCTTCTCTGCTCTAAGGAGAACAATTCCAGTTTCTCTAGACTTGCCACATAACTGAAGTCCCTCATCCCTGGTGCCATTCTAGTAAATCTGCTCTGCAACCTCTCTCAGGCACTCCAAGGAAAATGGGCAGAAAAAAAGAAAAAGTGGGAAAAAATTGTAAATGTTTGTCCAGTGTACATTTTGCACTGGAAAGTAAATAGGAATGTACAGGATTGGAAAAAACACATTGTTTTCCATTTGCCCAGTCCCAAAGTTTACATGTAAATGTCTAGAAAATAATCCTTTGCTAGAAACATCTAACAAAAAAGCAGCTTAATGTCTGATGTGAAAAATTCTGGATGCATTTGTAATTTGGATAAAATCGAGTCCATACATTTTTTTCCTTAAGTGTGTGTTCCACTGACTGCATGGAATTGTTAAGTGACTATAACCAGAACGCACAGGATCAAAGAGACATCAGTGTCACCTCTCCTTCCTTCCTCCATATAATGTTACAAACTTGGTTTCACTCCATTTTAGCAGCGCATAGCAGGACCTGGGTCAGGAACAATGGCAAAGAATTGTGTGTGTGTAAACCATTGATATTTAAATACTTTCAAATGAAGCTGAGGAGCCCATTACAAATTTGCTCAGTTTTGCACTGGTTTTCCATTTCATTTTTGGTCTTATTATCTTTTTTGATACTATGATAGCTAGCAGTAAACATTTACACACCTTGCTTATCCAGTAGGATTCAGAACATGTGACATACCTCAAACATTGATGATCTCTTTACTTTGTTATATCTGCCTGGCTCAAATAAGGGTAACCCCATGGGTTGATTGTTGTCTGTTACCTTGGCAGCGCTTTTTCCATCGTTCACATATTTAATTTTCTCATTAGTTTCCCCTATGAACAAAACAAAGGAAAATTTGTTCCCATATTTAAGAGAATTATATGGTTATAGTTCAGAATCCTCAATTTGTTCATTCAATTCTTTCCAGAATTTCAGAATAAAGAAGTGCATGGGACGAGGGTTCTTCAAAATTGTAATTGTTGGGAGCGTTTGTAAAAGTTGCAATGTAAAATACTGGACTTAAGCAAAAATAGTAAATTAGATAACGGTCCGAATGCACCTAGGCTTCACCCTGAGGGATGTGTTTTGGTATTCTTGCCTGGATCATCGGAGGAGGAGAAACTATCTGAGGGAGGGATGGGGAGGAGAGGGAAGAGATTAGCCAACAAATTCCTGAGGAGGCTTTTTGGGATAGATCTAGGGTAGGACAGAACTTCCAGCCACTACATGGATGTGCCCCAACCCTATCCTAAATCCCAGGGTCAGAACATTAGCTTATTGCAGGCAGGCACTGTGCCATTTTTGGTGTAACTGGAATGCCCACTTTAATCGGGGTGGGTGAGTGGGATTTTACTGCAGCATTTTATCACAGGATCAGTGAGCCAGCTGTGTTGGTTAAAGATTTTTTTTTAATTTAAACCGGCCAGGTTTACAATTTCCTGCTTTGCCAAGGGTAATTCATCGCCCAGGAACCCTGGCTGATTACTTTTCATCCTCCTTAGCCCAGGAATGCTGAAGCCAGATCTAATACCTTACTGCCATCCTGGCTGAGATCAACTAACTCAGCACAGGTTGAGAATCAAACAAGGGACATTCTGGCGAAAGGTCATCGACCTGAAACATTAACTCTGTTTCTCTCTCCACAGATACTGCCTGACCTGCTGAGTATTTCCAGCATTTTCTGTTTTTAGTTCAGGGACATTCTGACCTAACTTTACCAACTGAGCCATTGGGAGAGCTGGCTTCATGGAAGAAAATTATCTCTTCTCTAGTCAATCAGATTATCATTCACAGCCACAGGTATTTCAATACCCATCTGTGCCCAATGTGGCACAATAGCAGAGGCCTCTTGCTTAGTCCACTAACAAATGCCCAACTGTTCCCAGAAAGAGACAGTTTGTGAGTGTAGGTTCTAGTGAATGGTGCAGCTTACAACAAAACGACTCATGTTATCAAGTCATATATTTGCTGACAAAACAGAATTAGATTTAGCAAACACTCCCTTAAAGAAGAATGATGTTTTTGACACTCAAAGGTTGACATGATAAACTATGACATATAATGGATCTGAAGACTTCCTCATTTCATAGGCTGTTTGGCTCACATTTGGGAAAATGTGATCTGAATCCCAGCACTTACTGTGTTTACTGACATAGGTGGATGGGAAGTATCCCTGTTGCCCATTCTGCAAGCGGCCAAACCACCACACCTCATCATCTTTGTACAGCACTTGGATAACATCACCTTGGCAAAGTACCAGCTCATCTGACCAATGGGGATGGTAATCGCATGCTGCCACCACCTGGAAGAAGTCACATATGAAGGAATGTTTTAACAAATATTTGTGCTGTAATAATGGCAACATTTGTCTCAGAGGCAAATTAAAGAACCTAGTTTGTTATTATTTCAGTTTTGAGCCTATTGACAAACATCAGGGCCTATTCTGTACTGCAGACTCCTGTTCATTTTCAATTGGGTTGAGATTCAATTAGATGAAATTCACAGTGTGGCAGTGTCCAACAGGCAGCTCGTGGGCCAGATCCAGCCAGTGAGCACCTTTCATCTAGCCCACACTTCTTATACACACAGCTGGTTTCAACTATGGTCGGTTTCATTGGAAGCTGCAACTAACTGTATTTGAAATTGGCTTTTTGTGTTTAATATGAGAAAAAGTTCAGGCTGGATGAACAGCTCAGCCACAGCCCTTTAAATTTCCTGAGCCTGGAGGTCAAAAAAAGGTTGGTCCTTGATTTAGACCAATTAGTCTTCCTGTCTGGAAATGTAAATCTTTGAATCATTCCAGTTTTTAAACTTTGAGGCAGAAGAAGGAGGTGGAAGGATGGTGGTGGCGGCACAGAAGGATGGGGGTGAGGACAGTGGGAAGGGGGTTGACTTCAATTATTTTGTGTTTGTGGGTTTGGAATTTCTGTGGTATAGGGCCCGTGCTTTTCAGTGTTGGGGATGTGGATTTTTGTTTCTTGATTTCTGTGTGTGTGTCATTCCACATTTTGGTGTAATGGGGCTTGCTCTTCTGCGTAATCATAAAGCTCATTCACTGGTTTTGACACGAGTATTTGGTACCGGCTCCAACAGGTCGGACATCCCTGACTTAGGGGCCCAACAGACATCAGAGAGATGTTATTTTTGTCTAATCTGTTTGAAATACATTTATTACCATGTTCCAGAGATGAAAGTGCAGTATTCTAACTCACTGCATACCCTTTAAGACACACTGGGAGTGATTTCGACCTTGTGCGATAGTGTAAAATAGGTGATAGCGAATCGGCAGCCCGTTTTACATCTCACTCAATTTCTTTTTCCATTGAAGTCAATGGAAATAAATATCGGAAGAGATGTAAAATGGGCTGCTGATTTGCTCTACCCGTTTTACACTATTGCACAAAGTCAAGATCACCCTCAAACTTTTCAAAGGGACAGAAATAATGACATTCAGCTACCGTTACCAAATTTCTCTTCAACCCCTACCCAAAAAACTATGTACAGAGAAATTTCTAGTTCAGTAACATCTGCCACAGTACTGATAACTTTTTTATTGCTGCATGAAAAGAGCCTCTCCAAGTTACTGCAGCAAGTGCTATGGCCATCAATTTAAAGGTTAAACTGTGAGCAGAACTATATAATAATCAGTATACTGCTAAGATGACAATTTATGCTTTAATTCAACCAAACTACCATCGCCAAATTCCCCAACATCAACATCCTGGGGGTCACCATTGACCAGAAACTTAACTGGACCAGCCATACAAGAGCAGGTCAGAGGCTGAGTATTCTGTGGCGAGTGTCTCACCTCCTTCTGACTCCCCAAAGCCTTTCCACCATCTACAAGGTACACATCAGGAGTGTGATGGAATACTCTCCACTTGCCTGGATGAGTACCGCTCCAACAAGACTCAAGAAGCTCGACACCATGCAGGACAAAGCAGCCCGCTTGATTGGCACCCCATCCACCACCTTAAACATTCACTCCCTCCACCACTGGCGTACCATGGCTGCAGTGTGTACCATCTACAGGATGCACTGCAGCATCTCACCAAGGCTTCTTCGACAGCACCTCCCAAACCCGTAACCTCTACCACCTAGAAGGGCAGCAAGTGCTTGGGAACTCCACCACCTCCAAGTTCCCCTCCAAGTCACACACCTCCTGACTATATCACCATTCCTTCATCGTCGCTGGGTCAAAATCCTGGAACTCCCTCCCTAACAGCACTGTGGGAGTACCTTCACCACACGGACTGCAGCGGTTCAAGAAGGCAGCTCACCACCACCTTCTCAAGGGCAATTAGGGATGGGCAATAAATGCTGGCCTTGCCAGCGACGCCCACATCATGTGAATGAATTAAAAAAAAAATTCTACAATGGTGGTCAACTGGGTCTACAGTAATGAAAGTTATGAGTTTTGTGGGCTTGGGAAGATTAAGCGAAAAAGCAAAATTTGGTAATAGAAATTCCAGGGCACAGCTAAAATTGTATAGTGAAGTAGAACAAGTTACATGGCAACAGAAAGTAAGCAGAATAAATAACTAAGCCCCAATTTTAACTCCAGGCGGGTTTTGAGTGGGTGGGCGGTGGGGTGAGTTAGAAATTCATCGATTGCAGCAGAAAACAGGCCCGGGGTATTTTAACTCCCGGGCCTCATTAACATTCCGCCGGTCTGGCCTCCAGAAATTAGGTGTGGGGAAGGGGGATCCAGGAGGGTTTCGCGGTAGGAAAGGCAGAAGAGGCTGTGACTTTTCTTGTGGGGCCTGGAGGAACACTCCTGCTCCTTCTGGCACCACAAAGGAAAGTAAAAAGCCTACCTGTTTAGACCTCTTCATCTTCTCATCAGGTCTCGACTCATTCCAGCCTGGAGGGAAGGCCATGGTGACTTCCCTGCTCAGACCTGAGTTAAAATCATAGTCAGGGCCAGATTATGTCATTGGACTCTAATCTACATATTAGAATGTTCCCAGAAGGGCAGGATAAGGGGGGAAAAAAGAATCAAGATAAGGACCATGCCGATTTTGGGTGGGCGGCTTAACTACCTGTCCAGAAGGCTGAGTAAAATCATGGTCAGCGTGATCAAGCGGCTTTCCAACAGGTAAGTAGTGTGGAGCATTTTAACTGCCCATCTGCCTGGTTCCTGCCGGGTGGGTAGGATTAAAATCGCCCCCTGGTTCGAAATAATTTGGACATGGCTCCGGAGATTATACTGGCAATTGATTCAAAACTCCACTTCAGTTGAACAGAGTCCAACTGCTCAAGAATACCTCATTTGTATAACCACATCTGCAATATGATGTCACTAGAATTCCTGAAATAGTAGACATAATGGTATGTGGCCCGCAGCCAGTCGATAACACAGGTCGTGCGACCTGCCACTATCCAAGAACATGCGTGAACATTGCTTAATATTTTTATTAAATGAAACAGATTTCTAAAACAAAACAGTTAGATTAAAAGTGTCCAAACCTCTTGTGTTTAGGTACATATCATGGACCCTCCAGACCACTTGCAAAGTTTAAATACACGTTCCCATTAATTTGCTGTAGATAACAACAAGTTCATCGCTGACCTCTCCACAGTAATGCATGAGGGATTTACATAACTGCAGTGCAGCATGGTGCCCCAAGGGACAGTGACCAAGCCTAGACAGTTTTTTTAAATTTGTTCCTGGGATGTGGGCGTCACTGGCAAGGCCAGCATTTATTGCCCATCCCTAATTGCCCTTGAGAAGGTGATGGTGAGCCGCCTTCTTGAACCGCTGCAGTCCGTGTGTTGAAGATACTCCCACAGTGCTGTTAGAGAGGGAGTTCCAGGATTTTGACCCAGCGACGATGAAGCAACAGTGATATATTTCCAAGTCAGGATGGTGTGTGACTTGGATGGGAATTTCTCTCATGAATGCTATGGCTGGGGGTTTGACTGGAGAGAAGCAGCATGCTGGGCTTTATACTCCTCAGCTGTACCTTAAAGTCTGCTCTCACACAGATTATTATCATCCTGCAGAGGTGCTCCACGACTGTGGCATGGCAGGAGAAGGAACAAATAAGGCAGCTTATAGCAAATAAGCTTATAGTTTATATAAACAATAGCCATCTGAATCACACACGCTCCTCCTACACAGGGAGAACTTATTGCACTAGGCGAGCAATTTTATCTACATAGTTCTAAAGTTCCAAAGTAGTTGTTTTTCATTGGAACAGGAGAAGGCCATCAACCCCTCAAACCTGTTCTGTCATTCAATTAGATCATGGCTCATACGTACCTCAACCCCATTTACCCACCTTTACCCATATCCCTTGATATCCTTACCGAATAAAAATCTATTGATCTCAGTCTTGAAAGCTTCAGTTGACCCAGCATCCACAGCCTTTTGGGCTTCAAACAGTTCCAGATTTCTACTACACTTTGTGTAAAGAAGTGCTTCCTAATTTCACTCCTGAATGGCCAGGCAGTAATTTTAAGATTATGCCCTCTTGTTCTGGACTCCCGCTCTACAGGAAATAGATTCTCTTTATATATCCTATCAAATGCCTTTATAATTTTAAATACCTCGATTAGATCACCCTCAATCTTTTATACTCAAGGGAAAACAAGCCAAGTTATGCAATCTGTCCTCATAATTAAACCCTTTATCATTCTGGTGAATGTATGTTGCAACTCCTTCCAAAGCCAATATATCCTTCCTGAGGTGCTGTGCCCAGAACTGAATGCAGTACTCCGGATGGGGTCTGACCAAGGCTCTGTTCAATCGAAGTATAACTTCCTTTGGTTTGTATTCCAGACCCCTTGTGATAAAGGCCAACATTCCATTAGCCTTTTTGATTACTTTTTGTACCTGTCCACTAGCTTTTAATGATTTGTGTACATGGACATCCAAATCCTTTTGCTTCTCCACAGTTTCTAGTCTCTCACCATTTAGAAAATACTGTGATTTGTCTTTCCTGGATCCAAAGTGGATGGCCTCACACCTTCACTTGCATAAAAGCAGCCACAGATAGATTATTACCATCCCTTTATCATTGGGCTCGATTTTGCCAGGCCCGAGGAGGTGGGATTGGAGGCGTGTGAGGTGTTAAAATCGCAAAAAATGGCGGGCGGCTCCGATCCCACCTCCAGCCTGCCTCTGACCAATTTTCCCAGAATCGGGGTTTCAGACCCTGTTTCCATCCCATCTCCAAGAGGCGGAATAGGCCCTTAAGGCCCTTAACAACCAGTTAAGTGCCTCTATAATCCCATTTTGAGAGGCCTTTCTGAATTTAACACTTTTTCCCCATGCTGCACATCTCCTCTGGAACACGCCAGTTAATCCTGGCGGCCTCACAAGTGGATGGCTTACTAACAACTGCAGCTCCACCATTAAAAAGGAGTTTTTAGCAATTATCAGAACTTTGTTGTCTCAGGTCTGGGGGAGCTTTTAGCAGGCCTACTCATTGTTGTGGAAGTTTGGAGCCTGACACCCATTTCCAGTGTGACCTCCTGGGAAACCCCTCTCCCCACCTTGACTGAGCGCTCCCTCAGCTGAGGTATATACCAGAAGAATGGGAACCATTTATTTCCTTTCCTCCTGGACATCAGATTCGGACAAAGACCAGCCGCGGCAGCAGCAGAATCCTGAACAATAGCAGCACCAACAGCAGGAGCAACAATAGGAGCGCCAAGCTGCTGCTCACCCACCTGAAGCTGCACAGGCCAGAAGGCGCCAGCGCATGGAAGCACGTCGCCGCAGGAGATACCCCCAAAACAGGGTTTACAGACAGAGGATGAGCTACCTCAACATGACTGAGCAGCAGTGCCAAAGGAGGCTCAGACTTTCGCGAGAGGTAGTGGGTGACATCTGCGCAATGCTGCAGCAAGACCTGGAGCCCAGAGGAGCGGGTGGACACCCCTTACCAGTGGCCGTCAAAGTAACCACCGCACTCAACTTTTTTGCTTCAGGCTCATTCCAGGGATCAGCAGCAGACATCAGCGGCGTCTCCCAGGCGGCCGCACACACTTGTATCACGCAGGTAACTGATACCCTTTTTGCCATCGCGCACAATTATATCAACTTCTCCAAGGATCAAGCAAGTGTAAGCGCATGTGCGGTTGGATTCACTAATCTGGCAGGCTTTCCAAGGGTGCAGGGCGTCGTTGACTGCACACATGTGGCCCTTAAGGCACCCCATCACAATCCAGGTATTTTTGTCAACCGCAAGGGCTTCCACTCCCTCAACGTGCAAGCTGGTGTGTGACCACAAGAAGGAAATTTTGCATGTTTGCGCCAAGTACCCTGGCAGTTGCCATGACTCCTTCATCCTGCGCCAGTCTAGTGTGCCTCCGCTCTTCAGTCCACCAGACCAACTTTTCGGATGGCTACTTGGAGACAAGGGCTATCCCCTGAAGACGTGGCTAATGACGCCGTTGAGGAGCCCATCCAACGAAGCTGAGGAGCGCTACAACTCCAGCCACATTTCCACCAGATCCATAATCGAGCAAACCATCGGCTTGCTGAAGATGCGCTTCAGATGCCTTGATAGATCAGGTGGAGCCCTGCAGTACTCAGCAGCCAGGGTCTCCAGAATCGTCGTGGTCTACTGTGCACTTCACAACATGGCACAGCATCGTGGCTTGCAGATGCCTGAGGAACAAGTGGCTCATCGCATAGCCTCCTCAGATGAGGAGGAGGAGGAGGAGAGTGACAACGAACAGCTTGCGGAGGCACATCAACCAGCGGCAGCAGCACGCGAGCACATTGCTGCCCAGGATGCAAAGGACGCACTCATCGTGGCCAGATTTGCTTAGCCTAGCTAATCAAACACTTTTGCCTCACACCTTCTTACCAGAGCATCGACAATGGCCAAGAACCTGCGGATTCCTATCACTCTGACCACCATACTGACAATTGCAAGTCACCCTAAGCCCTCAATGTGGAAGTCCCATTTGCGAAATGACACAGGCCACAACTTCAACAGTTTGCCATCAGAATTTTTTATCACAACAAGCAACTGATGGCATTTCAAAAACAAACACAACATAACACCCAAGTGACTACCCTTGTAACTACTTGTGCATTATCTTCCTCTTACACATGCTCCTACGTGGTGCTTCCCCTGTGGCTTCAGCAGATGTGGAGGCCCCTTGCTCACTTTCTTGCTGCTCCTGCCTTGACACCTTTTGCGGGCGTCCTCTGGGGTTGCCAGCCTGTGAGGGCTCGGCAACAGTCTGCTGCTCCTGCGGCTGTGCAGGGACTGAGACGCCGATCTCAGTTGGGTGAGGAATCTGGTGGGGCTCTGACCAAGGGCTCTGCAGTGGCATGGTCGTGTGAGCGCTTGGAGAGTAGCCCCCACTTCCTTGTTCTCTGCCACCAACATCCCTCTCATGGGTCAGCCCCACTTCAGAGCTAGCAATTGGCTTGACAGCACCTTGCTGCTCTTCAGGGGGGCCATGAGGACCCATTTCTGCACTGGAAGTCCTACTCCAGAGGACTTCCATGAAGGTCTGGTTTCTCTGCTCAATAGCTGACCATCGCTCCTCAAGAGATGTCATTCTATTATGAACAATGACCATGTTTTCAAGACCCTGGTGACTAAGCTCCTCCATGGCCGTAGTCAACCTCTCCTCTGTCGTAGCCATCCTCTCCTCTATGGGAGCCAGCCTTACCACGGAGGTAGCCATCCTTTCCACGGAGGTTGCCATCCTTTCCGTGGTGATGCGTTCATGCGCCAACGCCTCCACAAAGGCTCTGCTCATGTTAGCGATGGACTCCTCCATTCACTCCACACTCGCAGCAACCCTGGAGACAAAACCTGCCAGAGACTCCTGCACCTGTTCCTGGAGTTCCAGCTCTGGATGGACCCGGAGGCACAGGGTCGACATGCAGCGGAGCCGAGCTGGGAGAGTCCTGCGCCCTCCGACGAGGACTCTCCACTGCTGTCCCTGTCTCCACCATCTGCTGATGCTCACTTGTGAGCTGTGATACACCAGGTGACAACTCTACTCTATGTCTCGAAGGTCCCACCGATGTGTGAGTGTCTGCGCTGGCGCTGGGTGCGCTTAATTCTGCTGACGCTGCGCCCTCAGAGGTTGCAGCTTCCTTTGAGGTGTCTCGGGGCTCAGGCTGTTCCTCCTGGACAGTGGGGAGGGGAGCTGTCGATGGTCCTGCGGGGGAGTAATGGAAAGAGTTAGACATGTGAGATAAACGTTGCATGCACATTGAATTGTGCAGATGATCATAAGTCAATCTGTTAGAGCATCAGAATCAAGATCAGTCACTCATGCAATGTCAATGAGAGAGATGAAAAACTATTCTGTCACCAGCTTGCTCTGATGCACCCGTTTTCCGTCCCCCACTTGCGCATCCTCCTCCACTCCCACGATCTCCAGGGCCGCCTCCTCCGAAGTGGTGAGCTGAGCTATTGAGGGTGGCCCTCCTCCTGTCCTCACCCTCTCCCTCTTATTGTGGGCTCTCTTTTCCTGCAATGAGGGAGACAAGTGGAGTTTGAATGAGAATGAAGGAGTGAGTGCAGAGAATCCATAGCATAGATGCTTAGAAGGACACAAAGATGGAGTGTGGTGGCAAGACCAAGGGCCCTCCCTGTGTGTTGTAAATTGTTTTCATAGCATCACAGTGATAGGGAGTGTGAGGGCTCCATAGTCGAATAGTTAAGTGAATGTGAACATACAGAGAGGGGGAATGGGTAAGGGTGCAGAGATATAAGGGTGAAGTGGGATGTGGAGGAGGAGGTTGACAAAGCAGAGTGCTGGTGATGAGAGGCGATGGGGATCAGATTGAGGGTCATGGGGATGGAATACTCACTTTTCCTGTGCGGAGAAAGTCATGAAACCTCTTTTGGCACTGCAGCCAGGTTCTGCTGCACACTGAAATGGCATTCACCTCCTGTGCCACTTGCAGCCACACAGCTTTGGTCTGTTGTGGAGGCTTTTTCCTCCCTGAGGAAGGAAAGAGCATTTCCTTGTTTGCTCTTGCTCCGTCTACCAGAGCTTGGAGGGAGGCCTCATCGAATCTGGGTGCACACTTTGCCCTGGTGCTGGACATAATTGCAGTAGGAATCCCTCAGAAGTATGGTCATAAAGTTGTAAGGCTGAAAAAGAACCAAGGCTGCTTGCAGGCCTTAAATCCAGCTGCACTGATGATGTAATCGGAGGCAAGTTTCAGTATCAAAAGACTCATTGGGCCAGGGGTTCCCACACGCTGGAAATCAAGTGCCCAATTAGGGCAAAATCGCACTTTTGTCCCGCCTCACATTGGAGGCAGGGTCCTGACACCCCGACCACCTGACACGCCCCCAGCCCGCCCCCAATGACAAAACCCAGCCCATTGTGCCAGCCGTGGCTCAGTTGGTAGCACTCTCGCCTCTGAGTCATGAAAGTTGTAGGTTTAAGCCCCACGCCAGAGGCTTGAGCACAAAAATCTAGGCTGACACTCCAGTGCAGTACTGAGGGAGTGCTGCACTGTTAGAGGTGCCGTCTGCTCTCTCAGGTGGACGTAAAAGATCCTATGGCACTATTTTGAAGAAAAGCAGGGGAGTTATCCCCGGTGTCCTGGCCAATATTTATTCCTCAATCAACATCACAATAAAACAGATTATCACATTGCTGTTTGTGGGAGCTTGCTGTGCGCAAATTGGTTGCTGCATTTCCTACATTACAACACTTTAAAATGTACTTCATTGGCTGGAAAGCACTTTGGGATGTACTGAGGTCGTGAAAGGCGCTATATAAATGCAATTTTTTTTTTATTAGATGCTTTGAGGTTGCTTGCCTCAAAGAATTTCTGTTTAGGTGAATCAATGCTGGAATTCTGGACACTGGAGAAATGTCTCTGCAAAAAATTATGCCTTTATATTCACGTGATTGCTCAGGGTTAACAATTGCAGAAAACTGCTAGCCCTAAAATGTGCTGATTATCAAAGATAAAAGGACCCATACAAAAGCAAAATACTGTGGATGGTGGAAATCTGAAATAAAAACAGAAAATGCTGGAAATACTCAGCAGGTTATGCAGCTTCTGTGGAGAGAGAAACAGAGTTAACGTTTCAGGTTGATGACCTTTCAGGTCGATGACCTTTCATCATCGACCTGAAATGTTGGGCGCGATTTTCCCATTGGAGGCGGGTTGGGAGCGGGTTTCGGTTTGGGTGGGTTCTGAACCCGCCTCCACTGTCAGGTGGGAAAAAGTTGGGATTTTCCCATAATTGGCCAATTAACTCCGGGCGTGTGGGTTCCCCTGGGCCAATTACTCTTTTTGGACTGAAACTTGCCTCTGCTGACGCCACTTATGCAGCTTCATTTAAGGGCTGCTTGCTTCCTTGCCTCATTTCACTGCTGTTTTGTGGCTGCTGAACACTTCGCAGAGAAGAGATGGCCAACTCCAGAGCCAAGGCCTCTCCAAGGTTCTCCGATGAGTCTCTGAGTATTTTGGTTGAGGGGGTAAGAGCGAGCAAGGAGGTGCTCTTCCCCTCATCTGGGAGGAAGAAGCCTCCCACACAAACCAAGGCTGTCTGGGTGCAGCTGGCACGGGATGTAACCTCCAGATCTGTGTGCAGCAGAACATGGCTGCAGTGCCGCAAGAGGTTCACTGACCTTGTAAGATCAGCCAAAGTGAGTATACCTTCAGCTTGACCCTCATTCTGCTCCCCTTCTCCTCTCATCACCAGCACTCTGCATTGTCAACCTCCTCCTACACATCCCACTTTACCCTTACAACCCTTGCACCCTTAACCATCCCTCTCACTCTATGAACACAATCACTTCACTATTCGACTATGCTGCCCTCACACTCCCTATCAATGTTATGCAATGACAACAACTAACAACACACAGGGAGGGCCCTTGGAAATGGAACCTCATTCCATCTTTGTCTCCTTCTAAGCATCTATGCTCTGGACTCTCTACACTCACTCCATCATTCTCACTCAAACTCCACTTGTCTCCCTCATTGCAGGAAAAGAGAGCCTAGAATAAAGGGAAATGGCGAAGACTGGAGGAGGGCCACCTTCCCTCGCCCATTTGACCAATGCTGAAGAGGCGGCCCTGGAAATCGTTGGCGATGAGGTGGAGCTGGAAGTGGGACCGGACAGATGGGCGTAGCAGAGCAAGCTGGTGACAGAATAGTTTTGTTTCTCTTTTACATTGCAGGAGTTATTGAATGGCTGCGAATGTACATTTATAGAATGGTAATTGATCATCTGCGCTTTTGCATGTGCATGCCACACTACCGTCACATCTCTAACTCATTCCTTTACTCCCACACAGGACCATCGACAGCCCCCCTCCCCACTGTCCCGGAGGAAGAGCCTGAGGCGGAAGACTCCTCAGAGGAACCTGCAACCTCTGAGGACGCAGCGTCAGCAGATTTAAGCGCACCCAGCACCAGCGCAGATACGCACACCTCAGTGGGACTTTCGGGAGATAGAGTAATGTTGTCACCTGGTGGATCACAGCTCACAAGTGAGCATCAGCAGGTGGTGGAGACAGGGACAGCAGTGGAGAGTCCTCGTCGGAGGTCGCAGGACTGTCCTCGCTCTGCTCAGCTGCATGTGGACCCTGTGCCTCCGGGTCCATCCAGAAGGAGGGCGGTGCTGGAACTCCAGGAACAGGTGCAGAAGTCTCTGGCAGGTTTTGTCTCCAGGGTCACTGCGTGTGTGGAGAGGATGGAGGAGTCCAACTCGAATATGAGCAGAGCCCTTGTGGAGTTATTGGCGCATGAGTGCATCTCCTCGGAAAGGTTGGCTACCTCCGTGGTATCGATGGCTGCCTCTCTGCAGACGATGGTCAGGGCCATGGAGGAGATAAGTCGCCACAGTGTTGAAAACATGGTCAATGTTCAGAATAGACTGACATCTCTGGAGGAACGATGGCCAGCTATTGATCAGAGAGACCAGAGCTTCATGGAAGTCCTCAGCAGCAGGACTGCTATGTAGACACGGGTCCTCATGGCCCCCCTGATGTGCAGCAAGGTGCTCTCAAGCCACTTGCTAGCGCTGAGGTGGGGCTGACCCATGAGAGGGATGTTGGTGGCAGAGAACAAGGAAGTGGGGGCTCCTCTCCAAGCGCTCACACTTCCATGTCACTGCGTTGCCCTCGGTCAGAGCCCCACCAGATTCCTCACCCAACTGAGATCGGCGTCTCAGCCCCTGCACAGCCGCAGGAGGAGCAGACTTTTGTCGAGCTCTCACAGGCTCGCTAACCCAGAGGACGCCCGCTAAAGGTGTCTAAGCAGGAGCAGCATGAAAGTGAGCAAGGGGCCTCCACTTCTGCTGAAGCCACAGGGGAAGCACCACGTAGGAGCACGTGTAAGAGGAAGATAAAGCACAATTAGTCACATGGGCAGTCACTTGGGTGTTTTTTTGTGTTTAATAATTAAATGCCATCCCTTTGTGAATGTATTAAACTCTGGGTGATGGCAAACTGTTGACGTTATGGCCTCTGTGATTTCGGTTTTGGAAGTTCCACATTGCGGCCTCAGCGAGACTTGCTTGGTCAGGTTGGTGGTCAGAGTGAGAGGAAGCCAGAGAGTCATGTCCATTGTGCATCTTGTGCTAAGAAGGAGCCAAGCACATGTGCTAGAATGGGCAGCCTAAGCAAATCTGGCCAAGATGAGTGCATCCCTTGCATTCCGGCCAGCAATGTGCTCGCGTGCTACAGCTGCTGCTGGTTGATGCGCCTCTGCTCGGTCATCCTCCTCCTCCTCCTCCTCCTCCTCCTCCTCTTCATCTGAGGAGGCTATGTACTGATCCTGTGCCATGTTGTGCAGCGCACAGCAGACCATGACCATTCTGGAGACCCTGGCTGCTAAGTACAGCAGGGCTCCACCTGATCGGTCAAGGCATCTGAATCGCATCTTCAGCAAGCCGATGCTTTGTTCGATGATGGACCTGGTCGCAATGTGGCTGGCGTTGTAGTGCTCCTCAGCTTCATTCGCTGGCCTCCTGATCGGTGTCATTAGCCACATCTTCAGGGGGTAGCCCTTGTCTCCAAGTAGCCATCCGTTAAGTTGGTTTGACAGCTGGAAGAGCAGAGGCACACTAGACTGCCGCAGGATGAACGCGTCATGGCAACTGCCACAGTACTTGGCGCAAACATGCAAAATCTCCTTCTTGTGGTTACACACCAGCTGTACGTTGAGGGAGTGGAAGCCCTTGTGGTTGACAAAAATAGCTGGGTTGTGATGGGGTGCCCTCAGGGCCACATGTGTGCAGTCTATGACGCCCTGCACCCTTGGCAAGCCTGCCATATTTGAGAATCCAACCGCACGCGCGGTTATACTTGCTTGATCAGTTGAAAAGTTGATGTAATTGTGGGCCTTTGCAAAGAGGGCATCGGTAACCTGTGTGATGCAACTGTGGGCGGCCGACTGGGAGATACCGCTGATGTCTGCTGAGGATCCCTGGAAGGAGCCTGAAGCAAAAAAGTTGAGTGCGGTGGTGACTTTGACAGCCACTGGTAAGGGGTGTCCACCGGATCCTCTGGGCTCCAGGTGTTGGTGCAGCATTGTGCAGATGTCTCCGACAACCTCTCGCAAAAGTCTCAGCCTCCTTTGGCACTGCTGCTCACTCATGTTGAGGAAGCTCATCCTCTGTCTGTAAACCCTGAGATGAGGGTATCTCCTGCGGCGACATGCTGCCATGCGCTGGCGCCTTCTGCCCTGTGCACCATCAGGTGGGTGAGCAGCAGGTTGGCTCTCCTGCTGCTGTTGCTGCTGTTAAGAACATAAGAACATAAGAAATAGGAGCAGGAGTAGGCCATTCGGCCCTTCGAGCCTGCTCCGCCATTCAATGAGATCATGGCTGATCTTCTGCCTCAACTCCATTCATCGGCCCTATCGCCATATCCCTTGATGCCCTTACTAGTCAGAAATCTATCGACTTCTGTTTTGAATATACCCAATGACTGAGCCTCCACAGTCCTCTGGGGTAGAGAATTCCAAAGGTTCACCACCCTCTGTGTGAAGAAATTTCTTCTCATCTCAGTCCTGTGTGGCCTACCCTTTATCTTGAGGCTGTGGCCCCTGGTTCTAGACTCCCCAGCTAAGGGAAACATTCTCCCAGCATCCATCCTATCAAGCCCTGTAATAATTTTGTATGCTTCAATGAGATCCCCTCTCATTCTTCTGAATTCAAGAGAATACAGGCCTAGTTTACTCAATCTCTTCTCATATGACAGTCCCGCCATCCCAGGAATCAATCTCGTGAACCTTCGTTGCACTCCCTCTATGGCAAGTCTATCCTTCCTTAGGTAAGGAGACCAAAATTGTACACAGTACTCCAGGTGTGGTCTCACCAAGGCCCTATATAATTGGAGTAAGACTTCTTTACTCCTGTACTCAAATCCTCTTGTAATGAAGGCCAGCATACCATTTGCCTTCCGAATGGCTTGCTGCACCTGCACATTCACTTTCAGTGACTCATGTTCAAGGACACCCAGGTCCCTTTGAGCATCTGCATTCCCCAATCTTTCACCATTTAGGAAATACTCTGCCTTTCTGTTTTGTCTACCAAAGTGGATAACTTCACATTTATCCACATTATATTCCATCAGCCATGTTCTCGCCCACTCACTGAGCCTGTCGAGATCCCCTTGAAGCCTCTTCACATCCTCTTCACAACTGACACTGCCACCTAGCTTTGTATCATCAGCAAATTTGGAAATGTTACATTTAGCCCCCTCATCTAAATCATTGATATAGATTGTGAATAGCTGGGGCCCAAGCACCGATCCTTGCGGTACCCCACTAGTCACAGCCTGCCATCCTGAAAAAGACCCGTTTATCCCTACTCTTTGTTTTCTGTCTGTTAACCAATTCTAAATCCATGCTAGTATATTACCCCCAATTCCATGTGCCCTAATTTTGTTCACCAACCTCTTGTGTGGGACCTTATCGAAGGCCTTCTGAAAATCCAGATACACCACATCTACCGGTTCCCCTTTGTCTACTCCACTAGTTACATCCTCAAATAACTCCAATAGGTTTGTCAAACAGGATTTCCCTTTCATAAATCCATGTTGACTCTGCCCAATCTTACTATTAGCTTCTAAGTGCCCAGTTATTGCATCCTTTATAATAGATTCCAGCATTTTCCCAACTACTGATGTGAGGCCCTTTCTTAAATAGCAGTGTTGCATTTGTTATCCTCCAATCTGCAGGAACCGTTCCAGAATCTATAGAATTTTGGAAGATGACAACCAAAGCGTCCAATATTCCAATGGCCGCCTCTTTCAAAACCCTAGGATGTAGGTCATCCGGTCCTTGGGATTTATCGACTTTTAATCCCATTAATTTTGCTGGTACTGTTTTTTTACTAATAATAATTTCTTTAAGTTCCTCATTCTCGTCACACCCTTGGTTTTCTCGTATTTCTGGGAGGTTTTTTGTGTCTTCCTCAGTGAAGACAGAAACAAAGTATTTATTTAATTTCCCTGCCATTTCCTCATTCCCCATTATAAATTCTCCCATCTCTGACTGTAAAGGACCTACATTTACCTTCGCCAGTCTTTTCCTTTTCACATACCTATAGAAACTTTTACAATCCGTTTTTATATTTTTCGCTAGTTTGTGCTCATATTCCATTTTCCCTTTCTTTATCAATTTCTTGGTCCCCCTTTGCTGATTTCTAAAAAGATCCCAATCCTCAGGATGACCGCTTTTTCTGGCAACTTTATAAGCTTCCTCCTTTGACTTAATACGAGCTTTAATTTCTTTTGTTAGCCATGGTTGGATCACTTTTCCTTTTGGGTTTTTATGCCCTAGAGGAATATATGTTTGTTGCAAATTATGCATTATTTCCTTGAATGTTAGCCATTGTATGCCCACCTTCATACCTTTTAGTGTAGTCTCCCAATCTACCATGGCCAACTTGTCCCTCATACCTTTGTAGTTTCCTCTGTTTAGATTGAAGACCTTAGTTTCAGATTGGACTACATCACTCTCAAATTTAATGTAAAATTCAATCATATTATGATCACTTGTCTCTAAAGGCCCCTTTACCACAAGATTATTGATTAGCTCTTTCTCATTACACAGTACCAGATCCAGAATAGCCTGTTCCCTGGTTGGTTCCTCCACATACTGATCCAGGAAACCATCTTGCATGCATTCCAAGAATTCGTCCTCCACACCATTAGTGGTAATTTGATTTGCCCAGTCAATATGTAGATTAAAGTCCCCCATGATTACCGTATTGCCCTTGTTACATGCACTTCTAATCTCTTGATTGATACTGTGCCCTACATTACCACTACTGTTTGGTGGCCTATACACAACTGCCACCAATGTTTTCCGCCCTTTGCTCTTTCTTAGCTCCACCCAAACTGATTCCAGTTCTACATCACGATCTGCCAAGCCAAGATCTTTTATCTCTACCGTACCAATCTCATCCCTTATTAACAGCACTACGCCACCTCCTTTTCCTTTTTGTCTGTCCTTCCTAAATGTTGAGTACCCTGGAACATTCAGTTCCCAGTTCCGAACCCGCCCTCAATTTTTGCGATTTTCCCAACTTTCCCGCCTCCAAACCCGCCTCCTCAGGGCTGGGAAAATTGCCCCCATTAACTCTGTTTCTCTCTCCACAGATGCTGCCTGACCTGCTGAGTATTTCCAGCATTTTCTGTTTTTATAAAAGGACCCATGCCTGGGACATGCATTCAAAATTTATGTAAGTGATGCGGGAGTCACGTTACATCACCTCTGTGTCATTTTCCAGGATTTCCCCCCTGCCACTGTCCAGAAAAAGTGGGCATCAATGGTTGTCAGCCAGACAGCCCCTTCACATCAGAGGATCTAAAACATGGGCTGCCAACAACCCCATTTGAACACCCAGTAAGGCAAGTTCTACATTTTTTGGTACCAGCAAGGAGGCCTAGCTGGAGCTATCTGGTCACTGTACATGGCAGCAATCAGCAGTCCTCAATATTACCACTCCATTTTCTGGGGCTTATTTGAATGAGGGACGATTCTCAGGTGCCAGTCCTGCCTGGCATTCGCCCAAAATATTTAAAACAGCTGAACCCAGTAAACTGGTTCAGCCAAGTTCAAGCGCCTGTGTTAAGATCGTCATCCAACTTAAACTGGAGTGAGAGAGGGAGGAAAATTGGGGCCAATAGATTTTCTGTCCATTTACTATGAATGGATATAAAATCCAGCCCATCATTCAGGACTCTTTGTAGTTGGAATACATTTGGTTATATAAAAACATATACCTGTTAAATATTTTCCAAAATATTAACAATGTGAACTCCTGGCACATTCTGAGAATTATCTGTGATCTATTAATACCAAATCTCTATGGCCACTACACAATCCTCAGGATCAGCATGTGACAATGGCCCAGATATTGCGGTCAGCAGCGAACAAACGGTGCTCACCGTTCATTACGCTTACAGCTGCCCACAGAAAGTTAGTGGGCTTTCGCGTGACAACTTACGGTAATTAGAGAGCCTTTTCAGCTTGGCCATTTCATTTACAGGACATCTGGGACCTATGTGAGCAGGGAAAGCAGCATCGTGTCTCTTCAACCAATTAGATTGAAGAATCCTTATGAGACACACAGGCCCCGATATTGACAGGGGCGGGATTACCGAGCTGGGGGGCGGGCGGTGGTTTCGGACAGCGGATGCTGTGTGAGTATTTCCTTTGACAGAATCCCCGCCCGGAAGTCAGCCTGATTGACAGGCTTGACTTCTAGTCGGGCAGGGAGCACTCTGGAGCAGGCTGAAGCTGCAGGTAAGGAGCCTACAGCTGCTAGTGGAAGCGGGGGGGGTTCTTGAGCGCTAATCCCAGGTGGTCCGATCCCGGGCAGGTCCAATCTCTGACCCGGGGTTCCAGTCCCTGATTGGAGGTGGTGGGGGGGGGGGGGGGTCTTTGGATGGGAGGTCAGATGGCAGGGGAGGGGAATCTGATGGCAGGGAAGAAGGTAGCTTGGGGGCCGAGAGGAAGCACTCCTGTTCCTCCTGGCCAGCAAGCAGTGCTGTAAGGGCACTTACCTTTTCCCTGAAGCTGTCCTCACCTCCTTTGAGCTGCAGGGTTCCCTAAGACCCCGGAATCCCGGCCGGCCGGTGTTGAACCTGTAAGGGAAGTTAAATGTGAGGCTCCCAGCCTCATTATAACATTTAAATAGCTAACCCGCCTCCTGTACCACCTCCGTTAAACCTGGAAGTGGTCGGGTTGGAGGCGGGTTGCAGTTAGGTTTCAGAGTTTTAAAATTTTTATATTTCGCCCGACATCAACCCACCCATTTTTGGTGGTTAAAATTCACCTGCAGAGTCGAAGCCAGGAAGTGTAAGTTTGAATATGTAGTTCAATGTAAAATCATGTACAGAAAGCATAATAAATAGAGGGAAAGAAGGATGAGATTAAGAGAGAGAGAAAAAAGAGAAAGAAAATGTAAAAAAAAAGTTTTTATTTTAATTTTTATAAAATCTCCAACAATAATTAAAATCTGAAGGAATGAGACTCCACACTTGTAAAAGTAAATTTTCAGTGCCAGAGAGGATGTTTAGTAGTAATTAAGACTTATCACGCCGTTAAAAATTCACTTACACTTGAATGGACAAGCCCTAACATTTTCTGGCGTGTTTAGTGGGTAACTAGTGGGTAAGTACCGCAAATTCATGCCCTTCATGTATTTTAATGCCGAATCTCTCGGTGAGGCTTGTGGAGGAGCAGGGCAAATCGGACAGCAACTTCCTGATTTCCGCGTTTAAATGCACATGTGCGGACGCCGGAAGTTGCTCTCCGATTTACTCCATAATAACGGTGAGCGCTGATATCCTCACCGTTATTCCTACTGCAAAATCCAGGCCAATGTATTGCATCAGGGGCCTTAATCTTTTGGTACTCAGGGGAACTGAGGAAACCTTCTGGTCTTATTAAGTGCCACTGCCTTTTCCTATACTGACAGAGAACTGCAGGGCCATTTTAGTCACCTATCAAAGGCTGTAATTATTCAATAGGCTGTTTGTGTTACTGACCTAGTTTCATGCATATAAAATAATTATGGAAATGATGTTACTTCACGGAACATCTGCTGTTGCATGGATGCAGTAGGGAGTCACTGAATGTGGATCACAGTCTCTATATGGACAATTCATCCATAATCAATGAAACTGTGTTGTGATGTGCATAGAGATCACACCAGAGCCAAGCTTCGTAAATGGTAAATTGTAAATTCTGTCAGTTGTAATGTCTGGGCAATGCTTGGATATATCTTTTCTCTTATATCGGTATGTAAACATAATGGGCCGTGAAGTGTCTTTGGATGTTTTACTACGTTAAAAGTGCTATATAAATACAAGTTGTTGTTGTTATTATAGTGTTTACCCCTTGAAGTTGTATCCTTACAAGTGCGAAGCTGCTCTGGATTCTATTTTGTTAATCAGCTGGCTGGATAATTTATTCAAAATATAATCAATCAATCCTTTGACAACAGCCATAACCTTTTATTTGATAAAATTAAAACTACAAGATTAGTTTTTCAGTTTAGTTAGAAAGCATTATTGTGAACTTCACATTTTATTTAATTCTCCACCATTCTTGAATGCTTACTTTCGGATGCCTGTCATTAGAGATCTAATAAGAATCCTTTTTGAGGCTTTATATGAAAGAAAAAAGGTGCAATTTTTGAAAATGTTTTTCAATTTCTTGAGGTTTAGACCAAAGGCTGGTTCACATGTGGTTACATCGATTTTATTCACAGAGTGCCCCATGGAAGTGAAATGTCATTAATTATACAAAAGGTAACAAGACAGCACAGCAGTACAAGCAAACCTCAAACCTCAAACACCAGTTGGTGTCAATCACAAGGCTTATTGTTTGAACCTTCAATGTGGGTTCCTGTCAGGAAAAGGGTTTAGTTGCAATGGATGTAATGGCTCATTAGGCTTGATCACTGTGATTTAGCATTCAACACCAACAGCTCATGAATTTCCTTGACAGTGGTAAACACTGCATGTTGACACTGTACATACAGCATAAACATACACTTATGGTGACAAAACTTGTTTGAATAGAACACGATTCACTTTATATATGTATGAATAACACACACACATTTGCACACACATTTAGACACTCAATGTTTTCAAGGGGAGACTGGATAGGCACTTGAGGGAAATAAACTTGCAGGGCTACGGGGATAGAGCGGGGGAATGGGACTGACTGGATTGCTCCACAGAGAGCCGGCACGGACACGATGGGCCGAATGGCCTCCTTCTGTGCCGTTATGACTCTATGACTCTTAGCACATAGTACATTAGATAATTTACTAGGTTTTGAGAAAATAATTCACAAAAATGATTTATCTTACCGTCTTGTGCCTCACACGTTTTGAGTCAATATGCTTGCATCTGTCAGGATTGCGTGCTGCAGATGAGTGAATAAGAGCTGGAATTAATCACCAGTCAGGATAACATTACATTTCATAGATCAAAGCATCGCAAGAATAAAGCACTGAACCACTGCTGTAGTCTCAGTCTTTAATGCAGGATCTGCATATAAAATATCGGTAACCATCAAGTCTGTGAGATTTACTTACTAACTCCTCACCTTTAGGGGAGAGGACAGTGGTGAAGACGTCCAAACCATCATCATTACAGCTGGAAACCTGGTGCATTTCCAGTTACCTCTCTGATATGACTGCGAGTGTTGACTGAGTTCTGTGAACTTGAAGTGAAGAGGTTTAATCCAGTCGTTCCTGCTTATCTGGGCCGCAGGGACAAAATGCTGATCCTGTCTACCATCCCATACTCTTCATTAGAATTCCCATTAGCTCCATCTGTCTTTCTGTGAATACTATTAATATAAAGCTCAATCAGAATTCATTAATTATCTCTAACCCAAAGGTAAAACTCCCATTTCATTTACTTTTTGCAATACATATAAAAAATTTCAAATTAAAAAATGCATGAAATAGCCAAATAAAAGAGACATCAGTGAAAATCTATTATTGTTACTCCTTAAATGAATCATCCTAAATATGCTGCCTGGCCTGCTGAGTATTTCCAGCATTTTCTGTTTATATTTCAGATTTCCAGCATCTGCAGTATTTCGTCTTTTGTCATCCTAAATATTATTTGTTACAGAAATATTTTTACTAAACAAAGAAGTGGGTTTAAAGACAACAATAATAGCTAACATATTTTTGATGCACAGTGCAAATGGAATCTACCAGGGACAGGCTGGCCTTGGGTATTTGTTTATTTGTTTACCACAAGGTATATTCTGTGGTCAGTGATCAGTTACATAAGTAAAATTACACAATTTGCAAGTATAAAATCAAATCACAACCTGATGTCATATAAACCAACAATAGATACTTCACAATCAAGTCTAATCAATAAATAAATGGTGCATTACCTTGAATCATAGTGCTTTTATCAATCTGTAACTATTCTGAATTATTTTGCATTAAATTGCTGTTTAAACCTTATTTGTGTTGTTATATAAACTGATGTTGAATATCTTAGTTTTCTTACTAAGTGTTGTACATTGATATTTAGTCATAGTATTGTCAGGACATCATCAACCTATAGCTTCCAATAGAGTCCTCCCAGACAGTGTTGACTTGTCAGTGTTTAGTATCTTCACTTCTAGTGACTACAGAACTTCATCTTCTTTGATTAAAAACAATGCTCTTAGTTATGTGTTTGCAAACTATTATCAATGTGACAAAACATAGAAAATACTTTTTAATGTACCTTATAAGGTAATATAAAATACCACCAAGTTTTGAAGTATATAATAATTGGTACCGTTTATTGATTACGATGATCGATGTTAGTCTTCTTCATAGTTAGTACATAATTCTATGTATTATTAACAGAAAGATGATTTACTTCATCTTTCATCATTGTGAAATAATCAGATGAATGTTGTTGAAGATTGCTGCATTGCTGTTAATGATGCACTATAACCCTAAATATCCGTTATAATTTCTAGGCTAGCTACATATACTTTGTACATAGTGCAGGTAAGTAAAACCATCAATATTAGCTTTGGTCAATTTGTAACTGTGTGTGTCGGGGGAGGGGGTTTCAGCAGCCAGAGTATTCTCAACAGATGGGGCATCATTAACTGAGATGGAGATTTTTTTTATCCTTCTATTGTACAAATGACAAGTAAATCAAAAGGAATTCCCTCCCACGGAAGATTAAAAATTAAATGCAGAGCAGTTGTGATTTATTTTTACATAATGTCAATTAGGCTGAAAGTTAAATGAGTTGTTTATATGTAAATGCTAATGGCAAGGATATAATCACTTTTTAGCCTAAAAAGTTTCATTGGGCCCTTTATTCAGACCATTAGTAATTTCACTGCTGAGGAGAAAATCACACTCTAGCTGCAGTGGGTAATTTTAGCTGTATTATCCCCACTTTGTATTTTTCAATGTGGCTTTAACGCAGTAGGAAATAGTTAATATTAGTGAACTAAAATTAATATTTAACCAATTATTAGGATTGTTGATTGCATTAACTTTAGTTAATTTTTAATTTTATGAATTTAAATCCATTGAGCCACTAGTGCTACAAGTTATCAATTTAAGTTGGTATGCCTAATTTGATTTTTTTTTACAGAACTTGTTATATGAAACAATTATATATTATGAATCAGTTACTTTTTCTGGCACTGTTCATAGAATCATAGAAGTTTACCACACAGAAGGAGGCCATTCGGCCCATCGTGCCCTCACTGGTCGTAAAAGAGCTATCCACCCTAACCCCACTTTCCAGTTCTTGGTCCGTAGCCTTGTAGGTTATGGCACTTCAAGTGCATATCCAAGTACTACTTAAATGTGATGAGGGTTTCTGCCTCTACAACCCTTTCAGGGAGTGAGTTCCAGACCCCCACCACCCTCTGGGTGAAAACATTTCTCCTCAACGCCCCTCTAATCCTTCTACATATTACTTTAAATCTATGCCCCCTGCTTATTGACCTCTCTGCTAAGGGGAATAGGTCCTTCCTATCCACTCTATCTCGGCCCCTCATAATTTTATACACCTCAATTAAATCTCTGTTCGAAAGAAAACAGCCCCAGCCTATCGAATCTTTCCTCATAGCTAAAATTCTCCAGTCCTGGCAACATCCACGTAAATCTCCTCTGTACCCTCTCTAGTGCAATCACATCTTTCCTATAACGTGGTGACCAGAACTGCATGCAGTACTCTAGCTGTGGCCTAACTAGTGTTTTATACAGTTCAAGCATAACCTCCCTGCTTTTATATTCTATGCCTCGGCTAATAAAGGAAAGTATTCCGTATTAAAACAGAAAATGCTGGAAATACTCAGCAGGTCAGGCAGCATCTGTGGAGAGAGAAACAGAGTTCATGTTTCAAGTTGATGACCCTTCGTCAGAACTGGCGTCCAGTTCTGACGAAGGGTCATCGACCTGAAACGTTAACTCGGTTTCTCTCTTCACAGATGCTGCCTGACATGCTGAGTATTTCCAGCATTTTCTGTTTTTATTTCAGGTTTCCAGCATCCGCAGTATTTTGCTTTTGTAAAAGTATTCCGTATGCCTTTTTAACCATCTTATCTACTTGTCCTGCTACCTTCAGGGATCTGTGGACATGTACTCCAAGGTCCCTCTGTTCCTCTAGACTTCTCAGTATCCTACCATTTATTGTGTATTCCCTTGCCTTGTTAGCCCTCCCCAAATGCATTACCTCACACTTCTCTGGATTGAATTCTATTTGCCACTTTTCTGCCCACCTGACCAGTCCATTGATACCTTCCTGCAGTCTACAGCTATCTTCCTCACTATCAACCACACGGCCAATTTTTGTATCATCTGCAAACTTCTTAATCATGCCCCTTACATTGAAGTCTAAATCATTTATATATACCACAAAAAGCAAAGAACCTAGTACTGAGCCCGGCGGAACCCCACTGGAAACAGCCTTCCAGTCACAAAAACACCCGTCGACCATTACCCTTTGCTTCCTGCCACTGAGCCAATTTTGGATCCAACTTGTCATTTTCCCTTGGATCCCATGGGCTTTTACTTTTCTGACCAGTCTGCCATGTGGGACCTTGTCAAAAACCTTGCTAAAATCCATGAGACTACATCAAACGCGCTACCCTCATTGACCCTCCTTATTACCTCCTCAAAAAATTCAATCAAGTCAGTCAGACACGACCTTCCCTTAACAAATCCATGCTGACTGTCCTTGATTAATCTGTGCCTTTCTAAATGACGATTAATACTATCCCTCAGAATTTGTTCCAATAATTTGCCCACCACCGAGGTTATGCTTACTGACCTGTAATTACTCAGTCTATCCCTTTCTCCCTTTTTATACAACAGTAAAACGTTAGCTCTCCTCCAGTCCTCGAACACTATGCCTGTAGCCAGAGAGGATTGAAAATTGTTGTATGATCCAAATGTTAGTACTACCATATATAATTGCAGTGCTCTGAATGATTACTAAGAAACATTTGCAACTAAATGTGTTTGTGCAGAAAATAATTTCTGTCTCAAATGCTTAAGCCAAGGCACCTTCTATAATAATGAAAGCAACACCCAGAGAATAAAAGAACACCACATGTTAGAAATACAGTTAAATATTTGAAAGTGCTGTATGCAGGAGAGTCACAAAATATGTAATAAGAAACACCATAATATATTTATTTTGGCACAAAAGCAAAGCATGCCTTTAGCAGAAGGACGAGACTATTGTGGTCAACAAAATAAACAAAGTTTTGCAAAAATTTCTTGATGAACAGTCTGCAGAAAAAAGTATCAGTGGTCTAAAATGCACTGCTAGAACAAAATAACACATAGTAGAAAAGATCATTGATTCCTAAAGACAACCTTCTCCCCACCTCAATATTAAACAGATAGGCTAACATGGGCAAAAAAGGGATTACACCTCTGTACAACCAACAACATGTCCTCTGACTGTTTAGATTAGGGTAAGTAAAGTTTTTTTTTAACCAATGTTGTAATAAATAAAATAATAAGTAATTTTCACAATTTCAGGCTGTGTGGCTATAATAATTAGTAAAGATCTGGAAAATGTTCATCTATAACTTGAACCACATGAAGTAAATGAATGATTTATTGCTTCTCTGTCTTCTGGAAAAGCATTAATATAAAAGAAGCTCTGGTTCATGGGCAGTTCAAATTTAATTAATAAAAATTGTATCTCCAGAGGCAACTGCCCTTCAAATCATGTCCTCAGAGTCGACATTAAAAGATACCATTATCATTTGAGAGGTGGGGGGAGATGATGAGACATTTGGTGAGGAGGCAAGCTGCCAAAGACAAAGGGGTCGACTTTTGTATCCATTATGCCCCATCTGCCTCTGTTTTCAGGTACAGATGGAGTATACTAGATTGCAAAATTAGGCAAAAATCAGTTCCACCTGATTGCTACCTAATATTTGCCCCACTTAACTCTCCGTTCAGACCTGGAGTGGACATTGGATGCTCTCTTCTGAAGTATTACCATATTCAAAATGGAATGTGGAAGCCCCGCTCCATTCCATGGCTGGTGGGTGCGCTGGACGCTAATTTCACATCATACCTAGGAAACCTGGAGTCCATGGTTGCTGGGAGGTTATTTAATGGAAAGAATTTGAAGGTATGTGCTTTCTGACTATTTCTGGGACATTTATGGAATTTCTTTGTTTTCTCTCCCTTTCATGTGTCTTTATTCCAGTTGTCATTAATTATTATTTTTTTGCCCCCAGTTCCCTTTATTGGGACCAATGTGTTTTCTAATGGGAAGTTTCTGAGCAGACATGTCTGGGAGAAGAGGAAGACCTATGGAGAGATGCCAGGCAGGTCAGGCCACAGGAGAAGTGCGCTGTGCCACCCCTGCACCCCGACCCCTGTCAGCACCCGCTCCTGCAAAGAGAGGTGACATTTTAATTTTTTTAATTTGTTTATGGGACGTGGGTGACATTGGCAAAGCCATCTTTATTGCCCATCTGTAGTTGCCCTGACCAGCCATGATCTAATAGAATGGTGGAACAGGCTCGAGGAGTTGTTCCTAGGCCCTAAGATGGTAGCAGATGTAGTGCTGCTGGAAGCTTTGTTTCCTAAAGGAAGCTGTCCCAGCAGATCCCTGGTGGCTTTGCTCTAATATCTGAATGCCTGACTAACCGTTATGCTGGATGGTTCTTCAGAAGCACCTCAATCACATCACATCATCCTTCATGAAAGAAGTCATTCCAGGGTGATCAATAGCCAGCATTGCCCAGATGACACCAACCACTTTTGCAGGCCCTGGCACATCTACGTGCCAATGAACATGGGGAATTCTTCTCTGGGTCTGGGTCAGCAGCATGACAGATGCTGAGCTATGCCATCTGCTGTATGGCTACCATGCAGCTGAAGATGGCACACGGAAGGACAGCAACACTCAGTTGTGGCCTGAAACCTGGCTGTACCTCCTTGCGGGATTGCTGCAATGCTGCCTATGCGGATGGTGCTGTGGAGTTGTACAGAGGGCCATCCTTCTTGCCACCAGCACATGCTGCACCACCTCCACTTCACTATTCATCAAACAGGGGGTTGGGTGTTGGGCTGCTGTGCCACTTATCCGCAGACTCATGCTTACACCAAGGATTCCCTGTCCCTACATTTATGCCTGCCACTTCTTAATCTCCTGCCCCTTGAACCTTGGCAATGGCTGCTGATGGATTGAGATGTCTTTCAAGGCTTTCCAAAAGCTTTCTGAATTTTTGTCCTCCCATTATGATACTCCCTTTTAATTTTCCATAGCCCTTTAAATTTGACTTACAGTTTTCCTCTCCCACCATGTGTTTCATCCCCTGACCCATCTGAGTTTGTACCTGGTGCTGTGAATAATTATGCATATGAATTAGACTGGAGGACTGAGTGCTATTTTAACTTCACCTTTGGACGAGATTTGTAATAGTTTTAAACCATTTAGAACTGAAAATGAAAATTGGCCCAAAGGATCCAGGGTCCATTCTACTGGATATGTTGTTGGTAAGATCCTAACCCTAACCCTAATCTCCGGTTTGTGCCATACTATTTGGTGAGCCAAATTAACAAATCAGTCAGAATGGACAGGTGCTTGTTCTTCAGCATCATCGCCCCATACTCAGAAAACATGCAGGAAGAAGGCATTGACCCCCTCTCCTACAGTGCTCACTGCTCAGATTTTCCCACTCACCCACTTTGCCAGCTGTTTTGACCGGGACTCGCCTGTGACACGGCTGTTACCTGCTATTGCCTATATAGTCAAGTAACATCTTAACACTAACAGTCCAAGATCACACGTAAAAGAATGGCCACTTGGACAGGTACCAGAGAGCTGTTGGTGCCTGTAGAAGATTAACCCAATTACGGTTACATATATATAGATTCATTGGCCGGAATCTTTAACTTGGAGTCATGTTGCATACGTGTGGGCTGTGTCGCGGGTCGGAGACCCAAAGATGTGAACAGTGCGTTCAGCAGTGTGACTTTTACTTAATGGCCCAATTAAACCAGTCATGCGCATTTTCTGGCCCTATTAAATGGAGCAGTCTGATGACATCATCGATGACTAATTTCCAGCGCGGATATTTAAAGCAGCCTTGCACACATCTCATTTGAAGGTTGATGTAAGAGTGAATAAGTTGGTATCCAGAGGTCTGAGTAGCATCACAAAACTGATAAAAATGTGGATCATGGAGACACAAAGGCAGATTCAACGATGCCACCCTCGATGTTCTGGTGCGGGCAGTAAGAGTACGCAGGGAGGTCCTCTTCCCTTGCGATAGACGCAAAAGACCACCCAGATATACAAAAAAGGCATGGTTGGAGATTGCCGAGGAGGTCAGCAGCAGGGATGTGGTCAGGGGGACATGGATCCAGTGCCGTAAAAGATTCAGTGATCTCATGAAGTCAGGAAAGGTGAGTGCAATGCCACACTCACCTACATCCTGATGTGCCTGTCACCACAACCCCAGCACTCTGCCTTCCCAAGCATTTCAATCCTCACACCAACATACCTTGCAGGTCCACCCATCCCTCTCTCTGTCTATGTACCTACTCACATCCCCTTCTGACTAACCACCACTGACACTCACCCTTATCCTAATGCAATCATTGCAAGTAACACCACAGAAGGGGGCCACTTGGCAATGTCACGCCAGTCCCTCATAGTTACCTTCTACAGATGTAGCCCATCCATTCCTTACACACATTCCATTGCTCTCACTCAAAGTTCTCTTTCCCTCCTTGCAAGAGAAGAGAGCCCAGAACAATAGGGAGAGGCAGAGAACCAGAGGTAGCCCTTCAGTCTTCACTCAATTGACTCCAGCAGAGGAGGAGGCCCTGGAGAGGCAGAGCTGCTGGCGGTGGGAGACGGAGAGAGGGGGACATCCCAGCAACCTGGTGACAGAATTACATCTCACACAGCCACATGGCATACAGCAGTCACTCATATGGTGACTGATGTCAACAGCCAGTGAAATGTCATCATGTATATAATAGTAACATTACCCAGTCTTAATATAACACTTCTAATTCATCTCTTTACTCTCCCACAGGTCCATCAAGTGTCCCCCCACTGTCCAGCTGGAGGAGGAAGACGGCTCCTCAGAGGAAATTCCAGCAGACTTAAGTGCAGCCAGCACCAGCGCAGATACGCACACCTTGGTGGCTCCTGTGCGAGATAGAGTAGTGTTGCCACGATGTCTGCAAATGTGCAGAGAACGGAGGAGTCCATCTACAACATGAGCAGCACCATGTCGCAGGCGATGGTGACGATGTGCTGTTCCATGGAAAGAATGGCCACCTGCATGGAGCAGCTAATACGCCAGCCACACAAGAACATGCTAGCTGTGGACAACAGATGGCAGAGGGTCAGTTACCTCCTCTCTAGGAGGGATATAAACGTAGACTTGGGCGTTCATCGCCCCACTGATGTGCGGCAAGGTGCTCTCCAGCTCCTTGCTAGCAGGGCAGTGTGGGTAGCCCATGAGAGGGATAATGTTGAGAGGGGACATGGAAGTGGGGGCTTTTCTCAAAGCACTCACACTTTCCCCCATTGCCTCCCCCTCAGTCAGAGCCCCACATGCTTCCTTGGATCCTGATGGCCGAGTCTGCTCCTGCACAGTTGCAGGAGGAGCAGTCTTTGGCGGCCCTCACAGGTTTCAAAACCCAGAGGACGTCCGCCAAAAGTATCTAACGAGTTGCAGCAGGGAAGTGAGCAGCCTGCCTCTACCGTTGCTGAAGCCACAGGGGTTGCACCTTTAAAAGCACTTAGAAAAGAAAAAAGACACAATCCTAGATGCACAAGGGTATGTACATGGGTGTATGAACAAATGTTAGTGATAAGTTTGAGTTATATTTATGGCACAGATAAATTTATTTCTTTGCACCACTTTTCAGTCTTGTCCATTTTTGCCCACTACCTGGGAAGTGGCCTTGTCACTTGGAGTGAATGGTGAGACATTACTTAACCTCGAGCAATGGGGATTTGGGTGAGAGGAATGGCTTGGTAATTGTAGGGCTGCTTTATGGTGTTGTTTGGTGGGGGGGGGGGGACTTATTACAGCATGTGGCAGCCATATGGGTGCATTGGAGCAAGTTAAGTAAATCTGGCCATTATGAAGCCATTCTGAGCCTTCTGGGCAGCAACATGCGCTACTGCTGGTGCCATCTCCACCTCAGGTTCCTCCTCCTCCTCCTCGTCTTCCACCTGTTCATCCTCCTTCTCCTCTGAAGAGGCTGTGCGCTCTGTGCCTTGCTCCTCCTGCAGCTCCAATCGCGCAGCAAACGACGATGATTCTGGAGACCCTGGCTGGTGCATACTGAAGCGCTCCTCCAGATCTGTCAAGGCATCTGAAGTGCATTTTCAGCATGCCTATTGTTTGCTCTATGTCACATCTGGTGGACATGTCGCTCTCATTATAACGCTCCTAGACCTCTGTACTTAGCATCCTCAAGGGTGTCATGAGCCACGACTTCAGTGGATAGCCCTTGTCTCCAAGCAGCCAGCCGGTAAGTCTGGTTGGAGGTGCGAAGAGTTGAGGGAGGGTGGACTAGCGCAGCATGAAAGAGTCATGACAGCTGCCAGGGAATCTGGCGCACACATGCATGATGATCTTTTTATGGTTGCAGATGAGCTGCACATTGAGGTAGTGGAAGCCCCTGCGGTTCACATACACTCCTGGGTGATGTGGGGGTGCGTTGATGACCACGTGTGTGCAGTCGATGACGCCCTGCACCTGTGGGAAGCCAGCCAGAGCCGCAAAGCTGAGCGCCCGCTCAGTAACACTGGCTTCATCAGTGGCAAAGTTGACATAATTGGCTGACTTGTCAAACATGGCATTGGTCACCTGGGTGATGCATCTGTGGGCGGCCGACTGAGAAATCCTGCAAATGTCTGCTGCAGATCCCTGGAAGGAGCTTGAGGCGAAGAAGCTGAGGGTGGTGGTGACTTTGACAGCCACTGGTAAGGCATGTCTACCAGGTCCTCTGGGCAGCAGGTCTTGTTCCAGCAAGCTACAAATGTCTGCGACGACCTGGCGCGATAGCCTGAGCCTCCTGAAGCACTGCTGCTCAGTCATGTCCAAGAAGCTCATCTTCTGCCTGTATGCCCTGTGTTGGGGGTATCGCCTCCTGCGTGGTGCAGCCCTGTGCTGACCCCCCTCTCTCCTGTGGAGCATCAGGTTGATGAGGAGAAGGCTGCTGGTGTGGTTGCTGCTGCTGCTGGTGTTGTGGCTGCTGCTGCTGGTGTGGCTGGTGTTGTTGGTGCTGGGGCCCATCTTGGCCCGATTTGAGGTCCAAGGTGAGACAGCATAAGCGGCACCCATGCTGATGTAATAGATGGTAGGTCAGAGGGCCAATCCCTCAATGTTGTGGTAGTGACTAGCAATGTGGTGAGAGTGGCTTCTGAGGTTGCAGAAATGTCCTGCAAACTGCTGACAGCTAAATCTCTGCACAAAATGGAATCAGCAAGATCGTTTCCATTAGCCAAGTAATCAGGTATAATGTGGGAGTATTTATGTGTTTTTCCCAGCTCTCAATTAATGAACTCGCACAATGGCCACTGAGCTTCTGCCTCCCCTTCACATGCAAGGTTCCTGAGGTGTGTGAATCCTGTGCTGCAGAAGTTAAAGCCAAAAGCTGCTGTTGAAAACCCTCTTAAGGGTCTCTCAACAAGCATTTATGTACTTGAATGAGGTTGGCTGCCTCTCCCGAGTGGGTCCGTGGCATGCTGGGAAACGCATCCGAGTTAAATGTGGAAGTCGGCGGGATAACGGCGGGTTTCCGATGCGCTGGCAATTTCCGAGATTTTTACTGCTGACCCGCCCCCCAAATCCGCACGCCCGGGACTGGGAAAATTCCGGCCATAGTATTCACAGGCTATTCGGCCCAATTAGTTCATGCTGGTGTTTATGCTCCACATGAGCCTCCTCCCACCCTTCTTTATCCAACCTCATCAACATATCCTTCTTTTTCTTTCTCCTCATGAGTTTATCCAGCTTCCCCTTAATGCATCCATGCGAGTCACCTCTACTACACCTTCTGACCACTCTCTGGGTGTAGAGGTTTCTTCTGAATTCCCGATTGAATTTATTAGTGACTATCTTATATTTATCACTTCTAGTTCTGGGCTCCCCCACAAGTGGAAACATCTCTACGTCTACCCTATCAAATCATTTCATAACCTTAAAGACCTCTATCAGGTCACTTCTCAGTCCTCCATTTTCTAGAGAAAAGAGCCCCAGCCTGTTCAATCTTTCCTGATAGTTATAACCTCTCAGTTCTGGTATCACCCTAGTAAATCTTTTTTGCACCTTCTCCAGTGCCTCTACATCCCCCTTATAATATGGAGAGCAGAACTGTTCACAGTGTGTGGTCTAAAACCAGGTTCCAAGGAATGATTCTCCCCACTCCTAACTCATGGTTATAGAATTTGAAAAGAGGAATAGGGGGAAACCTCCTGCACTTGGTGAGAGTTCCATGTGATAGATCTCATTTTGATTGGGACCTGAATAATGGGTGGCGACACCTTGTCCCTTGCCAAACCCTCTCCACCTTACTTTCCACTACCTTTTGCACCAAAAATAGAACGGTGGTGCTATGGCCCTTATCACTGTACTGGTGGAATATTGCACTCCTCCAATTCTGGCCTCTTGCGCATCCCCGATTTTAATCGCTCTACCATTGGCGGCCGTGCCTTCAGCTGCCTAGGCCCTAAGCTCTGGAATTCCCTCCCTAAATCTCTCTGCTTTTCTACCTCTCTATTCTCCTTTAAGGCGCTCGTAAAAGCTACTTTTTTCACCAAACTTTTGGTCAGCTGTCCTAATATCTCCTTATGTGGCTCGGTGTCAAAAAATTAGTTTGATAACACTCCTGTGAAGCGCCTTGGGATATTTTTCTACATTAAAGGCTCTATATAAAGGTAAATTGTTGTTGTTTTTATAATTTTATGAGCACTGTCATCTTTATGGATTGTTTCTACATCTGTGTATTACAGGAGGAGTTGAAGTGGATGATTAAATAGCCTAAGTTGTTACTCTGCTCTTTGCTCTTTCCCCAGCTGACTGGTGCCTGCCTGCTCACTTCTTCTCTTCTTAGGCAGTCCCTCGGAACCGAGGATGACTTGCTTCCACACTAAAAATGAGTTCACAGGTGACTGATGAGTCCAATGCGGGACCTACAGTCTCTGTCACAGGTGGGGCAGACGGTGGTTGAAGAGGCGGGTGGGTGGGGTGCTGGGGTTGACGTGCGCTCCTTCCGCTGTTTGCGCTTGGCTTCCGCTTGCTCCCGGCGAAGAGACTCGAGGTGTTCGGTGCCTTCCTGGATGCTTCTCCTCCACTTTGTACGGTCTTGAGCCAGGGATTCCCAGGTGTCGGTGGGGATGTTGCACTTTTTCAAGGAGGCTTTGAGGGTGTCCTTGAAGCGTTTCCTCTGCCCACCTAGGGCTCTCTTGCCGTGTCGGAGCTCCGAGTAGAGCGCTTATTTTGGGAGTCTCGTATCGGGCATGCGGACGATGTGGCCCGTCCATCGGAGCTGATCAAGCGTGGTCAGAGCTTCAATGCTGGGGATATTGGCCTGAGCGAGAACACTGAAGTTGGTGCGCCTATCGTACCAATGGATTTGCAGGATCTTGCGGAGGCAGCGTTGGTGGTACCTCTCCAGTGCTTTGAGGTGCCTGCTGTACATGGTGCATGTCTCTGAAGCATACAGGAGGGCGGGTATCACTACTGCTCTGTAGACCATGAGCTTGGTGCTGGGTTTGAGGTCCTGGTCTTCAAACAATCTCTTCCTCAGGTGACCGAAGGCTGCACTGGCACACTGAAGGTGGTGTTGGACTTCGCCATCGACGTCTGCCCTTGTTGACAGTAGGCTCCTGAGGTATGGAAAGTGGTCCACGTTGTCCAAGACCTCAGGAGCAGATGGAATCCCCGCCGAGGCACTAAAGCATAGCGGAGAAGCACTATTGGCGCGAATACATGAACTCATTTCACTTATTTGGAAGGAGGAGAGCATGCCAGGGGACCTCAGACGCCATAATCGTGACCATCTTCAAGAAAGGTGACAAGTCCGATTGCGGTAATTACAGAGGAGTTTCCCTGCTGTCTGCCACAGGGAAAGTCATCGCAAGACTCCTCCTCAATCGCCTTCTCCCAGTGGCTGAAGAGCTCCTCCCAGAGTCGCGATGCGGATTCCGCCCACTAAGGGGCACAGTGGACGTGATCTTCTCCGCGCATCAATTACAAGAGAAATGCAGGGAACAGCACCAACAGCTGTACATGGCCTTCTTTGATCTCACAAAGGCCTTCGACACCATCAACCGTGAGGGATTATGGAGTGTCCTCCTCAAATTCGGCTGCCCTCAAAAGTTTGTCACCATCCACCACCTGCTTCACGACGACATGCAAGCCGTGATCCTGACCAACGGATCCACCACAGACCCAATTCACGTACGGACTGGGTTCAAGCAAGGCTGTGTCATCGCACCAACGCTCTTTTCGATCTTCCTTGCTGCAATGCTCCATCTCACCCTCAGTAAACTCCCTGCTGGAGTGGAGCTAATCTACAGAACAAATGGGAAACTGCTCAACCTCTATCACCTCCAGTCCAGATCCAAGGTCATCCCATCCTCTGTCATCGAATTACAGTATGCAGACGACGCTTGCGTTGGCGCACACTCGGAGGTCGAACTCCAAACAATCGCCAACACCTTCACCGAAGCGTATGAGAGCATGGGCCTTACACTAAACATCTGTAAGACAAAGGTCCTCTACCAACCTGCCCCCGTCACACAGTACTGCCCCCCTATTATCAAAATCCACGACGAGGCCTTGGACAATGTGGACCACTTTCCATACCTCGGGAGCCTACTGTCAATGAGGGCAGACGTCGATGACGCCTGCTCGCTAATGGCTCGAGTGTCACTCGTGGAGTGGTTCGAGGAGCTGCCAATCTGCTCCACGAGCTTCTATATATTTTTCTTTTGTTCGTTCTCAAAACCCCAATACATTTGTTACATGCAATCAATTTTCAAACTTTAAAAAAATGGTGTCCAATCATTGAACAACCAGTATCCTTTAAATCACCTTTGGTGTATAGACGTATTCATATTACGAGTCAGTCAACAACAGTCTACAATTACTAACTATACATTTTGGGCAGAAATAGTACAATTGGTATTCTGCCAGCAGCAGTGCTTTGGGCTGGATGGCCAAATAGGACAGGGAGGTACGGAGCTTTACAAAGATTGGTAAACATGGTGCTTTTGATATGCATACATGAGGCTTTTTTTTTCAGAGAAAAACATACACAAATAAAAATGAAATCCAACATAATGAAGAGGCATTGCACCTATGTAATCATCTTGAAGCAATCACCATAGGGTCATTGGCCTTTATTCAGGGCTATTTTTCGGCTGTTCATTGTTTTTGAGTTGTCAGCATTTCTGAGTTTTATATGCTGTTGGGCGATGGAGGGCACCTTGCACCACACAACATGTGACTGGCAGCAGTGGACACAGATCCCGCCCCACACACCCATGGAACAGATACCAGGTCACAGTGGCGGGTCGCTGGGTCTCGAATCCCTGACACCCTAAACTCGCTCCATCAACACACAGCTCCTGGTGTCAATGACCACCCACCCCCAGCTGTCCTGTCTCCACCCCTGCCTCAGCTCAGCCACTGCTGAAACCCTCATCCATGCTTTTGTTACCTCGAGACTTGACTATTCCAATGCTCTCCTGGCCGGCCTCCCACCTTGCACTTTCCATAAACTTGAGCTCATCCAAAACTCTGCTGCCTGTATCCTAATTCGCACCAAATCCCGTTCACCCACCACCTCTGTGCTCGCTGACCGACATTGGTTCCCGGTTTAGCAAAGCCTCGATTTTAAAATTCTTGTCCTTGTTTTCAAATTCCTCCATAGCCTTGCCTCTCCCTAGCTCTGTAATTTCCTCCAGTCCCACAACCACACCACCCCCCCCCCTCCCCCTATCTGCGCTCCTCCAATTCTGGCCTGTTGAGCATCCCCGATTTTAATCGCTCAACCATTAGCGGCTGTGCTTTCAGCTCCCAAGGCTCTAAGCTCTGGAATTCCCTCCCTAACCTCTCCACCTCTCGCTCCTCCATTAAGATGCATCCTTAAAACCTGCCTCTTTGAGCAAACTTTTGGTCAGCTGCCCTAATGTTTCCTTATGTGGCTCAGTGTCAAATACTGTTTGATAACGCTCCTATGAAGTGCCTTGGGTTGTTTTACTACGTTAAAGGTGCTATATAAATACAAATACAAAAGCAAAATACTGCGGATGCTGGAAATCTGAAATAAAAATCTGAGGTTCTGACCAAGGGTCATCGACCTGAAACGTTAACTCTGTTTCTCTCTCTACAGATGCTGCCTGACCTGCTGAGTATTTCCAGCATTTTCTGTTTTTATACTATATAAATACAAGTTGTTGTTACAAAGCCCAGAAGTTTATAAAACCCTGGTAGAGAGGATTTTATTCGTTGTGAAGAAAAAAAGTTTAAAAATGACTAAAAGAAAATAGGAGCTATAAATGATTGGACAGTTTATTCTTATGTTTTGTTTGGGGGGGACGATTTAAATAAACAGACAGAAACACTGTTGAAGGTAAAGGGTGGGACTGGGACGGTGCCTGTGCGGCCCTGTTTGTCGGGGTTGCAGGAACTGCGGCTCTGCCCGGACGGTTTGGCGTGGGGACCGGGGTGTGTGCTGACGTGTGGTGTGTGCCCGGCTGATTGTGTTCCCACGGCTCGGCCCCTCTCTCTGTGACAATGCGCGGCTCGGTGTTGTCGGTGATCAGCCGCTTCTCACAGGAGTACGCGGCTGGGACTCCACTGAGGCTCAAGCTGCTGGACTCATACCTGCTGTACATGGCGCTGAGCGGCGCCGCGCAGTTCCTGTACTGCGCGCTGGTCGGCACTTTCCCCTTCAACTCCTTCCTGTCCGGCTTCATCGCCTGTGTGGGCGCCTTCGTGTTGGCAGGTGAGGGAGGGCGGGCCGGGGTGACTGAGGCTGTGGTGGGTGGAGGTAGGGATTGGGGGGCAGGGGAATTGGGCAAGGGGGGGGGGCAGGGGAATTGGGCAAGGGGGGGGGGCAGGGGAATTGGGCAAGGGGGGGGGCAGGGGAATTGGGCAAGGGGGGGGGCAGGGGAATTGGGCAAGGGGGGGGCAGGGGAATTGGGCAAGGGGGGGGCAGGGGAATTGGGCAAGGGGGGGGGCAGGGGAATTGGGCAAGGGGGGGGGCAGGGGAATTGGGCAAGGGGGGGCAGGGGAATTGGGCAAGGGGGGGGCAGGGGAATTGGGCAAGGGGGGGGCAGGGGAATTGGGCAAGGGGGGGGCAGGGGAATTGGGCAAGGGGGGGCAGGGGAATTGGGGCAAGGGGGGGGCAGGGGAATTGGGGCAAGGGGGGCAGGGGAATTGGGGCAGGGGAATTGGGGGGGCAGGGGAATTGGGGCAAGGGGGGGGCAGGGGAATTGGGGCAAGGGGGGGGCAGGGGAATTGGGGCAAGGGGGGGTGGGCAGGGGAATTGGGGCAAGGGGGGGTGGGCAGGGGAATTGGGGCAGGGGGGGGCAGGGGAATTGGGGCAAGGGGGGGGGCAGGGGAATTGGGGCAAGGGGGGGCAGGGGAATTGGGGCAAGGGGGGTGGGCAGGGGAATTGGGGCAAGGGGGGTGGGCAGGGGAATTGGGGCAAGGGGGGTGGGCAGGGGAATTGGGGCAAGGGGGGTGGGCAGGGGAATTGGGGCAAGGGGGGTGGGCAGGGGAATTGGGGCAAGGGGGGTGGGCTGGGGAATTGGGGCAAGGGGGGGCGGGGGGTAGGGTTGGGAAGTTGGGGCAGGGGCAGCTAGGTGGAGGGTGTGGTGCTGGGATTGTGGATGTGGGCTGGGGCCCAGGCTGTGCAGAGCCTTTAGATTTGAGGACTGGTTGGTACATGGAGGGAAGTTCCCTACCCCGAGTAAGGGACTACTCCACTGCAGGCCTCACAGGGAATCTGGACCAAAACTGGGACGGGACGGGACGGGTGGGGTGGGTGGTCGTTGGCACCGGGAGCTGTGTGTTGATGGAGCAACTATTGGGTGTCAGGGAATCGAGACAATGTGACCTGGTATCTGCTTTGTGTGGAGGGTGATGGTTTGTACCTGGCAGTAAGTGAACTTCCCTGAATTTGAGATTTAATGCCAGGCTTACTGTGCCTTGGTGATGTGCAGCTGAATTAAAGGTGACATAGAATCATCTGATTTAATTGTGGGCAGTTGCTACTTTGCCTTTATGCCCCTTGGACCATCGCTTGATAACGCATCTCCTCATCTTGGGTGTTATGTCTCTGGTGAAATGGGTGTTGGTTGTGTTCTTAATTTGTCATCCAGTGAGGTTGGTGTAAACTGTGCAGAGTGCAATGTTTCTGAATCACGAGCAGAACTGATAGTTAAGCATTTCTATGGGTGTGTTTTTCTGCAATGGAGCCCTGCAGTATTGTTCCCTAATTATTTACCCTCTTGGTTTCCCCCTGCCACCACAGTTTGCTTACGGATACAGATCAATCCTCAGAACAAAGGAGATTTCATTGGCATCTCACCTGAGCGGGCATTTGCAGACTTCCTCTTTGCCAGCACCATCCTTCATCTGGTGGTGATCAACTTCATAGGCTGAGTGTGCACATGTGGTGAGTGGAGGCACCATCTTTTGAGGTGGATTTCTTTCTTTTTGTTTTCAAGTGAAATTACGTAATATGCTGGAGATGGAAGTGATTTCTCGTGCTGGATTTAGATTGTCCTAAGTCAGTAATAAGAGTGAGAAGTCGTACAACACCAGGTTATAGTCCAACAGCTTTACTTGAAATCACAAGCTTGTGATTTCAAATAAAGCTGTTGGACTATAACCTGGTGTTGTGCGACTTCTCACATTTGTCCACCCCAGTTCAACACCGGCATCTCCACATCATCAGTAATAAGAGTGGGAGAGGGGGAATTTACTATCCTTTCACCTCTGACAGTTCTGTTCATACAGAGGAGATGAAGGTGTTCTTTTTAACTTCTCTCTTAAAATGTATGCAAATAATGGAAAAAGCAGAGACGAGATGAGGAGAATCTTTATGTAGCAAGTTATGATCTGGAAAGCACTGCCTGAAAGGGTGTTGGAAGCAGATTCAGTAGTAACTTTCAAAAGGGAATTGAATATATACTTGAAAAGGAAACATTTGTAGGGCTCTGGGGAAAAGAGCAAAGGAGTGGGACTAATTAGCTCTTTCAAAGAGCTGGCACAGGCACGATGGGCTGAATGGCCTCCTTCTATGCTGCAAGATTCTATGAATTTGAGCTGGTCCCAGCCCTGTTCCTAGTAGATGCTGGTTATGGTACAAGACTGTATGTAGTTTACTATATGTCTGAGTTGGATAACAAAGGGAGATGGTAATTTCACATTGTTCTAAGACTGACGTTATACAAAATTTACCTAGGTAACTTGGAGTCACCTGATTACTGTAGTGATTCTGCATATTCATTCATTTGATTGGGTCGTGCACTGAACTTCTGTAGTAACTAAAACAGATGTGTGGAGTGTACCTGTCGAACCAAAGTGGTTTTGGCTGGGGATCACATACAAGTAATGGTATAACTCAGAAGAATTATTACCGTGCTCTGACACCCTGAGGTGGGAGACGCTATCCAGGAGGCTGTCTCATAACACTAAGTTCAGTCTGAGGTATTTCCTTTCCCCCATTTCCCTCCCAAACAACAATAGAAGTGGATATGTTACCCATGGCCATGTTCACACATCTCGCAGTAGCTGAGAGCTGAGCATAGACCCAGCTTTTTGGCGAATGCAGCGAAATTGTTTTAGTTAATGAAAGAGATCCAATTTTGGCGTGGGTAGATAATGTCCACCTTGGTCATAGTGTGCGTGTGGTCTGAGAGTGAGGCTTCCCTTTTCACCTGACGAAGGAGCAGCGCTCCGAAAGCTTGTGATTTCAAATAAAGCTGTTGGACTATAACCTGGTGTTGTGCGACTTCTCACTTTTGTCCACCCCAGTCCAACACCGGCATCTCCACATCATGGCTTCCCTTTTCTTGGTCTCGCTGTGCAACATCTGTGGTTGAATGGGTGATCAGGTGGGCTATCCTCTCCTGTGCCTCTGCTAGTCCTGTTGGGCAACATGCCGATGATCTGTGTCACAAGAGTGGCCAATCCCCTTCCTAAGGCAGAAGTTCCCATTACGTAGTTCTGCTTAATGACTTGGTTGAGAGGAGTAACTTGCATCTGGGGGGATTGCATCACAACTGTGCTGCCAGGCCGCAGTGTGTTTGGACTCTTGCATGGCTGTCCTCCAGTGATGGTCTAATTAAAAGTGTAATAATGAGGGTGGGACATATAATTGGCAGGGGAGTTTTGTGTTAGGAAGGCACATTTGTATGGGGGGGGTGACTTGGTGGGTGAAGGAGTGAGTCTTTATGGTGGGGCTTTCTGTTAGTTTGTGAGTAGTGTGTGTTGTGCAGGGTTTTTTTGGGATGTGGGCTACACTAGCAAAGCAGTATTGCCCATTGCTAGGGCATTAAGAGTCAACCACGCAAAGAAGAGAACTTGCATTTATATGTGCCTTTTACGACCTCCGGATGCCCCAAAGCACTTTATAGACCATTAATTTTACTTTTTGAAGTGTAGTCACTGTTGTAATATAGGGAACACGGCATCCAATTTGGACACAGCAATGTGATAATGATCTGATCATCTGTTTATTAGTAATTGTTGGTTAAAAGATAAATATTGATTAGGACACTGGCTGAACTCACCTGCTCCTTTTGAATAGTGCCATGAGATCTCATGTCTATATGAGAGGGCAGACAGGACATTGGTTTAACTTCTCATCTGAAAGATGTACTGTGGAACCAGAGTTGCAGGTAGGCCAGGCCCCTTTCTCTGAAGGACATCAGTGTTCCAATTGTGTTTTTGGTGCTAGCCCACAAAATACCAGGTTTTAAGGATTCATTTTCAAAACATGCCATTGTTGAGATTCAAAACATGACCTATGGGTTGGCAATCCAGTACCATAACCACTAGGCTACCATACATTGAGACCTCTCTGTTGGTGGAAGAGTCTGTCTCTAGTGGAATGGGACTGCATATGAAGTTCTCTATAGGGCAGGTGTTTGTTTTGAGGGGCGGGGGAGTGTGCGTGTGTAAATTCTTCCCCAGTGAAGGGGACACTGAATTGTGTTTCCATTGCTGTATAACCACCGTGTTGAGGTATGATTTTAGGTACGTTAAAGAATTGTGACAGGAGATTGGCTATCATTGGTTACATCAGTCTATCTTTAAACCTTTTTTTGTCTTGCAGTCATGCAGCAGCAGGAATAATGTGAGGGACCGGAACCCATATTGCCGCTGCGATGGATCTGTTTGAATTTTGTTTACACATCTTGTTTCATTCCGTATATATGTATAAAAAATAAAAAATCTTTTACAAAATGGCTGATCGCATCTCCATTGATATTGGGAACAAAGGAAGGGTTAAGGGAGATATGGAATGCTGCCTTATTAGGATCAACTAATTGAGCAGTAACCAGGGATCGAACTTGTGAGTTTCCTAGACTGTAAGGGGTCAGTTTTTCCACAGAACACTACATTTACCAACTGAGGGGGTAACATGCCAAAATTTTAGGCACTCTGCAATTTTGGTGAGGTATTGAAGGGCTCCATCCTTATTGACTTAAATTTCACCCACTAAAAACAACTAATCAGTAAACAGCTAGATACTCAGAACAAACACATACTGCTCTTCACTGTCACAAATTCCTGTTCAGAGAAACATATTTTTGGGGCAGTTTAACATGAATGGAAACTCCATGACCTTGTTAAAACTTTCTGAAACTAAATGACACGCAGGCAGAATTTCTCTTTGCCCAAAAGGGGTTGCATACACTCCCTGTAGCGACCTACTCCACTTACTATCCAGAGAGCATAGGTGCAGGTTGGCAGAACTCAGTAAATGTCTAATGTATCTTTTCAAGCAGTTATAAAAAAAGACTTGCATTTATATCATGCCTCTCATGACCTCAGGACATCCCAAAGCACTTTACAGCCAATGAAGTACTTTTGAAGTGTAGTCACTGTTGTAATGTAGGAAACGCAGCAGCCAATTTGCACTCAGTAAGCTCCCACAAATAGCAATGTGATCATGAACAGATAATCTGTTTTAGTGATAATTGAGGGATAAATATTGGCCAGGACACCGGGGATAACTCCCCTGCTCTTTGAAATAGTGGTCATGATGCGGAGATGCCGGTGTTGGACTGGGGTGGACAAAATTGAGAGGTCGCACAACACCAGGTTATAGTCCAACAGTTTTATTTGAAATCACAAGCTTTCGGAGTTACTACTCCTTCGTCGGGTGAAGTAAAACGTTTTACTTCACCCGACGAAGGAGTAGTAACTCCGAAAGCTTGTGATTTCAAATAAAACTGTTGGACTATAACCTGGTGTTGTGCGACCTCTCAACTTTGAAATAGTGCCATGGGAGAGCAGATGGCACCTCTGACAGTGCAGTGCTCCCTCAGTACTGCATTGGCATTACAGCGTAGATTTTTGTGCTCAAATCTCTGGCGTGGGACACACACAGCACCACAAAAACACTTAATTTGCAGCATTACTTAAACTAAAAACCTAGTTTTGTTATATTTAATTTTTGTACCAAAATGTTACTGTAAGTTAATGTAGCAATGCACCAGCTTTATGATATTTTTCAAATGAGCACTAAAACAATTAAGTCATGTCAATGTATTCCATTACTTCACGTTGCACAGTACTCTGACGGGCAATTCAAACAAATTGATTTCAGTAAACCTCAGTTTGCTTCATCAAAATTGTGCAGCTGTTTGGCAACTGAGGTTGCTGACGAATTGAGCACTTTATTTTTAGATGCCAGTGCTTTGACAGATGAATTGAAAGAGCAAAATGTTTAGTCAAGTGGCTTTCTTCCCATGTTTGTGGTTATAGCTTAGAAGTCCTAACAGGTTTAAAACTCCAGGCTCCAAACAACTCCACTTTCACTTGACTGAACTCCATCATGCTCCATTCTCTCAGAAAATGTGGTGGAATAATAAATGGGGCAGTTAGATGCAAGCAAAGGAACTGAAAATAGTAACAAATTAGAATGAGATAGGATACATCAAGTCCTAAAGAGACAAATATATTAACTTATGTCAACTTGTGTGAGTCTTGCATCTCCCTACAGACTGGCAGAAGCCTAGGAGTAGATTCTCTGCCTGCTCATCCTCTTGGTTGGGAAATAGTGTTTGGCACTAGATGAAGAATTAAAGACACTGATAAATATTTCACAAAATCTTGGTATCTGTCAGCAATGCTGTATTGATCCTAGCCTCCTTTAGAAACCTAACTTCTGTGTCTACAACAATTCTTATCTTAGTCAAAAGATACTCAGAAAAATCTAAGACAGGTGCAATGTCATCCATGAAATGTGTTAATGCTGGCCTTGTTTGGCAAATGACATTACCTGCATCGTAATGACATCAGTGTCAGATGTCATAACTGAGAGAAAACTGTAAAAGACGATAAAATGATGACTCCATATTGTAAGAATACGGGTTGGTATCCTGACAAATATACGTCAAGGAACCAGATGATTTCTTAACTCCCTCACTTTAACTCCTCATTAAGGAACAGTTGGGTTTAACTGCCCAGCTTAGGTCTAGGAGTGAATGATGCCAATTTGGCTCGCCAAACTGTCTTACATCACCTAGTTCGGAATGAATTTGGGTTCACCTTGCCAGCCCTCAATTGAGATAGGCACAAACTACTGACTTAATGAATTAATCCTTTCTTGCCAAATCATCAAAGAAAAGATCAGACAAGTCGCGCATTATCAACTATTGACTAGAAACCACATTTATCACTACATAAAATTAAATATTGAATATACAAAATAGATTTAAATAGTTATACAGTGTTACCTATAAATTTGAATAACGTAATTAATAAACAAGAGTTACTTAATGAAATGAGTAGCAGGTTGTAAAGGCAGTTCAGTGTATCACTAATTTTGTATCAACTGGATCACTGATTACTAAATTATATTTGAGATCATTGTCTGAGACTACTTCAAATTGGTGAGATTAATCTAGGAGTAAACTCCTTAGATAACTGACAAGTTAACAGCCAGTCTATTGAATAAATTAAGAGTCTATATGCGGGGGGTTAGTAATATTTTCAGAGCTTTTCGACATGTTCTTATGAGCAGCGTGGTCGAGTTGATTTTTTTCCTCCCCTTGGATGATGGCTTTAGCTCCTGGAACATTGAGTTGATGAGCTCCTTCAGTGGCGAGAGTATCTGTTCCACTCGTTCCTCTGTTCCAGCTGAATCTATGAATGACTGTATCTGAGCTAGCTGGCTTAACTCTCACCTTCCTTGATCTCAGAGAACTTACACACTTATCTCTGTCTGTAACTGGATGGTATAGCTGTACAATCTGGCTTCTATAACTTCTTGTGCTCTGTCATGGATATCCTTGGTATTTGTAAAGGTACCCTCCTACATCTGCTAGGTAAAGGTTACTACAGCAGAAGACAAAGAATCTCCATCTAACAAAGATAAAGAATCTGCTCAGAGGTGTGCCAAGCAACCTCTTATATAGCCTAAATTCAAAGAAATACATCATTCCATGCAATTGACCAATCTGGGTGACACGTGCCAAAGGGTTCGCCTCTTTTGGTGGCAATCACTTCTAAAAGTCATGTAAGTCTTTGAAGATACTAAAATTAATGAGACACGGATACCTAGACATACCAAGTTATATGCTTACTCCCCTAACTTTATTGGCTGTAAAGCGCTTTGGGATGCCCGGTGGCACTATTTGAAGAAGAGATAGGGAGTTCTTTTGGCGTCCTGGCCAATATTTATACCTCAGCCAATATCAGAAAAATTGATTATCTGGTCATTATCTCATTGCTGTTTATGGACCTTGCTGTGCACAAATTAGCTGCCCTGTTTCCCTACATTAAAACAGTGACTACACTTCAAAAGTACTTCATTGACTGTAAAGTGCTTTGGGACAACCTGAGTTTGTGAAAGGTGCTATATAAATGCAAATTGTTTCTTTCATGTAGTGAAGTCCAAGTTCATTTTGTATGAACATATTTATTTATTGTATAGGATACATATGTCCACCTGAGATAGTTACATATTGTAAGCTTGTTTCTTTTTGTGAATGAACTGACCAGAAGCGCTGTGGTTACAAGTGAGATATGGTCAGTCTAGGATTGAAAGCAAAACTGTATCCCACAGGTCACCATAGATCATTCTGCATATTATTTCAGTTACATTACCAGTTAAGGTGGAAGGTGCTTTAATCCTGTCCATTAAGTCACATGCCTCTCCAGAGCTACTGACTGCCATCCTGAACCTCTGTTAAGCAGGGATAGAGTATAACATTTAAGGGCATCTCATCCCAAAAAGAATTGCCTTTGTTAGTTATTATGAATCCTGTCAATATACCACTCTATATGTGAAAAATATGTAAACATGCAATCAAACTTGCAGTCAGCTGTTGTATACAAATATAACCTGTGCCATCTGCTACAATTCTGCAAATGCTAAACTCATGCTTTTATGCCAGCAAAGATAAAAGTGAAGCATAATGAAAAATTTCACGTGAGTCTATTCCAATGTTAGAACTGGAGACATGTTATTGGCTGAATGCCAGCTATGATGGTCTGGTGGTACATCTGGTGTTGTGCAAAATGGCTGCTGTGTTTGCAGAAATAACAACGGTGATGGACTTCAAAGGTAATGCATTGGATATGACATTCTTTGGGATATGCTAAGAGAGGTAATAAGGTGTTATAAAAAATGCAAGCTCTTTTTTGCCAAGATCAACACTCGTATAAAAATAAATACATTCTTACGCTATACCAAATATCACCTACGTATTGTGGTTACGGTCTTAATAAAAAATATTTACAAATCATTTATATATTGTTAAAAAATCTCTGATGATTTTAAATAAAGCACAGGATGACTTTAAATAAAGCACAGAAGAGTTGAAGACATTTTCTTAATTAGCTTAAGATTCTCACTTTTTTTGATAGTGATTTCTACCACAAACTAAAATCAAAGGGCAAATGAAAATTTGAGACTTCAGCCTAATTTTAGCCAGTGTTAGGACTGTGCTGTGGAGAGTTCATGAAAATTGGCAGATCATTCACTGCACTACCAATCATGATAACTATAAGATTATATTGAACCACTGTATGAGTGTGTGTGTGCTTCGTAATATGCATACAGTTTTTTCAACTTATTCAAGAAATTTGTTAATTTGAATAGTTATTTTGCATGGGTAGTCAAGTGCAGACTTGAAGGACACTGCTGTATATGAACAGCTCCCTTGTGTGGAATAAAACTAAAATAAGAGGCTCTGCGACTGGGAAGAAACGTGTTTCACTTGAAATTTCATTCTGACAAATGTAATCTTCAAAGTGCATTAGAGTTTAATGTGCTTGACAGACTAGATGTAGGTATGGGGTATCTGACAAGACTCGGTCACTTTGGAGATTTGTTTAGAACCTGAAGTGTTTGTTGAGGTGTCAGTTTGATATTTATGCCAGTTTTTACTCAAGAAACATGTACAATTTTTCCTTAGCCTTATTTATGAAAGGAACTCAGCGTATGATGAGCTGAAGTTACTTATTAAATTCTATTAAAAAGTAATTAAGTATTAGGTTACTCAATTGGTTAAGTATTTATGGGCACATGTACTCAGGCACATACAGTTCCCAGTATATTCGTTCTTATAGGGACCCAAAGTCCCATGAAGGACTATGGATATTTAAAAATAAACTGGGGTAATGTTTGCTCTCATCAAAATAAAGAATCGATGCATTGGAGGAGATGCCTGCAGTGATTGGTGCATTGCTTAGCTCTCAGCCTGTGTGGCTGCTTCTTATTAAAGGTGAGGTCCAGCTGGGCTGAGACTTTGGCCTAGAAATTGGAGGATTTAGCGCTGGCTGTTAAGGCCAGTTTTGCTGAAAAAAATGGCGATTGCCTCACATCCGGCGGGTCCTGTGGCAGTCGCCATTTTCGGCAGGTTGGCAGCACTGCCATTGCCTGTGCTCGCAGCAAGTATTTTAATTAGCAGGAGCATGACGTCAATCCGCGTGCAACGCCGAATTGATGCACGCTCATCCATTTTGGAGCTTGCCACTCCTCTTACTGCCCTCTCCAAAGCATGCCTGTGCATGTAGCCGTTGACAGCGTGGAGAGGCGGTAGAAAGCAGTGGTGAGCTGTAACCCGTACAGTAAACAGCTGCTGAAATAACTGGTAACTATGGAGTGTTCAGACTATGTAATTAGAGTAAAAACTGCTTCCAATAAGATGCATCAAATCTCCCTCCCCGGCTCAGTCAAACATTACAGGAGGTAAATACTTTTAAAATCTATACTGTACTACAGTTGTAAGCATCTCAGGAAAACATCAAAGCTGCATTTCCTTAAATTTTATACATTGGGTTTTCTAGTTTAGGAACTGATAAAATAAAGATGTAAAATTTGGAAGTCTGTTTTTAAAAGGCTTAACACCATATTCTCACCGAGAGTTCTTCAAAAGTCTGCTGTTGTTAAAAATTTAATTGAACTCTTCTGCACGATTTACACCAGTAAACTCCTCACCAAGAGGTTCATGTTCCCCATTTTTAAAAATATATTTCCATTGATGTATCATGCAATGGTTTAAGGACATCTATGCCACAGTCTTTATGTGGTGTTTCCAGTCACAGTCCCTCCAAATCTGAGCCTGCGCTTTAAGAGCCACTCACTAGGGAGTGAATCCCCTATGTGATATGCAGGCTAGTGCACTGTCACTGCTAGTTGCAAGACGGTGCATCCCCATCCCCCTCCCCCTCCAGCACCATGGTGGAGCACAAACCTTCACACAGCAACCATCTGGGTCAAAGATCTGTGGACCTATGGCAGCCAGTGAAGGTGGGAGTACCAGGCAGTCTGGTACCCATTTGTGGACCCCACACAAGACCCAGACAAATGTCCGTGAAAGTAAGAGGGGAGCAGTGGACAAACAAATGCCTCTTAATGTGCCACAACGCACAATGCTCCAATCCTACAAGGGCCATCAACGGACTCGATACCTCCTGACCCAGCAAAACCCAGGAGCCGTCACCAAATAATCCGAAACCGCACATTGCCCGAGAGCGCCGCACCGACCCTTCAGACACGACCTTCAGCCTCCTGCTGAGGTTACCGTCGGAAAGAGCGTGTTGCACAAGAGATTCTCCGCTTATGTAAATCAGCAGGCAACACCAAAATACCGGTGCTGCCTGCGCTCTTTTTGCGGGCGGCCATTTACCTTGGCCCGCGGTGTCACCAGCTGTTTTCCGGCCTAATCGAATTTTTAGACCTATAATCTTTATCAAACCTTTCTCGCCCCCTATCTTTCAGAGTATTAGTAAATGGGATCCCAATCTGAGAGCCAGAAATCCCAGCATCCACACGGGAACATCTCACACATGGGAGCTGCCATTTTTCTTTGCTTTCAACTTTGAAACCTGGCTGCTGCCTGGAATGGGAGAGAGGGAAGGGAGTAAATGGGGAAGTCTGGTTCTTGCATTGGGATGAGAGAGAGAGAAAAGGAGGATGGGGAATGAGCAGTAAAATCCAGACCAAGGGCTGGGGTTAGAGGGACAAAGGGGACAGAGGCAAATTTGCTGCAGATCCACATGCATTTATTACCTAAGGTGACAGCTGATGGGTCAGGATGTGAAGTATTGGGGAAGATGTACCTGAAGTCAAGGGTATTCATGAGGCTTGGTGAGGGTGTGGGTCGGTCATATAGGGGATTGGTGTTGGGGCGATTGAAACAATGGGATGGGAAAATCTGTGGGTTTTCTTTCTCAATTATTGACTTTGTAAATGCGTTTATTTGGTTATAAATTTTATTTTTAGGAATATATAGCAGGCAAGTGAAGAACTACCACGTATTTTCATGCCACAGAAATGTTTTTTGATAGAATGTAATTGGTGATTTTTGCGACTGAACAAATTGGTCAGAAAATCATAAAAGATACAGAAGAGATGATTCTGGGATTTGATTTGTTCGTAGTTCTGGGATCTGATTGGTTGATTGAGGCAGCAGTCTCTAGGCCTGCTCTCTAGTTCTGTAAACTGATTGGTTGAAGGAGCTCTACAATATTACATTCACACAGACACAACAATCTAAATAATAATGCTAGAGATAGTGAACCATGTATAGATAGAAACCCAAATCCATTTTAAAGTCATCAATGTGTTTTCTGTGATACGGTGATACAATTACATCTTCACCAGTTCTACTCCAGCTATTATTCCTTGAATATTGCACCTTTCAGAAATCTGATTACAAATATGTTTTATGGACATTAGTGTTATTTGTTGACCTGCAGCTGAGCAATATATAAAAACATAACCAGCGAATTCACCAAGTTTATTTCTGGTATTTTCCATTTTAAAATCACAATGGAATGAAAAGAAAACCAGTCAATCAAAAACAGCAGGAATTATGGCACTTTATATTTTACACAATGAAAACCCCATGATAGTAAAAGAATGCAATATTGTTTGGTATTGTAATGCTGTTAGGACATTTCCTTACAGATGACAAGACCAAGATACAGTAATTTATTCTGGGCATGAGATCACTTTTGAAACAAGAGCTTCTGTTTATTACAGAAATGCGATGAAGCCCACACTAATGCAATGATAATGAAACTGAAGACAAATGTGTCTCACAGCCGCACACTGCTATAACTGTAAGCAACTTACTACAAAATCTCCATTTGTGAGAGTTTCTTTTACAGCTTGTCTGCGACAGTTAAAACACTTCAACTGTTTTCTCTAATACAGAGACACTAAGACGAAGCAGTGTAATATATAATACAGCTTTCAATCACACATTAGGACATAATGTCAAAGATCTTGCCTTGCACAATGCTTTTCAGCTTTCCAGAACTCTCCGTTAAAAACATACAAAAACACCTTGGGGATAAAATTGGGTTGATTTGTACCTCTCGTTAGCGCCCCCAGGAAGCGCAAATCCCCTAGTGCCCGGGTGCGGCGCCACTAACGCCTCCCGCGAAATTCAGCGGGAGGTTAGCGGCGGTGGTGGTAGCTGGTAGCGCCCTGCATCGCTGGCGATGATGTCATCGCTGTGCGCAGCGCCCCAGCCGCAAACTTGGGTTGCGCCCCCTGACCTATCGCCAGACGATATGTCCGACAGGGTCAGGGTGGCACTTTTGCAGCTGCGGCGGCGCTACTTAAAGGACAGGTGTCGGGCAGCCATTTTTTTTGGCCGACTGCTAGCGCCTGCCCCCTTCCCCTTTTTCTTTGGGGTGCCGGCCACGATCGCTCAGCCGGCACTCGAGTGCCAGGCTGTTTTCTCGGCACCCCGCTCCCCAGTGGTCCAGCAGGGCCCTGGTGCGCGCAGCATTAGGCCCCTTCCCTTTAATCAGGGGAGGGAGGCCTGCAATACCGCAGTGCTACCTGCTGATGCGCATGGCGCTGTTGCACGTAACGCCGCGATATTCAGTTGTAGCGCCCCAAGAAGGAGGTGGCGCGCTTCCAGTAGCGCTCCACTTCCTGCTTGGGGCGCTACAACTGAATTTCAGGCAGAGGGACGCTAATTTCTTCAGGGCGCTGGCGACGTTAGCGCCCCAAAAGGGGCAAAACCGAATTTCTCCCCCCTAGTTTTCTTATCACACACATGTGTATATTTTCCTCTGCTTGTTGTGCACTTCTTCATTTACATTAACAACCAAAGGAAAATATACCCTATTATCCATCAAATAGGAAGACAGAGTGCTCGGGGTCACAGTCATTCCATTCCAGCTCTTAGGAATTTTTAATTAACATTTGTGTGTAACTTTTGTGTGCACCAAATTAAGAGATTTCCATTTTGTGCACCCAATGTCAATATTGAGCAGTCCAAGGTCAAATACAGTACAGTTAGGTGCAGAGTAAAGATCCCACTACGCTGCCTCAGCCCCAGATCAGCACCTTAAAGTGTACTAGTGAGGCATTTTTCCATTTCTCACACCAGTTATCCTGTGACTTCTGTGAGATTGCTAATTTAGTGCCAATTAGTGTCAGTTTTGTGCATATTTTAAATCCAATCAGTTTGGATCCCTGAGGTGAAAGGCCAGTGTCTAATGCATTGCATTACCCAGTTCCTTCTGGCCTGGTAAATTAACAGTGGCATCTGGAGATTAAATGGATTGCATTGAACTGTACTATACTTAGGATTTTAATTGTGCCACTGAGAAACTGCGGTAAAGGGGTCAAGGCCCATTGTATGGGGACAGCAAGGTTGAAAAAAATGTTTAAAAAAAACTTAAGTACATTAGTTGATATCAAGCTTTAGTTATAAAAGCAAAAATATTGCAAGAGGAAAGGAAGACCATGGGAGGTAATGAGTTCTACTGTTTTGAAGTTGTGGCAAAGAGTGAGTTAGAGTAGAAGACTAGAGTAGAAGTTTGGATTTCAACACAGCGGGGATAAATAGCATGCAGGGCATTGTATTTGGAGCTGATAAAGAACAAGAGAGGGTGGTAGTGTTGATAAAATAGAGAAACACGAAAGGTTGTGATGGACAGTTTGGAAGCTTGAGCTGAGATAGCTCTTGAAAAGGTACCACATGGTAGGCTCATGACAAAGGTTAGGGCAGGGTACAAAAAGCTGAATGGATAGCAGAGAGTAGAGGTAAAGGGTAGTTATTAAGATTGGTGGAAGGTAGAAAGCCGTGTTCCACAATGATCAGTGCTGGGACCACTGTTAGTCATAATTTACATTAATGATTTGGGCTTAGGAACAAGTAACTCAATATCAACATTTTCAGATGATATCAAACTCCTCCATCACCATCCCTGGGTATGTCCTGTTCCACCGACAGGACAGACCCACCAGGGGTGGTGGCACAGTGGTATACAGTCGGGAAGGAGTGGCCCTGGGAGTCCTCAACATTGACTCCGGACCCCATGGCTCATGGCTTCAGGTCAAGCATGGGCAAGGAAACCTCCTGCTGATTACCACCTACTGCCCTCCCTCAGCTGATGAATCAGTACTCCTCCATGTTGAAAACCACTTGGAAGAAGCACTGAGAGTAGCAAGGGCACAGAATGTACTCTGGGTGGGGGACTTCAACGTCCATCACCAAGAGTGGCTCAGTAGCACCACTACTGACCGAGCTGGCCGACTCCTGAAGGACATAACTGGCAGCCTGGGCCTGCGACAGGTGGTGAGAGAACCAACACAAGGGAAAAACCTACTTGACCTCGTCCTCACCAATCTACCTGTCGCAGATGCATCTGTCCATGACAGCATTGGTAGCAGTGACCACCGCACAGTCATTGTGGAGACGAAGTCCCGTCTTCACACTGAGGACACCCTCCATTGTGTTGTGTGGCACTACCACCGTGCTAAATGGGATAGGTTCAGAACAGATTTAGCAGCTCAAAACTGGGCATCCATGAGGTGCTGTGGGCCATCAGCAGCAGCAGAATTGTATTCCACCACAATCTGTAACCTCATGGCCCGGCATATCCCTCACTCTACCATTATCATCAAGCCAGGGGACCAACCCTGGTTCAATAAGGAGCGTATGCCAGGAGCAGCACCAGGCGTACCTAAAAATGCGGTGCCAACCTGGGGAAGCTGCAACACAGGATTACATGCATGCTAAAAAGCGGAAGCAGCATGCTACAGACAGAGCTAAGCGATCCCACAATCAATGGATCAGATCAAAACTCTGCAGTCCTGCCACATCCAGTCGTGAATGGTGGTGGACCATTAAACAACTAACGGGAGGAGGGTCCATGAATATCCCCATCCTCAACGATGGTGTAGCCCAGCACGTGAGTGCAAAAGACAAAGCTGAAGCGTTTGCAACCATCTTCAGCCAGAAGTGCCGAGTGGATGATCCATATCGGCCTCCTCCTGAGATCCCCACCACCACATAAGCCAGTCTTCAGCCAATTCGATTCACTCCACGTGATATCAAGATACGGCTGAGCACACTGGATACAGCAAAGGCTATGGGCCCCGACAACATCCCGGCTGTCGTGCTGAAGACTTGTGCTCCAGAATTAGCCGCGCCTCTAGCCAAGCTGTTCCAGTACAGCTATAACACTGGCATCTATCCGACAATGTGGAAAACTGCCCAGGTATGTTCTGTCCACAAAAAGCAGGACAAATCCAATCCGCCCCATCAGTCTACTCTCAATCATCAGCAAAGTGATGGAAGGTGTCGTCAACAGTGCTATCAAGCAGCACTTACTCACCAATAACCTGCTCACTGATGCCCAGTTTGGGTTCTGCCAGGACCACTCAGCTCCAGACCTCATTACAGCCATGGTCCAAACATGGACAAAAGAGCTGAATTCCAGCGGTGAGGTGAGAGTGACTGCCCTTGACATCAAGGCAGCATTTGACCGAGTGTGGCATCAAGGAGCCCTAGTAAAACTGAAGTCAATGGGAATCGGGGGGAAAACTCTCCACTGGCTGGTGTCATACCTAGCACAAAGGAAGATGGTTGTGATGGTTGAAGGTCAATCGTCACAGCCCCAGGAGTTCCTCAGGGCAGTGACCTAGGCCCAATCATCTTCAGCTGCTTCATCAATGACCTTCCCTCCATCATAAGGTCAGAAATGGGGATGTTTGCTGATGACTGCAGTGTTCAGTGCCATTCGCAACTCCTCAGATAATGAAGCAGTCCATGCCCGCATGCAGCAAGACCTGGATGACATTCAGGCTTGGGCTGATAAGTGGCAGGTAACATTCACACCACACAAGTGCCAGGCAATGACTAGCTCCAACAAGCGAGAGTCTAACCACCGCCCCTTGACATTCAACGGCATTACCATCGCCGAATCCCCCACCATCAATATCCTGGGGGATATCCTGAGAAACTTAACTGGACTAGCCACATAAATACTGTGGCAACAAGAGCAGGTCAGAGGCTAGGTATTCTGCGGTGAGTGTCTCACCTCCTGACTCCCCAAAGCCTTTCCACCATCTACAAGGCACAAGTCAGGAGTGTCATGGAATACTCTCCACTTGCCTGGATGAGTTCAGCTCCAACAACACTCAAGAAGCTCGACACCTTCCAAGACAAAGCAGCCCGCTTGACTGGCACCCCATCCACCACCTTAAACATTCACACTCTGCACCACCGGTGTACCGTGGCTGCAGTGTGTACCATCTACAAGATGCACTGCAGCAACTCGTCAAGGCTTCTTTGACAACACCTCCCAAACCCGCGACCTCTACCACCTAGAAGGACAAGGGCAGCAAGCGCCTGGGAACACCACCACCTCCAAGTTCCCCTCCAAGTCACACACCATCCTGACTTGGACATATATCGCCGTTCCTTCATCGTCGCTGGGTGAAAATCTTCGAACTCCCTCCTTAACAGCACTGTGGGAGTACCTTCACCACATGGACTGCAGCGCTTCAAGAAGGTGGCTCACCACCACCTTCTCAAGGGCAACTAGGGATGGGCAATAAATGCTGGCCTTGCCAGTGACGCCCATCCCATGAATGAATAAAAAAAACTGGGGTGGTGGTGGGGGGAAGGGGGTTTATAGCTAACACTGAGGAAGAATGCAACATAATACAAGATGATATTAGAAAACTTGCAGACTGGGCAGTTAAGTGGCAAATGAACTTTAATATAGATAAATGTGAGGTGCTGCACTTTGGTAGGAAAAATAGAAACATTACCTACACCTTAGAAAATAAGAAACTGAATGGGGTAGAAGAGTAAAGGGATCTAGGGATACAGGTGAACAAATCATTAAAAGCAGCATCGCAGGTCAGCAAAGCAATTAAAAATGCTAACAAAGCACTGGGATTTATTTCTAGGGGTATAGAATTCAAAAGTCGTGAAGTTATGTTAAACTTGTATAGACCCTGGTCAGGCTGCACTTAAGAGTACTGTGCACAGACTGGTCTCCATACTATAAAAAGGACATAGAAGCACTGGAGAAAGTGCAAAAAAGATTGTCAGGGATGGTGCCAGTACGGAGAGATTACAGCTATTGAGAAAGGTTGAACAGGTTGGGTTTTTTTACTTTAGAAAAGAGAAGAGTTAGAGGAGATCTGATGGAGGTGTTTAAAATTATGAATGGGTTGGACAGGATTGATGTGGAGAGAATGTTTCCACTTATGGGAGTATCCAAAACTAGGGGCTATAAAAACAAGATAGATAGTTACTAATAAATCCAGTAGGGAAATAAGGAGAAATTTCTTTATTCAGAGAGTGGTTAGAATGTGGAACACGCTACCACAGGAAGTGGTTGAGGCAAATAGCTCAGATGCTTTCAAAAGGAAACTAGACGAGTACATGAGAGAAAAGGAATAGAAAAATATGCTGAAAGGTTGAGATAAGGCAGATGGAATGGGAGGAGACTCGTGTGGAGTATAAACACCAGCACAGACTGTTTCTGTGCTGTATATTCTATGCAAAATTCTATGTAATTGTTTATTAGGCACCAATATTTTTCTTACATACTGTGCAAGAGTGTGGGAGAATGTTATAAAACTTCCCAAGCATGGGAGAAATACTCAAGACTTGTTTGGACTTGGGTTTTATAGTTTCAACAGTATTATTCATTGCACTCTGCTGCTTACCTTCAGATCTCAGATACACAATCATTAAAAGTAGCAACGCAGGTTAACAAAGCCATAAAAAGTGCAGACAAAGCATTGGTTTTCATTTCTAGAGGAATAGAATTCAAAAGTTGAAAGGTTATGTTAAACTTACATAAAACTTTGGTTAGACCACACTTAAGAGTACTGTGCATGCTGGTCTCCATGTTACAAAAAGGATATAGAAGCACTGGAGAAAGAACAAAAAAGATTTACAAGAATGATACCAGAACTGAGAGAGTACAACTATCAGGAAAGACTGAACAGGCTGGGGCTCTTTTCTCCAGAAAAGAGAAGACTGAGCAGTGACCTAATAGAGGTCTTTAAAATGATGAAGGGTTTTGATAGGGTAGACATAGAGAAGATGTTTCCACTTGTGGGGAAGTCCAAAACTAGGGGCCATAAATATAAAATAGCCACGACTGAATCCAATAAGGAATTCAGGAGAAACTTCTTTACTCGGGGAGTGGTGAGAATGTGGAACTCGCTACCACATGGAGTGGTTGAGGCAAATAGCATAGATCCATTTAAGGGAAAGCTAGATCAGTATATATGAGAGAAAGGAATAGAAGGATGTGTTGATAGGGTGAGATCAAGTAAATAGAGTGGGAGGAGACTTGTGTGGAGCATAAACACCAGCATGGCCTGTTTCTGTGCTGTAAATTCTATGTAATCTCAAGTTTTATTTACTGAAATATTGTGTGAAAAACACAGTGAAGGAATATATTCTGTTTAAGAAATAGTGGATCTCCTATGGTGTGGATCATTGTGAGTTTATGGTAGAAGTTGTGAGAGATGTGATGAGAGACAGTAAAATATTTGGGTCGTGAAATATTTCTGATTGGCTCAAATGTGAGTTTTTTTGTGAATTATGGGTGCATTTAAGGTGTGATGTGTACTATATGCAAGGCTTTTCATATAATAATATGCAATCTCCTGTGGCACATTATTACTAACCAATCGGCTGTGGATCTGGAGCACAGTTGTAATGTTTAGCTGCCAACCTGGCCTGTCCCTTGAAAGCCATTGCTCAGCTGCTCCCTGTGGAGAAGTGAGGTTACGTTGTTTAGCTACTCTCCTGGTTACCTTAACAACCTGTCCAGGTCACCTTACAGCCAGAAAAAGAGCAGGAAATAACTGTTTGTCACTCCTTTTGTGTACTTCTTTCAAACATTGTTCAGTTATGATTTTTGGTGTGATGTCTGGAATGTGGTGGATGCTGATAGAACGTTTACATAGTGAGTATGGCAGTGTAGTGGTCGTTACTAGACTAGTAATCCAGAGAACATGAGTTCAAATTCCACCATGGCAATTTGAGATTTTGAATTCAGTTAAAAAAATCCCCAAATAAAAAGCTGGTATCAGTAAAAAAAAATGTGGTTAAAAACCCAAACGGTTCACTAATGTCCTTTAGGGGAAGAAACCTTCTGTCCTCTCCCAGTCTGGCCTATATGTGACTCCAGTCCCACACTAACGTGGTTGACTTTTGAAGTGGCAAGCAAGCTACTCAGTTGTATCAAACTGAGGGAAACTAAGAATGGACAATCATTGCTGGCCTTGCCAGCAACGCACATATTTGCAAATGACTTAAAAAAAAGTTTATCTAAATAGGCTTGGAGGATCTAGTATAGAGTTCTAGATAGGTGTGAGCAATAAATTTGTTACTTTAACCTCAGGCATGAGTTATCATTAGAAACAAAAATTAGGTTTATACATGTGAGCTGAATCGAGAATTTAAAAGAACATTGCTTCTCTGCTATCTGGCAGTTTGAGACTAGTATCTACTTAGTGATGGGGAGCTGACAGACTTGAGTTATACTGCCAGCTCTGCATTGTTCTCTTGTTAGGCTGAAAACTGACTGATCAGTCAGCTCTTTGTGAACATTAAACAGTTTAAAGGTTAATTTTTAAAAGTTCCAGGTAGTCCAGTCAATAGCCTGGGAATGTTTAAAAGTTTGCTTTTTATCATTTGTATAGTAACTCCAGCTAGTGTGAAGTGAAGAGGTGTGAGATGACTTCCTTGAGTTGGTCTCATACCACATACTAGAATTTGGTCTGGCTGAATCCACTCCTAAGTTATATTACACAGTCTGCATTAATGCAAAGCTGAAACTGCGTCACATCAACACAAACTGTGCCTCTAGCTGACGTGTTACACTATTCATTTTGTATTGTTTCTCCTGAGTATTCCTTCAAATCACAAGGGTATGCGTTCCTCTTCACTGCCTGGGTGGTAATCTGGCGGAGCGGGTCACCCGCCCATTGTAGAACCCGCCCGATTTTCATTCCAATAGTTTTAATAGAATGGCAGGTTCTACAACGGGCGGGTGATCTGTTCTGCCAGATTACCGAGCTGACAGTGAAGACAAAAATTTACCACATAGATTCTACTCACTAACTGTCAGAAATGACTGCAGTCTTAAAAATAAAACTATGTGATGACTGTTTAAAGTAGCGTTGAACTGACATTGATTGTAGAGTGAGCAGCAACTATGATCACTACAAGATAGTGGTCACATGATTCACAGGGTACAATATTTTGTGCTTGAGAAGCAAAGTGAAGGTTATTGAGACCATAGTACAATTCATATCCCAATTATTACTTACAATTTCATTTGTCCTACTACTCAAATGGAAAGTAACTCCTTATGATTCATTGAAAGCGGTAACAATTATATCTTATGTATCACAGCATACTTAAAAATAACCTTGTTGTTCTAAGTTTTTAACCTCTGACAAAAATTTTTACAGCACAGAAGCAAGCCAGTCGGCCCATCAAGCCTGTGCAGCTCTTTGGTAAAGTTACCAATTCGTCCCACTCCCCTGCTCTTTCCCCTCCAATTTTTTCCTTTTCAAGTATATATCCATTTCCCTTTTGAACATTACTACTGAATCTGCTTCCACCACCCTTTCAGGCAGTGCATTCCAGATCATCATAACTCGCTGAGTAAAACATTTCTCCTCATCTCCTCTCTGGTTCTTTTGCCAACTATCTTAAATCTGTATCCTCTGGTTACCGACCCTCCTGCCAGTGGAAACAGTTTCTCATTATTTAATCTATTAAAACCCTTCATAATTTTGAACACCTCTATTAAATCTCCCCTTAACCTTCTCTGCTCTAAGGAGAACAACCCCAGTTTCTCTAATCTCTCCGCATAACTGAAGTCTCTCATTCCTGGTATCATTCTGGTAAATCTCCTCTGCACCCTCTCCAAGGTCTTGACATCCTTCCTAAAGTGTGATGCCCAGAATTGGACACAATATGGTTTGTAATTTTCAACTCCGGCAGGTGAGGAATTCTGGCAGTCGCAGCTGCAGTTATATACCCTTCCCAATTTTCCTTTCTATTGACCTAGGTATGGTACTGGGTCACCACTACATGGTAGTAAATTGGCATAACAATTAGTGACAGTCAGAAAATAGCACTCCACAATTTTTATGTAATTACTGGTTACCATTTTTAACTCAAAAACATTTACAGTAATATATTTAAAACCTACTTTGACAAGTTGGTATACCAAGTAGTAGATTGCTTATATTCTTTTGTATTCGATGAGGTGCCCTTATACTTAATATAGTTCTGAGTTCTTTATTCTACGAAACAAGATCAATACAGCTTCATAGAGGACTCGAACAAAGCTGCCAGGTCTTCTTCTGTCTGAGGCCTCGGTGCCAGTTTTGTTACCCTCTCCTAAAACAGATCAGCAGAAAAACTGTTTATTGTTTTCAAACAGGCAAAGGCAATTCTTTTTCAGCACACATCCTCCACAAACCACTGGAATAAGGTGTCAATGGGTAATGTTCCTGAGAGAAAAAAAATCACACGAGGGGCAAACTCTCCTTTAAGGGGTTTGTGATGTCAGGAACAAGTGACATCTTCCTGTCCTCCAAAAGGCGAACCTCAAGATGGGGATTTTGACTCAAGTAATTCAAGCAAGTGTCCAGGAGACTGACTAGCCGCCAGAGATCTGAAAGATGGCTATTTCCACATCGGCATAGAGCCGTGTCACTGCAGGTATCTCAGATTTCATTGCTAGGGTTAGTTATCAATATGACTCCTCTTCACCCTTTCCTTTGCTCCCAGGGTGCTTATGAAATGTCTGTTTATTGTACCGGCACATCTCAGGAGATGCGGGCTGCATAGCTAGACAATTGGCTCACAAGAATTGTATATTGACAGTCCATTTGGGCAGTAGTCCAACGAGTACATACAACATTCCAGGAAATTGGAATTTTTAGCTCTGAGAAATCTCACCTGGAGTCTTTGCAGGAGAGGCACCCTTCTTTTGGATTGCCCTGGAAAGAGTCTCTCTGTCTGTTTGGTTTGGTTCTCCAATAGAATTCCTTGATTCCAACAGGTATGTACCTTCATATCCTTGGGTCGATGGCAGCAACAATCTTTGTGCTCCCCAATATGAAACTTTTTGTGAGATCACTCCATTTGAACCTACTCAAGCAATGGTCTCTCACCAATCACCTCTATTGTAAGTGGTCAGGATCAACAGGGTTTCCATCCTATAATGGTGGTCTTAGGATCACCATGTGCTCCAAGGTGTTCCTCTGAAACCCCCTCTTATTAAGTTCCATCCTTTTGGGTTGGGGTGCCCACCTTTTAGATCAGTGATCTCAAGGCCAGTGGACTCCATGGGCTGGATTATAATTTGCAGACGCGCTGGGCGTTGGGGGGGGGGGGGGGGGGAACGGGACCTGATTGCACGTGGGAAACCCGGAAGTAAGTGCAGTGTGTTTGTCAGTGGCTTTTTAACTCAGCCACCTCATTATCATTTTACTTCCGGGTTTCGTGTCCAATGAGCAGCAGCAGGCGTGTTGACAACCCGCATAACTTGATCTGAACTGCAGTATTTAAAGGGACACTCCAAACATGCAAGTTGAAACAATTGGAGTTGCCATGGAGAGACAAAGCACTATCGCAATGGAGTCAAGACGGGCAAAGGCTACGCCCCGCTTCAGTGACGCCTCCCTGGATGTGCTGCTGGGGGCTGTGAGGAGTTGGAGAGAGGTACTGTTCCCTAGTGACTGGAGGACGAAGCCTGCTGCTGACACAAAGAAGGCATGGTTGGAGGTTGCCCAGGAGGTCAGCAGCATGAGTCACGCTCCTGGGTCCAATGCAGGAAGCGCTTCAATAACCTAAGCAGGGCAGGAAAGGTGAGAGCAATGGCACATTGCCCTACACCCTGGTGTGCGTCACTCTAACCCCCTCACTCTGCCTTCTCAAGCCTACTCCTGCTTGAATCACAAGGTGACTCACTTGGCACAACATTTTGCTGGGATAGATGATACAACAGTCTGCCCATTTAGCTAACCTATAGTCTTATACAGTCCAATTCACTGCCAAGCCTCCAACTTTGTGTCATCAGCAAATTTCAAAATGTGCTCCCTATGCCCAAGTACAAATCACCGATATATGCTGAGAATAAAAGTGGGCCCAGTACTGACCCCTGGGGTACACCACTTCCTTCCTTTATCTAAATCGGCAAAGGCCCTTTGTTTCCTGTCTGTCAACCAATTTCCCCTCCATGCTGCTACATTTTATCTTATAAGTTGGAATTTTTGTAACAAGCCTCCTAAGAGACTTCTTCAAATAACACTTAAACTTATTAAACAGAACTTGCCTTTAACAATCCATGCTGGCTATCCTTGATTATCCCATGCATTTCTAAGTGCCTACTGATGTTATCCTGAATTATGGATTCCAAGGCCTCGATTTTAATGGAGGAGGCGGGATGGAGTCGGGTTGCCTGGTGGGCGGGTTTCGGACCCGCTGCTGGTTTCGTCCGCTCCCGGTGTCCCATTTTGCGTTAATTGTTTCAATTAGTCCCGTCATGCACGCTGCCTGCTGCATTGCCTGGGAGCGGGTCTGTTGGTCTGCACTGATGAGGTCATTGCTGCACTTGTTTTTAAGGGCTTCATGTAGCCTCAGCCTCTCATTTCTCGTTACTGCTGCAGCTTGAATGGGCCAAGGTGACCATGAGTGCTGCGAAATCCAAGGCTGCTCCCCGATTCACTGAGGAGTCCCTGCAAACTCTTGTGCAGGGAGTAAGAGGATGTAGGCAGATTCTGTTCCCTCCCGATGGCTGGAGGAAGCCTCTTCAGCAGACAAAGGCAGCCTGGCTGGAGATTGCTGAGGAGGTCAGCGCAGAGTCGCTATGTACAAGCACCTGGGTGCAGTGCCGAAAATGCTTTAATGATCTTCTGCGAACATCAAAAGTGAGTATCACATCAGACTTACCTTCAATCTGCTTCCCTTCTCTTCTCATCACCAGCACTCTGCATTGTCAGCCTGCTCCTCCACATCCCACCTTACCCTTACTTCCCTTGCACCCTTACCTCTCTATCTCTCTCTGTACTGAATCACTTCACTATTCTACTATGCAGCCCTCACACTTGCTCTCACTGTTATGCAATGACAACAACTAACAACGCACAGGGAGGCAGCTTCCTCTTGCCACCTCACTCCATCTTGACCTGATTGAGGTGTACAAAATTATGAGGGGCGTAGATAGGGTAGATAGAAAGGAACTTTTCCCCTTAGTAGAGGGGTCAATAACCAGGGGGCATAGTTTCAAGGTAAGGGGCAGGAGGTTTAGAGGGGATTTGAGGAAAAACTTTTTCACCCAGAGGGTGGTTGGAATCTGGAACTCACTGCCTGAAAGGGTGGTAGAGGCAGGAACCCTCACAACATTCAAGAAGCATTTAGATGAGCACTTGAAACGCCATAGCATACAAGGCTACGGACCAAGTGCTGGAAAATGGGATTAGAATAGACAGGGCTTGATGGCCAGCACGGACACGATGGGCCGAAGGGCCTCTTTCTGTGCTGTAAAACTCTATGGGCTCGATTTTCCAAGCCCCGTGGAGGCGGGTTTGGAGGCGGGAGTGGTGGGAAAATTGCAGATTTGGGGGGGCACGTACCCATCCCGCCTCCATGCCAATGTCCCAGGAGGCGGGTACCCGACCTGTGCTGGGAGCCGCCTCCCCGAGGCGGGAAGGGGATTAGTGCCAATTAACTGCCTGTTAACAGGCAGTTTTTTGGCTAATCCCTATTTTTAGCCCTGAAGTGTGGGCTGCCCGACGGCTCCAAACCACGCCAAGTTAGCGAGGCGGACCGTCGGTGAGTGATGGGTGCATGAGTGCAGAGGTAAGTGTGTTTGGTGTGTGTAAAGTGTTTTAATAAGTTTTACTTATCTTTACTTTCTCCTCCAGGCTTCCTCCCTTCAGTTCTCAGGAGTCCCTCAGCTCACCGGCACAGAAAGCAGAATGGCCGCTGAGCTGTCAAAAGCTGCAGCCTCTGCTTTCTGGTCTGGAGAGCTCTCTAACTGAGTCTGAGTAGAAAGACTCAAGTTAGAAGACAGATTGTCAGTGTTTGACAGCTTCATAGAGCTGTCAAACGCTGATATTTCATCTGTCAAAAGCTCTTGACAGATGAAATGTCAATCGCTGAAGTCACCAGTATCCAGTTGTCCCTTAATTGGCCTGCTGAGCCCGCTGGGTGGGCTTAACAAGGTCAATCAAGGGAAAGTAGCGTGGGTTGGCCACAAATTGATGGAGGTGGGACTACAACCCAAAAAGTGGGAGTCCCGCCTCCATCACATCTCCATTGACAAAATCGAGCCCTATGACTCTATCTTGGTCTCCCTCTAAGTTTCTATGTTTTGGATTGTTCACACTCACTCCATCACTCTCGCTGAAACTCCACTTGTGTCCCTCCTTGCAGGAAAAGCTAGCCCACAATAAGAGGGAGAGAGCAAAGACAGGAGGAGGCACACCATCCCTGGCCACATTAACCAACGCTGAGGAGGCTGCTCACGACATCGTGGGAGGTGGTGAGGAGCTGGAAGTGGGGGAAGGAGAGACGGGCGCAGTTGAAGAAGCTGGTGACAGAATGCATTTTCATCCCTCGCATTTACAATTCATGATTGACTGCAATGGCATATGATGCTCATAGAGATAGACTTCTGATCATCTGCAGAAAAGGATGTGTCTGCTACCTGAAAATCTGATTTTTAACTCATGCCTTTACTCTCCCACAGGACCATTGAGAGCCGCCCTCCCCACTGTCCAGGAGGAAGAGCCAGACGACTCCTCAGAGGAACCTGGAGCCTCTGAGGAGCTGCGTCACCAGGACTCAGCGCACCCAGCACCAGCGCAGAAACGCACACCTTGGTGGGTCCTTCGGCACATAGAGTAGTGTTGTCACCTGGTGTATCACAGCTCACAAGTGAGCATCAGCAGATGGCGGAGACAGCGACAGCAGTGGAGAATCCTCGTCGGAGGTGGCAGGACTCTCCTAGCTCTGCTCAGCTGCATGTAGACGCTGTGCCTCTGGGGCCATCCAGAAAGAGAGCAGTGCTGGAACTCCAGGAACAAGTGCAGGAGTCTTTGACAGGGTTTGCATCCAGGGTAACTGCGAGTGTGCAGAGAATGGAGGAGTCCATCTCAAACATGAGCACTGCCTTTGTGGAGGCAATGGGACATGAACGTTCCGCCATGGAGAGGGTGGCAACCGCCATGGAGGACATAAGTCGCCAGACTCACGAAAACATGGTGACTCTTCAAAATAGATTGTCTGCAATGGAGGAGAGATGGGCATCTATTCAGGAGAGACACCAGAGCTTCATGGCCGTCCTTGTTATGAGGACTGTCAGTACAGATACGGGTCCTCATGGCCCCACTGATGTGCAACAAGGTGCTCTCCAGCCACTTGCTAGCACTGAAGTGCGGCTGACCCATGAGAGGGATGTTGGTGGCAGGCAACAAGGAAGTGTGGGCTCCTCTCCAAGCGCTCACACGACCATGCCACTGCGGAGCCCTCGGTCAGAGCCCCACATTCCACACCAAACTGAGATGGCCGTCTCAGCCCCTGCACAGCCACAGGAACAGCAGACTGTGGAGGAGCCCTCCCAGGCTCCCAAACCCAGAGGACGCCCGCCAAAGGCATCTAAGCAGGCGCAACATCAAAGTGAGCAAGGTGCCTCTACATCTGCTGAAGCCACAGGGGAAGCACCACGTAGAAGCACGCGTAAGAGGAAGTTAACACACAAATAGTCACAAGGGTAATCACATGGGTGTTAGATTGTGCTGTAAATTATCGAGTGTCCTCCTTTTGTGATGTCATTAACAAAAGTGATGGCAAAGAGTTGAGGTTCTGGTCTATGTGTTCTGGGAAATGGAGGTTGCACAGTGAGGGCTCAGGGGTAATTCCATTTATAATGATGGTGGTGACAGTGATCGGAAAGCACCGTTTATTGGACAGATGATGTATGGTGTGTTAAGAATCTCAACCTTATCTTCATCTCCATCTGCCAGCCACCTGTGTTTGAAGCGTAAGCTTACGCGAATCTGGCATGGATGAGTGCATCCCTTGCCTGACGGCCAGCAATGTGGTCGGGTGCTGCTGCATTGGCCATATCCGGAACCGCAAGGCGTGGCTCCTCGTCCTCCTCCTCTTCTTTCGAGGAGGCTGTGCACTGAGCCACTTGGTCATCCGGCAGCACTAAGCCGCACTGCTGTGCGATGTTGTGCAGGGCACAGCACACCACGATGATTCTGGACACCCTGGCTGGTGCATACTGCAGGGCTCCACCAGATCTGTCCAGGCATCGGAATTGCATTTTTAGTAAGTCGATGGTTTGCTCTATGATGCTTCTGGTGGAAATGTGGCTCACATTGTACCGCTCCTCAGCCTCGTTTGATGGCCTCCTCATCAGTGTCATGAGCCACTTTTTCAGGGGATAGCCCTTGTCACCAAGTAGCCATCCGGAAAGTCGGGTTGGCGGATTGAAGAGCTGAGGCACAGTAGACTGCCGCAGGATGAAGAAGTCATGGCAACTGCCAGGGTACTTTGCGCAAACATGCATAATGTTCTTCCTGTGGTTACACACCAGCTGGACGTTAAGGGAGTGGAAGCCCTTGCGGTTAACAAATACAGCTGGGTTGTGATAGGGAGCTCTAATAGCCACATGTGTGCAGTTTATGACGCCCTGCACCATTGGAAAGCCTGCCATATTTGCAAAGCCAACCGCACGCGCGGTCGCACTTGCTTCATCCGAGGAGAAGTGGATGTAATTGTGCAACTTTACAAAGAGGGCATCGGTAACCTGTGTGATGCAAGTGTATGCAGCTGACTGGGAGATGCCGCTGGTCTGCAGCTGATCCCTGGAAGGAGCTCGAAGCAAAGAAGTTTATTGCGGTGGTGACTTTGACATCCACTGGTAAGGGGTGTCCACCCACTCCTCTGGGCTCCAGGTGCTGGTGCAGCATTGCGCAGATGTCAGCGACTACATCTCTCGAAAGTCTCAGCCTCCTTTGGCACTGCTGCTCAGTCATGCTGAGGAAGCTGATCCTCTGCCTGTAAACCCTGTGTTGGGGGTTTATCCTGCGGCGAGGTGCAGCCCTGCGCTGAGGCCCTCTGCCCTGTGCAGCATCAGGTGGGTGAGGAGGAGGTTGGTGCTCCTGGTGCTGGTGCTGCTGTTGTGGCTGGTTGTGCTTCTGCCGTGGCTGCTCTTCCTCAGAATCTGACGATCAGGATGAGAGGGTGTAAATAGTTCCCATACCGTTGCTATAGATTTCAGTTGAGGAAAGAAGCTTGAAGCACACAGTCAAAGTGGCCTGATGATATTCCAAACAGGTGACACTGCAGATGGCTGTCAGCTTGAACACTCACAAGTAAATACTGTGGCAACAAGAGCATGTCAGAGGCTAGGTATTCTATGGCGAGTGTCTCACCTCCTGACTCCCCAAAGTCTTTCTACCATCTACAAGGCACAAGTAAGGAGTGTGATGGAATGCTCTCCACTTGCCTGGATGAGTGCAGCTCCAACAACACTCAAGAAGCTCGACACCATCCAGGACAAAGCAGCCCGCTTGATTGGCACCCCATCTACCACCTTAAACATTCACTCCCTCCACCACCGGCATACCGTGGCTGCAGTGTGTACCATCTACAAGATGCACTGCAGCAACTCGCCAAGGCTTCTTCGGCAGCACCTCCCAAACCCGCGACTTCTTCCACCTGGAAGGACAAGGGCAGCAGGCGCATGAGAACACCACCACCTCCAAGTTCCCCTCTAAGTCACACACCATCCTGTCTTAGATGTATATCGCCGTTCCTTCATCGTCGCTGGGTCAAAATCCTGGAACTCCCTACTTAACAGCACTGGGGGAGTACCTTCACCACACGGACTGCAGCCGTTCAAGAAGGTGGCTCACCACCACCTTTTCCAGGGCAATTGGGGATGGGCAATAAATGCTGGCCTTGCCAGCGATGCCCACATCCCATAAACGAATAAAAAAAAAGTTCAGTAGAGTGGCAAAATCTTTGCCAAAACATCAAACACCAAAGTTGTGGCATTTGAATGTCAGCCATGTTGCAGGAGCGCTTTTAAGCTGCTGCAGCAACTGACAACAATTCATGACCTCAAGAAACCCGACTCATTGCAGCTGGCATGTCTCTTGGAAGGCAGGAAATACAGACAAAATGCACCAAAATCGGAAACCCCTATTAAAATAGGATTAGAAGTTAACAAGCTGTTAACTGTCTTAAGTGCCTTCCCCGCCGTTTGGTGTCGGGTCAGTTCGGGAGCGGCTGACCTGACACTTGCGAAAATAGCGTGGAGGCGGGTTCGCATCCCGCCGACAGTTTTTCCGATTTTCGCTGCCGACCCGCCTCCAAACCTGCCCTCTCAGCTGAATTAAAATCGCGGCCTAAGAGTTTGCCGATAACTGACATTAGACTAACTGGTCTATTGTTAACTGATTTTTCCTTCTCTCCCTTCTTGAACAAAGGTGGTATGCCAGCTACCCTCCGGTCCCCTGGTGCAATTTACATGTTTAAGGGGGATTGAAAAATTGTGGTCAGAGTCTCTGCCAATTATTTCAGTTAAGCCTTCTGCTATTATTCAATAGCTTTATTAATAATGCTCTCCCTTTCTAGTCTCAAAGGTAGACTTTCCCCACCCCTTATCATATTAGTTTAAATCCTTCCACACTGCTCGATTTACCCGTCCCACAAGAACATCGGTGTTGTTTCGGTTCAGATGAAGGCCGTCCCTTTCTTGCACCAGCCCTGCAGCCACACAGTAACCATCCCAATTTTCCTTTCCTTCATTTGTCCAGCATGGGAAGAAATCTGGGAATGACTACCCCCCACGTTCCTGTTTCTCAAACTAATACCTAACCCCTGAAACTCCCTCCACAAGACCTCAAACTTACTTCTGTCTACATCACTGGTTCCAAAGGGAACCACAATTTTTGGCTGCTTTCAACTTGCTTCCTAGATGCCCTTCACTCTGGCACCAGGGAGGGGCAACATACGATTTTGGACTGCTGGTTATGACTGCAAAAAGGCAAAATAGACTCTCCCAGTATTACCATTCTATCTTGTGGTCCACCCATCTTTCATCCCCTGCTCCGCAGTGCCAAAGTACAACTTTTCCCACATAAATAAATTTTTAGTCCAATAGTCGACTATTTAATATTGTAGCAAAGAAAGCATTACCGCAACACTCAATTTTCCTCACATGACTAACATGGACATTAGTTTGCCATGGAAACATTCCACTTTTCAGTTTATTTACCTTTGTTCTTGTTTTTAGTTTAACTCATTTTGTTTTGTAATAATTCTGTAAAACTCAAAAGTAAACTCTCCTTACTGGAGCTGTGCTTTAGGCTTCTACACACCTGAGGCAGAGTTCCTTTGACTAGAGCTGGAATATCTTCTTTACTGTAACCAACTGCACTCAGACCATCTTCAACATTCAACTCAAACAGGAGTTTCCGAAGAGTATCGGCCAGAACCATTCCTGCATCTTCACGTTTCACAGTCTGCACATCAGTCCCTGAAAGAGACACAGAGCCCAGTCTGTAGTATCAGATAGGAAGGAAGTCGCACTGAGTAGTCACAGTACAGTGCTTCGTTTTACTATCCTCTATACCTGACTCTAATATATGTAAAATACATCAAAAACAGCCACACATACAAGTAAAATGAATTCAATTACTACTTCAACAAACCTTTAGTTTTTTTTCTATTTTTTGGATATGTCTTTAAATAGAACTTTTTTTGGGATATCAAACAAATAAAATTGTCACCTGACCAGAGCTGTCATTAAATGGCAATGTATTTTAAGTGAGACACCATTTGATGCTTTTCTCATTATGTTGGATCAAATTTTAACTGCAGGCTGTACAAGTCTTCAAAAGGACTACTGCTAATCAAATTTTAATATTAATTTTAACAATATTTTCTGGTGTGCTTTAATTCCAAAACAAAGATTTTTCATGTTACTCACTAACTGTAAATTTACTGGTACATACATACCAGAAAGATAATCAGTGAGTGTTGTTGTACAGATGGATTTTTTCATCTAACTCTGCTGAAATATAAAAGCAGACTAAATACATGTAATTTATTCAGTTAGTCACTGAGATCAGTTAATGAACAAACATAATGACAAAAGAATCAAATGGTGTCTCATTTAATGACAGTTCAGGTCAGTCGGCAACTTTATTTGTTTGATTTCCATAAGAATGTCTTTGTAAGGGCTTAACCAAAAGACAGTTTTGGAAGAAAATAAAGGGTTTGACATATAAATTCACAAATTCACTTTCAAACTCTCATTCTGATGTCTGTGAGGAATCGGTCTCCTACCCAGTATCTCAGCCGCTTCCAAGTGGCGTTCAGGACACATAGAGCCGGTGAAAGTGAAGACTGCAGGTGAGGTCAGAACCACAGAAAGGCCATGGGGCTGCAACAAGAGAACACCATCCATGATGTAGGAATGACAATTTGAAGAAACTCTCTTTGAAAGAAAGAAAATTATTAAAATGAACCTCTTTCCAATGCCCCACTTCGAAATCCTCACCAAGATCTCCTCCTCCCTTAGTCTGTGCACGAGCTGCGACTCATGCCCACTGATTTCAACCTACACCTAGTCCCCTCTCCTCCAACTTCACTGCCCTCCTGTCTTCACTCTGTCTCATCCTTCACATGAACTCTCCCACCTATATACATGGCCACTCGATACAATATTACCATCAAGCCAGGGGACCAACCCAGGTTCAATAAGGAGTGTAGAAGAGCATACCAGGAGCAGCACCAGGCGTACCTAAAAATAAGGTGCCAACCTGGGGAAGCTGCAACACAGGACTACATGCATGCTAAAAAGTGGAAGCAGCATGCTATAGACAGGGCTAAGCGATCCCACAACCAACGGATCAGATCAAAGCTCTGCAGTCCTGCCACATCCGGTTGCGTATGGTGGTGGACCATTAAACAACTAATGGGAGGAGGAGGCTCCATGAATATCTCCATCCTTAATGATGGTGGAGCCCAGCATATGAGTGCAAAAGACAAAGCTGAAGCGTTTGCAACCATCTTCAGCCAGAAGTGCCAAGTGGATGATCCATATCGGCCTCCTCCTGAGGTCCCCACCATCACAGAAGCCAGTCTTCAGCCAATTCGATTCATTCCACGTGGTATCAAGAAACGGCTGAGTGCACTGCATACAGCAAAGGCTATGGGCCCCGACAACATCCTGGCTATCGTGCTGAAGACTTGTGCTCCAGAACTAGCCGCGCCTCTAGCCAAGCTGTTCCAGTACAGCTACAACACTGGCATCTATCCGACAATGTGGAAAACTGCCCAGGTATGTCCTGTCCAAAAAAAGCAGGACAAATCCAATCCAGCCAATTACCGCCCCATCAGTCTACTCTCAATCATCAGCAAAGTGATGGAAGGTGTCATCAACAGTGCTATCAAGCAGCACTTACTCACCAATAACCTGCTCACTGATGCCCAGTTTGGGTTCTGCCAGGACCACTCAGCTCCAGACCTCATTACAGCCTTGGTCCAAACATGGACAAAAGAGCTGAATTCCAGAGGTGATGTGAGAGTGACTGCCCTTGACATCAAGGCAGCATTTGACTGAGTGTGGCATCAAGGAGCCCTAGTAAAACCGAAGTCAATGGGAATCGGGGGGAAAACTCTCCACTGGCTGGAGTCATACCTAGCACAAAGGAAGATGGTTGTGGTGGTTGAAGGTCAATCATCACAGCCCCAGGACATCGCTGCAGGAGTTCCTCAGGGCAGTGTCCTAGGCCCAACCATCTTCAGCTGCTTCATCAATGACCTTCCCTCCAACATGAGGTCAGAAATGGGGATGTTTGCTGATGACTGCACAGTGTTCAGCGCCATTCACAACTCCTCAGATAATGAAGCAGTCCATGACTGAATGCAGCAAGACCTGGACGATGTTCAGGCTTGGGCTGATAAGTGGCAGGTAACATTCACACCACACAAGTACCAGGCAATGACATGAAAACATAAGACGTAGGAGCAGAGTAGGTAATTTGGCCCCTCGAGCCTGCTCCGCCATTCAATAAGGTCATGGCTGATCTGATCTGGGCCTCAACTCCACTTCCCTGCCCGCTCCCCATAACCCTTGACTCTCTTATTGTTCAAAATCTGTCTATCTCCACCTTAAATATATTCAATGACCCAGCCTCCACAGCTCTCTGGGGTAGAGAATTCCAAAGATTCATGACCCTCTCAGAGAAGAAATTCCTCTTCATTTCCAATTTAAAAGGGTGCCCCCTTATTCTGAAATTAAGCCCCCTAGTTCTAGATTCCCCCACGAGGGGAAACATCCTCTCTGCATCTACCCTGTCAAGCCCCTTCAGAATCTTATATGTTTCAATAATATCCCCTCTCATTCTTCTAAACTCCAATGAGTATAGGCCCAACGTGCTCAACCTTTCTTCAGAAGATAACCCCTTCATCTCCGGAATCAACCTTGTGAACCTTCTGTGAACTGCCTCTAATGCAAGTATATTCTTCCTTAAATAAGGAGATCAAAACTGTACGCAGTACTCCAGGTGTGGTCTCACCAACGCCCTGTACAGTTGTAACAGGACTTCCCTACTTTTATACTCCATTCCCTTTGCAATGAAGGACAACACTCCATTTACCTTCCTAATTACTTGCTGTACCTGCATGCTAACTTTTTGTGATTCATGTACAAGGACCCCCAGATCCCTTGGTACCTCAGCATTTTGTAATCTCTCCCCATTTAAATAATAATTTGCTTTTTTATTTTTCTTACCAAAGTGGATAACCTCGCATTTTCCCACATTAAACTCCATCTGCCAGATTTTTGCCCACTCACTTAGCCTGTCTATATCCCTTTGGAGATTCTTTGCGTCCTCCACACAATTTGCTTTCCCACCTATCTTTGTATCATCAGCAAATTTGGCTACATTACACTCAGTCCCTTCATCCAAGTCATTAATATAGATTGTAAATAGTTGAGGCCCCAGCACCGATCCCTGCGGCACCACACAAGTTACAGTTTGCCAACCTGAAAATGACCCATTTATCCCGACTCTCTGTTTTCTGTTAGTTAGCCAAACCTCTATCCATGCTAATATATTACCCCCAACCCCGTGAGCTCTTATCTTATGTAGTAACCTTTTATGTGGCACCTTATCGAATGCCTTCTGGAAATCCAAATACACGACATCTACTGGTTCCCCTTTGTGCACCCTGCTCATTACATCCTCAAAGAACTCCAGCAAATTTGTCAAACATGATTTCCCTTCCATAAAACCATGCTGACTCTGCTTGACTATATTATGATTTTCTAAATGTCCTGCTACTACTTCCTTAATGATGGACTCCAGCATTTTCCCAATGACAGATGTTAGGCCAACTGGTCGATAGTTGCCTGCTTTCTGTCTCCCTCCTTTCTTAAATAGGGGCGTTACATTTGCGGTTTTCCAGTCCGCTGGGACCTCTCCAGAATCCAGGGAATTTTGGTAGATTACAACCAATGCATCCACTATCTCTGCAGCCACCTCTTTTAAGACTCTAGGATGCAGGTCATCGGGTCCAGGGGACTTGTCCCCCTTTAGTCCCATTAGTTTGCCTAGTAATTTCTCTCTAGTGATAGTGATTGTTTTAAGTTTCTCCCCCCCCCCCCACCCCAATAGCCCCTTGATTATCCATTATTGGGATGTTTTTAGTGTCTTCTACCGTGAAGACCGATACAAAATATTTGTTCAAGGTCTCCGCCATTTCCCTGTTCCCCATTATTAATTCCCCAGACTCATCCTCCAGGGGACCAATGTTTACTTTAGCTACTCTCTTCCTTTTTATATACCTGTAGAAGCTCTTACTGTCTGGTTTTATATTTCTTGCTAGCTTACTCTCATAATCTATCTTCTCTCTCTTTATGATGGTTCATCCTTCTCTTAGAGTCTTTCTTTCTCACTGGAATATATCTTTGCTGAGAGTTATGAAATATCTCCTTAAATGTTTGCCACTGCTTTTCTAGTCTTACCCTGTAATATATTTTCCCAGTCCACTTTAACCAAGTCTGCCTTCATACCTTTGTAATTACCTTTGTTTAAGTTCAGGACACTAGTTTGAGACCTAGCTTTCTCACCCTCAAACTGAATTTGAAATTCTACCATGCTTTGATCACTCTTCCCAAGAGGATCCTTCACTTCGAGATCATTAATTAATCCAACCTCGTTACACATTACCAGATCTCAAATAGTCTTCTCCCTGGTTGGTTCCACAACATATTGTTCCAAGAAACCATTCCGTATACACTCTAAGAACTCTTCCTCAAGTCTACCTTTGCCAATTTGCTTTGTCCAATCAATATGAAGATTAAAATCTCCCATGATTATAGCTGTACCTTTCTTACAAGCCTCTATTATTTCTTGATTTATTCTCTGTCCTACAGTGTGGCTACTGTTTGGAGGCCTGTAGACCACTCTCACCAGTGACTTTTTACCCTTATTATTTCTTATCTCCACCCAAACTGATTCTACGTCTTGATCTTCTAGGCCAATATCATTTCTCATTACTGCACTGATCTCATCCCTTATTAACAGAGCTACACCACCTCCTTTTCCTTTCTACCTATCCTTATGAAATGGCAAATACCCCTGAATATTCAGTTCCCCGCCTTGGTCACCTTGCAACCACGTCTCTGTAATGGCTATCAGATCATACCCATTTATCTCCAACAAGCGAGAGTCTAACCACCGGCCCTTGACATTCAACGGCATTACCATCACCGAATCCCCCACCATCAACATCCTGGGGGTCACCATTGACCAGAAACTTAACTGGACCAGCCACATAAATACTGTGGCAACAAGAGCAGGTCAGAGGCTGGGTATTCTGCAAAGAGTCTCACCTCCTGACTCCCCAAAGCCTTTCCACCATCTACAAGGCACAAGTAAGGAGTGTCATGGAATACTCTCCACTTGCCTGGATGAGTGCAGCTCCAATAAGACTCAAGAAGCTCGACGCCATCCAGGACAAAGCAGCCCGCTTGATTGGCACCCCATCCACCACCTTAAACATTCACTCCCTCCACCACCGGCGTACCTTGGCTGCAGTGTGTACCATCTACAAGATGCACTGCAGCAACTCGCCAAGGCTTCTTTGGCAGCACCTCCCAAACCCGCGATCTCTTCCACCTAGAAGGACAAGGACAGCAGGCGCATGGGAACACCACCACCTCCAAGTTCCCCTCCAAATCACACACCATCCTGATTTAGAAGTATATCGCCGATCCTTCATCGTCGCTGGGTCAAAATCTTGGAACTCCCTACCTAACAGCACTGTGGGAGTACCTTCACCACATGGACTGCAGCGGTTCAAGGAGGCGGCTCACCACCACCTTCTCAAGGGCAATTAGGGATGGGCAATAAATGCTGGCCTATATGTGCGCAAATCGTTGAAGGTGGCAGGGCAGGTTGAGAAAGCGGTTAAAAAAGCATACGGGATACTGGGCTTCATAAATCGAGGCATAGAGTACAAAAGCAAGGCAATTATGATGAATCTTTATAAAACACTGGTTCGGCTTCAACTGGAGTATTGTGTCCAATTCTGGGCACACTACTTTAGGAAGGATGTGAAGGCCTTAGAGAAGATGCAGAAAAGATTTACAAGAATGGTTCCAGGGATGAGGGACTTCAGTTACGTGGATAGACTGGAGAAGCTGGGGTTGTTCTCCTTAGAGCAGAGAAGGTTGAGAGAAGATTTGATAGAGGTGTTCAAAATCATGAGGGGTCTGGACAGAGTAGATAGAGAGAAATTGTTCCCATTGGCGGAAGGGTCGAGAACCAGAGGACTCAGATTTAAGGTGATTGGCAGAAGAACCAAAGGCAACATGAGGAAAAACTTTTTTACGCAGCGAGTGGTTATGATCTGGAATGCACTGCCTGAAAGGGTGGTGGAGGCAGATTCAATCGTGGCTTTCAAAAGGGAATTGGATAAGTAGCTGAAGGGAAAAAAAATTGCAGGACTACAGTGAAAGGGTGGAGGAGTGGGACTAGCTGAAGTGCTCTTGCAGAGAGCCGGCATGGGTGCGATGGGCCAAATGGCCTCCTTCTGTGCTGTAACCATTCTATGATTCCATATCGCCACTTTAAGGTCTCAATCACTAATAAGGTTACCTCTGTCCACGTCCCTGTCTCCCTTACCACCACCACCACCCCCCTGGCATCCTTCAACTTCACCAATTATTCCTGGAAAAAGTGTTCCCCCCTCCCCCAGCTCTTAGCCTCTGCCTTTACTCCCACCAAATCACTCACCATCTTCCAACCCTGCCATTACCCTGGTGGAGTCCCTATCACTCCTTTAAGTCCAAAGGGAAGATGACTGGCCTAGTCACTCAACATCAGATCTGACTGAACCATGTTGAACACTACCATGCCTCCTTCTGCTCAGCTAAACCCTTCTACCACTCCAGATCATCCTGCAAGGCAAGGACAACCAAAGCTATTTTTCAAATGTTGTTAAATATTTTGAGAAATGGAAGTTGGGAATGAACAAGTTAGGTTTAGAAAGTTGGACTCAAACAAAGTTTGGAAAACTGAGATTCAGGAGTGAGTTGGTCAAAAGGAAGTGCACTGCACACTGATTGAAACAAGAGTACAAGTTTTGGATGTGAAATTGCTCAGTTCTCAATGCTAATAACATTTACTGTACTCATACTGCACAAGGAGCTTTAGATAACAGTGCCAACTACTGACAAACAGCTTTTTCATTTTCTGTAACTGAAATATACAACTGATCATTACTTTAATATGTCAATTTCAAGCATCAAACACATATTTCCAAATTAATGCTTATCTGTAAAAAATATAAATTTACAATAAAACACTAATCAATATACTACAGGAGCAACACAAAAATGTGTGGCAGTCAAGACTTCTGCTTCCAAAATTGAAATCAAATGTTTGGCTGTCTCTGCCTCCTCTCTCAACCCAACCGAACCCCAAACTTATACTCTCTTCAGTCCACAGGAGACTCATTTCCTCTATGAAGTGTGCTATCTGTTCCCTATACCTCCTTCCAACCCAGCTCCTGACAATCCATTTTCTTCTTCTTGTGCTTGTTCACATATCCACTGCTCACTTACCTCAGGCATTATTCCTAGTCCCTACCCCTTTTAAAATTCCTAATTCTCCCACCCCTTAAAAAGTTTGTCCTAACCTCACAAACTACTGCTCAATTTCTACTGAAGGCTCGTGCAATCACCTTTGCCACCCAAGTACACACTTACCTTTCCCATTACTGCCTAATTTCCAACCAGCCTAGAATCTACCCTGGTCAAAGTCATCACTGGTAGTCAGGAACTGGGCTGGAATAGTGGGGATTCAGGATCTTATGTAACTGCAATTGTGGCTCACTGTCCTTCCTCGTGCTGCTCAAACTTTTGCCATCTTCGCCTTAATGAGGCGCTCCATTCTCCTCCACTGCCTTTCCTCTAATCCCGTGGTACTGTTCCTTCATGATTCCGCTTCTACTGTCCCATACAGTTATGACATTTCCTCAAATGGTTCCTCCTCTATGCTCACCTCTGGCACATTTCAGAGCTCATTCCTTGGTCCTCTCCTATTCATCATCTACACACTACCCTCAGCGATATCATCCATAAACATGGGTTCAGCTTTCACATGTATGTTGATGATACCCTACTCTCTCCTTTCCACCAGCACTGACTTTAGGGTTGTTGTTCTACTATCTGCCTGTCTGCCTGACATTAAGTCCTGAATAAATTGTAACTTCCAATAGATCAATGTTGGCAAAACTGAAGCTATTCTTTGTGGCCGTCACCAACACCTACACGTCTCTGCCACTGACTCCATTAACCTCTCCGGCTGCTGTCTCAGGTTCAGCCTGGCGGTGTCAAACCTTGGTTTTCTGTTTGACTAAGCTGAATTTTCTACCTCATTTCCAGTCTATTACCAATACTTCCTTCTTCCACCTCAGGAACACTGCCCAGTTACAATCCTACCTCATGCCCTCTGCTACCAAAACCTTCACCCATGCTTTCATACCCTCAAGGATCAATGGCTCTAATATTCTCCTCGTCAGCCTCCACTCTTCACAAACTTTAGCTAATCTGCTACTCTGTGGCCTGAATCCTCTCCTGTACAAAATCCCACATACCTATCACCTCATTGTCGCCCAGCTCCACTGGCTCTTTCTTGAACTAACTTCAAGATCCTTATCCTTGTTTTTGAATCTCTAGGTATCCTCACCAAACCATACTTGTGCAATCTTCTATCTTCCATCCCAGCTTCCATCCTTTACTCCTGTGACTCTGGATTACTGTTTGCCCCTGAATGTCACCATCAGATGCTGTTCTTTCAGCCATTACATCCTTGCCCTCTGGAACTCTCTTTCAAAATCACTTTGCTCTTTCACCTATCGCTTTGCATTCAGATGTCCTCTAAAGACCCATTACTTCAACTATGCCTTCAGTCTATCCCTTTTCTAAAATTACTTTACTTCCTGCTCAATGTCCACTTTTCTGCATTGTAAAGTGCTCAGACACTCTTTTATGTGATTTATGTGAGGAGTGCTGTATAAATGTAAGTTGCTGTACATTTATCTATTACATACACTATCAAATTTCTAAATGTGTTGGCTTCACTTAGAAGTGGAGTTCTTTAAAACTGGAAGCTTTTCTAACTATCAAATTAAATCCAGTTTTTTTTTTTAAATGATAACTTTTTACATCCAGTATAAAATATAACACTGTGTGGTTAATATGCCAGTGGCAATTCCTGCTCTTAGTTGTTTAACCACCAGCTGAACCAATATTTGTGAGGGGAAGAAGTGAAGTTGGCGATGAAGGAATTGGTATTCATTTGTGTATCACTTCAGGTAAGTTAGACACATCGACTGAGAGAACTGCTCAAAACAGTAGATAACTTCTGAACAGGTAACAGAGCTTCCACATGATATCACTCTTTAATATAACGCATGCTATCACTCTGTGACATTCAGTATAATAAAATTCCTTATTGCAATTTGAGCTACTTGGTACACGATCACTGGAGTCTGAGTCACATGGGACGCATGCAACAGTCTGACATCCTTTATAATCTGCACTATCAGAGTACAGAACTGGGGTGACCAACCTGCTGCACGTAAAGGCCAGAAAAATAAATAGTGTACTGACAAAGAGCCACAAGTATTACTGTATTAATGAATACTTTTATGCTATAATGATTGTATTAATGAATAATAATAACTTTTATGCTATAATTACTGTATTAATGAATACTTTTATGCTATAATAACAGGTTTCTTGTGTTACTATAATAAATTACACTTTCTTTGTATTATTGTTAAAAGAATAATGATGCGGACTGTACCTGACGAAGGAGCAGAGCTCCGAAAGCTCGTAATTTCAAATAAAACTGTTGGACTATAACCTGGTGTTGTGCGACTTCTCATTTTTAAAAGAATAAAACATCACCCTTACTTAGGTTCTAATGCATGTCTTTTAAGGATTGACAAATGCACCATGTTGTAGGGAATGGGGTAAATATTTTGCCCACCTAAACACCTGACTACTACAACACAAAACTCTTCCCTCACAAAAATCCGTGCCCACTTTCTTGAATTTTTGCAGATTTTGGAGCTGTAGTACAAAATGTTATATTTGATCCTGTGGAATGTGGCTTGTACTTTCTGCAACCTGTCACTGCTATCATTCACATTTAAATGAGAAACTTTCAAAGAGTTACACATGGTTCAGGAGACACCAGTTGAACAACAATGTTATAGAATAAACATATACAGGAGCACATTACAAGTTAGGCATACAGCTCAGATTCAGGTATCAATCTCTGATGTGGTCTGTGGCATCACTTGAACCCAAAAAGGTTACTGCTTTGTAATACATCTCCATCAATATATTTTCCTGTAAGATATATTGCGTGCACAATTCAAAATAGATACATACCACCAAAGGATGATCCACTTTGTAATCCTTCGCTCTAAAGGTTTTCACCATTCCTGCTACTGGATAGGACATTCCATGACTAAGAAAAGTACACAAAACATACAGTTTGAGTTAATGTATTTGCCTGTGTGTAACCCAAGAGTTGTGAAAATTCAGCATAATTTGACAAGTATCAGGTCAAAACTAACAATCCATAATTATAGATTAAAATGAGTGTGCATTTAGAAGTACATGAGTTAATTGAGAGCTAGCATGGATTTGTTAAAGGCAAGTTGTATTTGACAAATTTAAGAGTTATTTTGAAGAAGTGACCGATTGGATAGACAAAGGGGATGAAGTAGATAGATGTAATGTATATGGATTTTCAGAAGGCGTTAGATAAGGTGTCTCACAAGACGCTTGTTAGAAAAATTCAGGTGTATAAGATGAAATATAGTGGTGTGGATAGAAAGTTGGTTAATGAACAAGAAAGAAAATGTTAGGGTAAATGGGTGTTGCTCGTATCGGAGGATTGGCAATAGTGTACCCAGTATTTGTTCTCGGTGCATATAGATGATTTGGACTTGGGCATAAGGAGCACAATCTCAGACTTTGCTAATGACACAAATGTAACGAGTTTCACAAACAGTGAGAAGGACTGCAAAATACTTCAGGATGCCATAGACAGGTTAGCGAAATGGGCAGACAGGTGGAAGATGCAATTCAATGCAGATAAGTGTGATCTAATACATTTTGGGAGGAAAAACAAAGAGTGAGAGTATACACCTAATGGAAAGATGCTGAAGGGTGTGGATGAACTGAGAGATGTAGGGCTTCAAATACATAATTCCTTGAAAGTGGGGTTGTAGGGATGTTATGTTACTAGATATTAAGACCACTTTTCATGGAAAGGACCTAAATGTGCTTGAAGCTTGCTTTAAAGGGGATAGTTTCTCAGGACAGCTCCACCATGGGACGTGACTCAGAAGCCAGACAAAACATTTAGTTAGATGGCCTCAGACAATGGGGGTTCGGTAAAATACTTTCCAGCATACATTCGCACTTATGGGATTTAATCCTCTTGAGTTTTCACTGAGCTAATTATGGAAAGGACATTAAAATCATAGAAGGTAGATAGCATAGACTCACCAGGATGAAGCCAGGGATGGCAAACTATCGCGATGAAGTGAGACTTGAGATATTGGGATTATTTACACTGAAGCAGAGAAGGCTAAGAGGAGATTTATAGAGGTTTTGCAAACTATGAAGAGTTTTGATCAGGTGAATAAGGAAGGACTATCTCCTCTGCTTGAGAGTCAGTGACAAAGGGGTTGCCAATTAAAACTGTAATTAAGAGAGTGAGGAGAGTGGTTAGGACATATTTCTTTACACAAAAGGTTGTTGGCGCATGGAATGGCAGCGACGATTGCATTTTTAAGGGAAAAGTGAGCAATATTTGAAGCAGAGGAAGATATAGGGTTATAAGTTATAACACACATGTAATATGGTTTATAATTCTTTTTTGCATAGGCAATTAAATCATGCTTAGAACTTGCATGCTTGAGCCTCTAATAATCTATTGGAGAAAGGCATTGCATGTTGTAGCCCTAAGATAAGTTCCGAGGTTGTAAGTTAACTGATCTCAGCTAAAGCAGTAGTTGGAGCACCGTAATTGGTCTCAGCACCCTGGGCTAGCAAGGGTAAAATCAGCTAGGATTCCCCGTTCTGACTGCTACCCTGTGGCTCCCGTTGAAAAGTGTGTGTGAATGAATGTTGGATAAGGATTGGATCAGACTTAACCTTGACTTTCTCACAGTTGAACAGCCTTCTGTCACACATTGTCCAGGCTCACATCTGAAAAATGGCCACCTGGAAAAGGTACTAGAGGACTGCCAGCACCTGTGTGGAGCTGTATCCCAGTAATAAGAGCAAAGGATAATAAAACATATGCACTTAAGCCTCAAAGAAGAAGATCCCTCTGCAGGCAGTAGTATTAGATTCTTTTTTAAGAGATTTTGGAAAATAAAATCTTTTATGGTGCTCCTTGATGGACCCCTGAAAACATTCATTTTAGACAGGATTGTGTGTAGCAAATGGACTGCAGTGACATTAGATGGGGAGATCCCTTTGGCACAGCTGCTGCACAGCCTGGGGACCTCAATGGCTGGGTATTAGCTAACATACAGCAGGGCAAATAACAGCCAAATTAGTCTATAAGACTATAAAATACTAAACCTCTCCCCATCTTGAACAAATATATACATCCTATCTATTAAAGGTTTGGGGCTGTATAACCTAAGTACACCACATTGCTTACCAGAGATGAACGCCAGCATTTCCAAAGCCAATTCCAGCAAAAACACTTGCAAGGTGCATGTTGAACCTAGCCTCGCAGTCATCAGGATTTCTGACAGCACTAGTAGTTTGAAGGAGAAATGAATATTTATCAGGCAGTATAGTATTCACAGTAAAATGCCTGAACAATCTCCCATGGCATTGCACATGAGGAGTTAAGACCAAGTGTAGTCTTTCAGATGACGTGGGGTTAGAGGGCAGTTTATATGTCTCCAAGATTTCCAATTTACACGGGTGATTGGGAGACCCCCTGTGGAAATTCTTGGCACCTGTGTATGATGTGCACTTCCTGTCCACAAAACTTACTTCCTGCTTTTATCATGGAAAACTTGTATGTCAACACATCACAATGGAAAATTCATATGTAAACATTCATACTGGGAAAATCCTATATAGACTCATCAACACTTCAAGGTGAAATTTTGCCGCCACACTTTGATGAACCAATTAACTCACTCAAAATGCTTTTCCGAAAAAAATTCTATCTTTTTCGCCATATTTTTCCTCAATAATAACTTGATCAAATTTATCCATTAAACTGTCTTTTCTATTTAAAAAAATAATAATTTTTACTTTAAGGCCTCAGCCGGTCTCAAAAGCCTGGATTTGTCTTAATAATTTTATCTCAATCATTGGATAGAGCTTTCAACTACATCTGTGCATTGAGTAGCACAGTTGTCAGAATTTATCCATCATGTAGCCTCTGCAGCAGCATGAGTTGAAGGGTAGAAGGGTCCCCTCACCCTCTGAGGATTGGAGAGTCTTTGATTTTTTTTTCAAAAGACTTTAAAACCAACTGGAGATTGAATTCTGCAAGCTGTATTTTAGACAAGTGATGAGATTTATTTAAAAATGCTATTTTCTATTATGAACTGCTCACAGATGGACAACACCTGTTATTAGCAGGATCTGTGATTTTGGTTTCTTTTCGAACTGACCATAATGAGATTGTTTATTGAGAATGGATTTTTTTTATTAGTCACTCACTTGCTTAATGCTGTTGAAAACTCAGTTAAACAATCTTTCTCCTCTGAACAATTTTTCAGGCTAAAAAAACTTGGAAAATGCATAAACATTAAATTTGGAGCATTTTATGAGGTAACTTTGTTTGTTTATGAAATTTATGTTTATTAAAAACTATAATTTAGAAAACTCATAATAATGTACTAAAGAGTAAATTATCCGCTTCTGTGCTCCTGGTGCATGTCATAAGGACGTATCAACAAAATGTGCAGCCCCAGCCCATGATTTTCATCCATTCATTTTAAGAAGCAGAAAATTTACTTTATAGGCTTTAAGATGGTCTCGCATAGACAGGAAATGGCTGACAATGGAGAAAGCAATAGGGTGGAAACCTGACTGCTCAGAAAAAGCTGCAGATGGTTCAGGGGAGGAAGCTGACAAGAAGGAACATCAAAGGGATTGGGCTGAATACTATGTGTTACTTTTGCTACTGTTACTGTTGTTGGAGCAACTACTTAATGTTACAGTTATTGACCGTAGAATTTATCCTTCAATGCATGGGGCTATTTATCGCTTTCCACCATTCTCCTTCCACAATGGATGTCCCATTCAAGGTCCCATTAGACTTGTGCTACTTGGAGGAAGAGAGAGGAAGAAAAGGAGGATGAGCAGAAACTGCAGGATGTCAAGGAAGGGTGGCAACAGTGTAGGAGGAGGGTTCCTACTTACAGATATCTTGCTAACCAATTATATTGTGCCGAGATAATTACTTATTGAGGAGCGATCTCTTCTCAGGCTCAGATTGACCAGGGAAGCCATGCCTGAGTATTTCACTTGCTGCAGGAAGACTGGTAGCTGAATAGCAGGGCAGGCATGGTGCTGCCAGTGGCAGTGAAGGTAACAACTGCCTTGAACTTTTTGCCTCGCGCTCTATTTAGGAGGCCAATGGGAACATCAGTAGAGCCAGTCCGACTGCAGTGCATTGCTGCATAAAGCAAACAATTGCAGCTCTTTCCCCATGGGTAATAGAGAACAACAGGAGACAACAATAAATTTGTCTATTGGCAGGTTTTCCCAAAGTTAAGGATGCCATTGATGGCAAGCATGGAGCTCTACATTCTTCAATCAACAGTAGTGGTGCCCCATACATGAAGCACAAAGGAATCCCTTCAATCAATGTACAATTGTGCGTGACTATCAGCATAGAGCGGCCCCAGCATTATTACTGACATAAATGGGTTTCCCCAGAAAATCCCATCAAGCTGCTGGGATTAACGAGGGCTCAAGAGATGCTCTGTGGCCACCCGCTGGTACCCACACCTGTAGACAGTGGTGATCAGACCTCATTTTGGCAGACGTTTAGTGCATGCAAAGGCTCGAACTATCCAGGTAGGTTGTGACAGCAGACATGAGGCCACAGATACGCATGAAGGGCTGATTAACTGTGACGCTGGATAGTTATTTAGAAGAACCACAGTCACAGCATGTCATGCTTTATACAACTTTGTGGATTTTTTAATTGAAAAATTATATTGTGATTATGGTAAATATCTATGCAAGTTCTTTATTTGAAAGAAGGCTTGCCTGGGTGATCATCACTTATCTATTTATTGTTTAATGAATTTTTTTTAGTAGTTTTTAGCCTAAAGTCTGATAGCATGTTTAATTTACCGCTTTCCAAAGTGAAGGGGATCATCTGGCAGCACCTGATATAGCGAGTAAGCCAGAATACAGTGACAAGGGCTTCTATTCAACTCCTAGGCTCACTACAGTTACCCAGATATTAGGCAGATAAAGGTACACTTCAGTTTGCAGGAAGCAAGGGGTCATTTATAGAAGTTGTCTTTGGCGCTGAACCCGAGGAAAATATCTGAGGTAAAATTTGAAAACATAATGGATGACCTTGATCGTGAGTTGTATACATCATAATTTTGTAACATATCTACACCTAACACCTTTTATTTGTACAGTAAACTCTTGTTTAAACGGCACCTAATCAACCGGAATTCTTTAATAACCGGCAAAATAGATAACCGGTAATCTTACTGAATCCATCCATTTTTCGTTTTTCCGAGTCCGATTTTCCCGCAGTGGCCGAGTTAGTCACTGGTTTTTATTTTTTTTGTGTTAAAAATTGCCTACCTCTCTGTTATCCGGAATTTTTAATCAACCGGCACCATCCCGGTCCCGTCGGTGCCGGATACGAAAGAGTTTACTGTATATAGAGAAAATGTTTTGCTCCAGCTTTGAAGAAAAATCATTTACACACAACTTTAACCTCAAAACACTTATCAGTATTACAGGCCAACTTGACTACACCCAACTGCAAGGTTCAGGCTTGTTGTAGGACAGACATAACAAAGCTGAACGTCACAGTTAATCAAGTACAGGAAACTCTCTTTTAACCGGCACCCAAATAACCGGAAATCTCTCTTAACCGGCAAAATTCTTGAGTAGGTAACCGGGGTTTTCCTTCATCTCTCCTTTAAAAATAACTTTAAAAAAAACCCCGAGGCATTTGCCTTGTATCGGAGCATGTAGATTGGGAGGGGAATGTGCAGCCCGGGTAGGCAGCGGACACGACAGATGGTCAGCTGGCGGTCCCCGGGGAGACGGAGCTCCGAATGCAGGCGCATGTCAGTGTGTACGGGGCTCTCGTACGTTGGGAGATATAACTCTCCGTTATCCGGACTTTTTGATTAACCGGCACCACGCCGGTCCCGTCGGTGCCGGTTAATAAAGAGTTTCCTGTATAAGATAAAGATAGGGAAACAGTATTAATGCAGCAAACATTGATCAAGGTTCTTCTATTAATTGGAAATAAACTGATCAAATGTGCTAATGTCATATATTTTACTCAAAATAACCTAATAGCCTGGACCTTAGTATAGAAAGCAATCAGTACAAACAAGTAATTGTATTTTTTTGCATATGAGAAAAAGTTCCACTGTTATTTTCAAAAAATACTTTCAACAGACAGTTATAATACACCAGCTTAAGAATACCTTCTCTGTAGACTGCCCTTTTCTCCTCTCTTGCAGCACCTTCTGCTATGGTGTGCTATCAATGCTGTCAATGCTGTTTTGTGATCAGCAGGTACAAGAATCAAAAAGGCGAAGGTTCACTACACCAACTCTTCCTGCCCTCTCTCCCTTCTTGTAATGGTCAAACTAAGAAATGTTCCCACTCCAGATTGAGGTTGGGTTGCTCATCCTTCCCTTCCCCATCTCAATTGCTCACCATGTGACTGATCATGAACCAAGGGAGGTCGTCACCTTGGGCTATTCTTCCCTCTTGGTGTGAACTCAATGTGTGGTGTCAAGTGACACATCTGGGCTAAAATTGTACTCTACAAAAGTAAAGAATTGTTCCTAAATTCAGCCCTGTAGCATTTACTCAAAGTGTAATAAACATATAATTTTAACTTTTTAAAAACTTTAACCATGTACAGTATACAATAAACCAGAAAAGAAACTCAGAGAGGAATACAAGTTAGCTGCACAGTACAAACCAAGCACTGACATTTTGGCCCGGAATTTGTGGTCAGTGGCGAAGCAAAGGTGGTCGCCGCTGGCCCCGAAGAAAGCTGCCCACAAAGATCTTGCGATCACTGTGGCGAGAAGTTTGCCTTTTTCGACGCGCAAGTGATTTCAGTGCAATATAACGGGGAATCCCTAGCGCAATCTACTGTGACGTCAACAAGCTGTCTAAGCAGCCAATCACAATGCAGAATTCTCACAGCCAGGGAAGCTAAAATGAAAAGCTGCTTTTATCCCCACTTTTAAAAAATGTTAGAGAGAACAAAACAAAGATTGGGGCTCTCACATGGTGATAAGGTAAACCTGAAATAAATATGAACAAACTTTTAAAAAATATAATTTTTTTTTAAGTTTCTTTAAAATTGGAATTTTTTAATCATAATGGAGAAATTTGACACTCCACAAAATTAAAATTCGTTTTTCAGGGCCATAACATTTGTTTAGCAGGCAATACGCCGTTAAAACCCTAGTTACACCTAATCCAACAAGGTCTAACATTTAATGGGGTATTTAACTGTGATATTACCGTGGAAAAATCCAAGTTTTCATCAGTTTCACTGATTTCCGGTTTTGGGGGAGGGGCCACAGCGCAGCCAGTGTCGGAGCAGTCAGTGACTAAATGCAACTTCAGGATTTCCGCGATTAGATGTGCCTCTGCTACATCCTGAAGTTGCGGTCATTTTCAAAGGGGTAATAACAGCGAATGCTGTTGGTTCGCCGTTATTACCCACCGCAAAATCCAGGCCGTAAACTATAGACTATTAAACTATATTAAATACTGCTACATTTAAAGATGTAACTCTTAATTTTTCCTACATGTTGCAGGAGCTAAGGAACTCTGAACAATAACATTAATTGTGCTCCCCGTAATAGATTTTTGAAGTAATTTTTCTAATAGCTCAGGTTGGTGATAGCTGGTTTCTGGAAGTACTCTGCTGACCTCTGCTGTTTGCCTTTGTGATTGGCAGCAGCCAGGGACAAAAAGTAAATCAGCACTGTGAACAAACATCATTACAAATCCCAACTCTTTTCTGAAAAACATTTTATTTTTCAAAAATTTAAACTTGACATCTTAAGTAATTTCTTCCCAAGCAATGCTCCTCCCTATACACAAAACAAGAAGGAATTATGGAGAGCTGCAGCTTTAACAGTGGAGATGTTAGACTCTGTTAGGCTTTGCTTTACCGTTTCAAGTACTTAGCCACAATTCTCAGGGCATGCTTGGACCATACATCACTGATAGGGTTGCTCCCTTGATAAGCTGGACGATTGATTGGGTTTGGGGGACACGGCGATCGTAAGTTGTAAGGAAGAGCTGTGTAGGACTCCAGTGCATGGCTGTAGGCAAGAAGAAATAGTGTCACAAACTTCAAGCATCGTTCCTGTGTGGAATATAGCGAAGAACTTTAAACTTTACTTTTTAAACGTAAAAAAGTTTGTATATTATTAAAAAAGGTGAGTTCAGATTCTCTTCTAGCCATCTGACTGCTCTCTTGAATTCTGCATCCAAGACCCTGTTAATCTTCCAGCAATTTGATTGGTTTGTGAGCCATGTGCCTTCTAGCAATGTGATTGGTTGGTGAGAATCATGTTACCCATGGGTGGCAAGTCACCAGATTTCATTTTGGGCAACTGCTCTTATGCCTTTCCCCTTCTCAGTCCTGTTCCTAGCTCATCCCCAGTAGCCTTGTTCCACAGGTGCCCCTTTGATGGCCTTGGCCTGCTAATCTCACTATCCCTGCACTGCCCCACCTTCTCTGCAACAGCCATCCAGTACAAGCTACAATGGGGTGGGAAATTTGACTCATCTCTACTCTCTGTTGCTAGGCACCTGGCTAGATCCCTCTCAGCCTGCCCTCCCACTCAGTCTCTCCCTCCTAACAGCAACTCCAAAGCCACACTCCTTACCGAGTCAACTACCTCCAGTAGTTCCATCTCTGCTCCTGTCCCCATCTCTCTTATTTGCTCTGGCTCCAGTGACTGCAACAGCAAAGCAGTGGAAAGCGGGGCTGAGCAGATGTGAGGTGCTATGAGCAACATTGAGAGAGACCTGCTTGTGTTTTTAATAACTCTCCCTATTCTCTGTAGCTTCTGTTCAAATACTACAAAGTACATTTCGGATCTACATACAACTAATGATGGCAGATCTCTACATTATAATTGTCAGCTAATTTTAACAAAATTATTTTACAAAAATAACCACTTTTATTTTTTGTGCCTTTAATGTAGAAAACATCTCAAGGCATGTTACAGAAGGAAGAAAATATACATATAAATAAATGGGATGTCATCCTCGGCTAAGTGGTAGCACTCTTGCCTCTGAGTCAGAAGACTGTGGGTCTTCCCGACATTACAACAGTGACTACACTTCAAGAAGTACTTCATTAGCTGTAAAGCGCTTTGGGACGTCACGAAAGACGCTATATAAATGCAGTTCTTTCTTCTTTCTTTCTTTCAAGCTTTGCTCCAGGACTTGAACACATCATCTAGGATGACAATTCAGTGGAGTACTGAGACGGTGATGTCTTTTGCATGAGGCATTAAACCGAGACCCTGTCTGCTGTCTCAGGAAGATATAAAAGATCCCAGATTCTTATAAATACATAGAAGTTACAACACGAAAACAGACCATTCAGCCCAAACAGTCCGTGTCGGCTTTTACCCTCTGTGCGAGCAAATAGTTCGAATCACATTTACCCACCCTGTTCCCATATCCCATCAACACCTTTTCCTTCATTCACCTATCCAATCAAATCTTGCACAGTTTCTGCCTCAACCACGAACCCTGGAAGTGAATTCCACTGCCTCACGACTCTCTGTGTGAAGAAGTTTCTCCTGCCTTCCCTTCAAAATCTCTTACATTTAATCTTTATCTGTGGCCCCTTAATCTTGCCGGGAGTGGTGGAAGCGGAGACACTCCGTGTTTTCAAGGGGAGACTGGATAGGCACTTGAGGGAAATAAACTTGCAGGGCTACAGGGATAGAGCGAGGGAATGGGACTGACTGGATTGCTCTGCAGAGAGCCGGCACGGACTCGATGGGCCGAATGGCCTCCTTCTGTGCCGTTATAACTCTATGACTCCTGGTGGAGGAGGTACAGGAGGAGGAGGAATGTCCTGTACCCACAGGGGGAAGGAGGCCACATAGGTAAATAATGTGGCAGATGTGGGAGGAGATCGCCCAGGAGGTAACAGCCAGGAGTCCTGGCCCCAGGACATGGCTCCAGTGCTGTAAAAAATGTAATGATATTACACGAGTGGTCAAGGTAATATCCCATCTCACAAACACACTGCTCAAGAACTTCACCACCACCAGCATCACAGGCTCAACCCACTTCATCCATCATCTAACTATATACAAACATTCACACACCCCACACTATTGCATCCTTAACATAAGAACATAAGAATTAGGAGCAGGAGTAGGCCATACGGCCCCTTGAGCCTCAAAAAAGATCATGGCTGATCTTCAACCTCAACTCCACTTTCCTGCCCTATCCCCATATCCCTTGATGCCTCTGGAGTCCAAAAATCTATCTATCTCAGCCTTGAATATAATCAATGACTCAACATCCACAGCACTTTGGGGTAGAGAATTCCAAAGATTCACAACCCTTTGAGTGAAGAAATTCATCCTCATCTCAGTCTTAAATGGCCGACCCTTATCCTGAGATTGTGCCCCCTAGTTCGAGACTCCCCAGCCAGGGGAAACAACGGGCCAGAAATTCGGCCCTCCACGGGTGAGTACGCGCTGTGTACTCACCCGTAGACCTAACGAAAGTGCCGGTTTCACGCATGCACTGTGCATGCGCTGGAAACCGGAACTTCCGTTCCCTTGAAGGAAGGGATTCAGAAGTCGAACGCGTGCGCCGGAGAGGCTGCGCGCACGCAGCGAACTTCGTTTTTTTTTCAGGTTTCTCTGTGAGGGTAAGTATGGAGAAGCTGCACTTTTAAAAAGGAGGCGCAAGTCCTGTTTTTAACAAGGTAAGTGGTTAATTAATTACAATTTAAACATTTTTTCAACAGGTTTATCTTTTTTACATACTTTAAAGAAAGGTAAGTTTATTTTTAGCACCGTTAAAAAGTATAATTAATTTTTTCAAAAATTTAAATTTTTGTTTAGTTAATTTATGTAACTTATAGTTATTTTAAAAATGTGATGTTTTTAAAAAAATGTATTTGAAGTTTAAGTGTGGTTTTGGGGCCGATCTCTATTCATAGATTTGACAGGTCTTCCTGTCAAATCTAGGATTGAAAATGCCCTGCTAGGATTGGCTCTCCATGGCCCACGTGATCCCAGGGATGCTTCGAACTAACTGCGCCCCTGGGATACGCAAGCACTGTGCGCTGGCAGCAGCAGGAGGCCCAGGAGCTGAAGTCCTCGTGGGCCCGAAACACAACGGCAGACGTGGTAGGCAAGTACGTGCGCGATGCTTGCACCCGCAGGAAGCCGGAGAGCCGAATTTCTGGCCCAACCTCTCAGCAGCTACCCTGTCAATCCCCCTGAGAATCTTATATGTTTCAATGAGATCACCTCTCATTCTTCTAAACTCCAGAGAGTATAGGCCCAACCTACTCAATCTCTCCTCATAGGACAACCCTCTCATTCCAGGAATCAATCGAGTGAACCTTCTTTGCACAGCCTCTAAGGCAAGTATATCCTTCGTTAAATAAGGAGAACAAAACTGTGCACATTAGTCCAGGTGTGGTCTCACCAAGGCCCTGTACAATTGTAGCAAGACTTCCTTACTCTTATACTTCAACCCTCTAGCAATAAAGGTCAACATGCCATTTGTATTCCTAATTGCTTGCTGTACTTGCATGCTAACTCCATGTGTTTCCTGTACGAGGATACCTAAATCTCTCTGAACACCAACATTTAATAGTTTCTCACCATTTAAAAAATATTCTGTTTTTCTATTCTTCCTACCAAAGTGAATAACCTCACATTTCCCCACATTATACTCCATCTGCCACCTTATTGCCCACTCACTTAACCTGTCTGTATCCCTTTGCAGGCTCTTTGCGTCCTCCTCACATCTTACTTTTCCATCTAGCTTTGTATCATCAGCAAACCTGGTTACATTGCACATGGTTCCTTCATCTAAGTCATTAATATAGATTGTAAATAGCTGAGGCCCAAGCACTGATCCTTGCGGCACCCCACTAGTTACAGCCTGCCAATCCGAAAATTACCCGTTTATCCCGACTCTCTGTTTTCTGTCGGTTAACCAATCCTCAATCCATGCTAATACAATACCCCCAATCCCATGAGCCCTTATCTTGCTTAGCAACATTTTATCTGGCACCTCATCAAATGCCTTTTGGAAATCCAAATATATTACATCTACTGGTTCTCCATTATCTACCCTACTAGTTACATCCTCAAAAAACTCTAATAAATTTGTCAAACACGATTTCCCTTTCATAAAACCATGTTGACTCTGCCTAATCATATTATGATTTTCTAAGTACCCTGATACTACTTGCTTAATAATGGATTCCATCAATTTCAGGCTAACTGGTCTGTAGTTCCCGGTTTTCTCTCTTTCTTCTTTCTTGAACAGTGGGGTTACATTTGCTTTCTTCCAATCTGCTGGGACCGTTCCTGAATCTCAGGAATTTTGGAAGATCACAACCAATGCATCCACTATCTCTGCGATCATCTCTTTTAGAACCCTAGGATGTAGCCCATCAGGTCCAGGGGATTTGTCGGTTTTTAGTCCAATTAGTTTTTCAAGTACTTTTTTTCTACTGATATTAATTACTTTAAGTTCCTTGCTCTCATTAGCCCCTTTGACAGATACAGAATATTTGTTTAAAGTCACTGCCATTTCCTTGTACTCCAATATAATTTCTCCTGTCTCAGCCTCTCAGAGACCAACGCTTACTTTTGCTACTCTCTTCCTTTTTACATACTTGTAGAAGCTCTTACAATCTGTTTTTATATTTCTTGCTAATTTACTCTCATATTCTATTTTCTCCCTTTTTATCCAATTTTTGGTCATCCTTTGCTGGTTTCTAAAGCTTTCCCAATCCTCAGGTTTACTACTATTCTTTGCAACATTATAAGCCTCTTCTTTTAATCTAATACTATTCTTAACTTCTTTAGTTAGCCACGGATGGATCACTTTTACCGTGCAGTTTTAATTTCTCAATGGAATGTATATTCGTTGAGAATTTTGGAATATTTCATTAAATGATTGCCACTGCTATATATCGTCATACCTTTTAATCTAATTTCCCAATCTACCTTAGCTAACTCGCCCCTCATACCTACGTAATTGGCTTTGTTTAAGTTTAAGACTCTAGTGTTGGACTTAAGAATGTCACTTTCAAACTCAATGTGAAATTCTATCATATTATGATCACTCTTCCCTAGAGGATCCTTCACTATAAGATTAAAGGATCCTCTAGGGAAAAGTGATCCTTCACAGGCACTACTCACACCTCAGACACGTCTGACAGCTCTTCAACCATGTGAGGTATCACACACACACAAACACTCCAATACACTCATTTACAATCATCACTTTTTCTCTTCCAGGACAAGATAGCGCATAACAGATGCCAACAGGACCTAACCAGGGGAGGGGAAGCATAACTCCATGAGATCACTCACCTTGAGGAGGCAGTGCTCCAGCTTCCTTACATATCCACAACTATTCCTGATCCCTAATCCCCAACACTATCCTCACTCACAAGCTCCATATGATCTCATCACACACATCCTCCTATAGTGGCCACATGCGCTGCACCCTAACACTTCCAGCTTTATTATTGCAGGCTCCCAGGAGCAAGATTCACCTCTCCCCCCCCACCCCCTGGAGGAACTGGAAGAGGAGGAAGAGCCACCTCACCCACCCAGAGGAAGAGGAGGAGAGTGAGGAAGAAGATACTGCATCAATCGCTACCACTGTCGTACGCACCAGCTCAGTGACTGGCACCATGCGCAACTTATAGGCTGGGTTAGAACATGGATCCTCACAGTGGGACGCACCAGGGACTAATGGGCAGTAGCCATGCCAGGTGGAAGGGACACTACAGGCTTCACCTTGCTGGGGGGCAAGGTCACATACTAGTTCTGCTGTAGAGCAGTCAGAGGAGGACATCGCAGGGCCAAGCTTCAGAACAAGGCTGATGGGTTTGACAAACCAAATGCTTAGTGCAAGGGACAGCCTGCCTGGAAGATTACGGGTCATGGGTTGTGGATGAGTCCGCCTCCAGCTTGGCCCGTGGCTTGATACAGAGCCTGGAACCCATCCTCGCCAGTGTGGAGAGGCTGGACAATTCCGTCCAGCGACCTGTGGAGCCAAACATCATGCAGCGCCTGATGACTAAGGTCGCAGCTTCCACTGCAGTCATAGCAGCTTCCATGGAATGGCAAAGTGCTGCAATGGAAGCTCAGGCAGCTGCCATGGTGGCTCTGGGCTCCTTGGTTGAAAGAGGCTTGCAGAATGTCTCAGCTTCCCAGGCGATGTGTCCTTCAGCAGATCACTGGGCTGGCTGAACAGAGGCCCCGAGGTAATGGCGTGGGAAACATGGAGCAGAAACCGACTGGCCTCTCTCCGGGTGGCAGCATTCCTGCACCCTCCCCCGAAACTCTACCATTGCCCTTGCAGTCAGGCGACCCAGACTGTTCAAGCCCATGCTGAGATGGTGCAGTTTGAGACGAGGCCATCACAGCCCACAGCCTCTCGAGTGCATTTCAGGAGGACATCTGAACTGCCCTCTTCAGATTCTCAGCAGGCATCCACCTCGCCTGCTGCTGCTGCTCGGGTTGCACTTCGCAAAAGCATCAGAGTAGGCAAGAGCACTTATAGATCGCCACTAAGGGTAAGCACCAGGGTGGATAGTTTAATATTTGTAAGTGCTGTTGGTTATGTCATATTTTTATTGTTTGTTTTTGCTCTTGATAAAGAGTAATTATGGTAATTGGGTAGTGATGGAATTGGTGGTCTTTTTTTATTGTGTTCTTCATGGGGAAGGGGTTGAAAGGATTGAGTGCAGATGGTGGACTTCCTGATAGATCCTCAGTCATGGAAGGTACATCATGTGGCAACATTGCTCCGAAGTCTGATGTTGGAGGACGTCTCTCAAAAGCGGCCTTCAATTAGATGGCGGTGAGCATCCCTCCCAGCTGCGGGCCGTCTAGCTGGAACCCTCTAATGCTCCCCCTGGTCCCCCTTGTATTCCTCCTCCTCCTCAACATCCTCCTCCTCCTCTTGTGGCTCCTGAGCTTGACCCTCTGGCACAATTGCTGGTGGTAACAACTGGTCTCTCATGATTGCCAGATTGTGGAATATGCAGCAAGTCAGCACAAATCTGGGGCCCTCCTGTTCCACTTCTCCGTCTCCCCTCCAGCAGCTGGTGTTACTCTGCCTGGCCTCATTTCCTCCTCCAGACCAAGATCACCATGACCTACCACTCCCTCTCTCCTGGTGACTCCTATAAGGTGTCCAATAAGGTACAATGGCACAGCAGTCACTCTTTTTAGGTGAAGTCCTGAGAGAATAAATGGGAAAAATGTCAATAGAGTGTTGGTGAAGTCTTGACAAAGTGTCCCAGAAAGTGTCCGATGTGTATCAAAAGTCCTCTTCAAACGCAGTGTAGTCAGTCGATCTCCAACAGCAAGTGATCAGTGAAAGCTGAGCATGGCTTTAAGTAGCGCTCACAATCCTCACCTTCTTTGCTCATGTTCAGCTGGCCGTTGTTAGGAGAGGTCGTTAATTGCAGCACTAGCCAGCAAAATGCCGTGCAGCCTCTTTAATGAGCGTTAGGGGCCAATTTAATTGGTCATCAGAGCTTTAATCATCCTCGGGACGGCCGTTCCTAGCGCGCGCTTCAACTCCTTTACCAAGATGGCGTCTTGTGCTAAAGGTGGGCAAACCAGTTGTTGGAGCTCAAGACCCCATTTTGACCACCTCAAAGACTCTTTAGTGCCTAAACTACCGACGCTACAGCAGGGGAAATAGCCCCCAGAGTCTCTGGGGAGAGTCATCATTATACGAAGAAAATATTTTATTTCTGGTAACATGGAATTATATTTAGTTAAGAGAAAACAAAACAAGTTGAACTCTATTATATAACCGCTATGACACAATTACATACCAAACATGAGCTGAGTTCTCGGATGACAGATGTAGCAAATTTTATATATATTTACTAATTTTATCTCCTGAAGACATTCCACAGACACTGCTGACCTTTCAGTACGTCAAATTGCCAATTTTGTACATGAGGCTAGAGTATTGGCAAGGGGTGAGGTGGGGATATCACAGCCAAGGCCAGCCCTGCTCTCACCTGACGCCCATACATGCACACTTTCCAGGAGGAATTACTTGACAATGATCAGGAGCGGGAACCTGGCTGATTTTCTTTCCCTAGCCCAAGTTAATTGTGGTGTTCCGCTAACCGAGACATTTAGCAAATATAACCCAGAACCAATCACAATGCATGACCACGTGTTGGAGACATTATAAAGTTATAACAGTTGTCACATCAATAACTAGATAATTTCAATGACATGGAAGAAAATTATACTAGAAAATATGAACGAAAATACCAGTAAAATTCTTCAAAGAGTAAGTGAAAAAGAAAACTTAAAAATAATAAATTCCTTCATGTCAGTTGCCAAAAATATATACAAGATAAAACCCTACTGTTAGCACGTTATACTAATTCCAGGGGTCTGAAGTTTTATCAGCACAATTCCTATACTTTGATTAAGTGTATTTAAAGTGAATAGAGTTTTATATCTGATTTCCTTGGTCAGTGGAGCCCGAAGAACAGGTTAAATGTAACTTTTATCAAGTGCGAGCTTTCTGAATGTCCTGGGACCGGTCAACAGAACACAGGTGGCTCTCAGACCACCTGCCCACAGGAAGGGAACTTTTTCAAACTAAAAAAAAATTCATGCCACAAATGAGCATGTGGAAAATTCAAATGTACATAACAAAGATATGTATTTTTCAAATTAATCTGTCAAAATATGAGAAAAAAAAGAGCTAATCAAATTAAGAAAAATATCTAACTATGTTACATAATTACAGATATAGTTAAATTTCTACAAGGGACCTTATTCCTTCTATTATTTCAACTTTTACAACATTGTCCAGGAATTTCCTCAGAGCTGCTCCCACTGTAAATCTGCCAGAAGTACGACGGAAAACAGGATTTCCACCACACTTCCAGCAAAGTTACAGCGATGGAGAGGTAGCAGCTCTGAAGAAATTCTCAGCCATGAGACAGGTTTGTTTCATAAATGTTTAACCTGACAAAAATACTTACCAAAGTACATCAAATCCACTGTAAGCTGCCACTCGTTCAGGCATGTGCAGTGTGTGCAAAGGATCCACTATTCCAAGGACTGGTTTCAGAACCCTGCTGGCAATACCTAAAATGTAACATTTAGTAGACAGTACCAAAACAAAACTATCTAGTTTTATTGTAAAAAAAAAAAATCTGTCCCTTGACTCCATGACATATTTGCTGAAAAAACTAGTATTGTTGCTGCCCTTGTCAATATTGATATTATACGAACTAGGAACAAATACAATAGTTACCACCATGATGATAAAAACCTAGCATAATAGCCCTGAAAGACCGTGGGCCTTGAATTTACGCCAGGACTGTACCCACTAGGAACCTCTGCCACGGTCTCTGCTGGACTTTCTGGGGTCAGGGAGAGGTTACCTCATTTCCCTGTCTTTGGCAAGCACCTGCACAACTAGGGCTGCCTCTATGGAGCCTGCCATTGTGAAATGTCAAAGTCCGATGGAGGTGCCCAGGCTGGGAGCGCAGGGGAGCTCATAATAGGCAATAGAAGAAACTCTGGAGTAAGGTTGGTTCCCAGCGTAACCAGGTCCTGGCCTAGTTTCTGGCCATTTTAGCAGACTCCTGCCAAAGTAATGGCAGATGTATGCTGGAGCAGGCATAGCTTTTCATGGCCTTTGTAATATTCTGATTGAAAGATGTCTATAGAAAGAAAAATCCTGTGAAAAAGCAATGACAAAAGGTTCATTTAGCCTTCATGTTGAAGATTATTTGATTAGTTTATTTGCAACTCCAGTGATTGGTTCATGTTCATCAAAGTGTGGGTGTTAGTACTGGGAATGGAACACTATTCTAGTTTTATCCAATTACATGGGAACACCATCACCCGCAAGTTCCCCTCCAAGTTACACACCATTCTGACTTGGAAATATATCGCCGATCCTTCATTGTCGCTGGATCAAAATCCTGGAACTTCTTCCCCAACAGCACTGTGGGAGTACCTGCACCACACGGACTGCAGCGGTTCAAGAAGGCGGCTCACCACCACCTTCTCAAGGGCAATTAGGGATGGGCAATAAATGCTGGCCTTGCCAGCGATGCCCACATCCCAGGAATGAATTTAAAAAAGTAAGAGTCACCAAGATCCGATACAGCATGACCTGGATAGAGAAAAAAAATCGTTCTACACTGTGTGTTAACCTCTAGATTTAGAAGAGTATCCTCTTAGCATAATAGTGCAATAAGTACCAACTTGAATGATACACTGGGAGAGCAGAGGTTCCAGATGCTCTCCCTCTCACTGATATCCGATTGCCTGATGAATCTTCCTGTCACCAATCTGCTGGGATCAGCAAGAGGCCTAGAATTTTGGAATGTATCACACCCCTTATATTAACACTGGGAGAGAAGTTGCTCTTCTTGCTTCTCTCAAGTCAGTGCTATTTTACACACCAGTATCCAGTGTGGACCGTTCCCCTGGCTGAAGGATGGCCAATACATTTAATATTGGTCCCAGATGCCAGCAGAAGTTGTTGAACTATTAGCTGCAGTTTTAAAATTCCTGATAACCTACAAGGGCATCTTTTGAAACAAGAAAAAACATTTTGTGACAATTGCTGCTGCGGGATTGAAGAGGGGTCACCATGTTCCTCCCCTTACTGAAAGCCTGACATGGGCCCTGGAACCTTTGGGAGATTGCAGTATAGGGTGGCCCTCTGCAGCATACCCCATTCCCTCTATTCAGGGAATGCTATTGATGATGTTCTCCTGGGCCATGGATGCTGTGCATGCTCAGTTTGCATCTAGATCGAAGAGAAAACAAAACCAAGTAAAACCAAAGAGAATCTATTATTAAGGATGTGGTAACAGGACACTTTAAAATCATTATATGATTGGGCAGAGTCAACACGGTTTTATGAAAGAGAAATTGTGTTTGAAAAATCTTTAGAGTTTTTTGAGGGTGTAACTAGCAGGGTAGATAAAGGGGAACCAGTGGATGTAGTATATTTGTATTTCAGAAGGCATTCGATAAAGTGCCACATAAGAGGTTGTTACACCAGATTAGGGCTCATGCGATTGGGGGTAATATATTAGCATGGATTGAGGATCGGTTAACGGACAGAAAATGAGAGTAGGGATAAACAGGTCACTTTCAGGATGGCAAGGTGTAACTAGTGGAGTGCCACAAGGATCAGTGCTTGGGCCTCAGCTATTTACAATCTATATTAATGACTTAGATGAGAGGACTGAGTGTAATATATCCATGTTTGCTGAAAAAGCTAGGTTGGAAAGTAAGCTGTGAGGAGGACGCAAAGAGGTGGCAAAGGGATATAGACCGGGTAAGTGATTGGGCAAGAATGTTAAACATTCACTCCCTCCACCACTGACGCACCGTGGCTGCAGTGTGTACAGCAGCAGGAAGGACCCCCCACCAACGCTATTTAAAGGGATTGTCACCTACTTACAGGTTAATTGCTGATTGATTTCTACTAGCTGTTGCTGAGTTTGTAGAAGTGTTTCTAGACTTCTTTAAAGTTGCCTAAAGTCTACAAGGAGTGGTGTGGCACGGGCTCAGGGACTTAGTACTGACTTGCAAGGGGTCTGCTCAGACCAGTTGCACCCAGACATGGGTGCAGTAGTTTGTATCCCTCTTGGACTGCAGCATGACAGGGAGAATGAGCAGAGGCGACACAGAGCTGGACAAGTTGCTTGAAGAGGCAGGAGGAGGAGGGGGAGAAGGGCTCTCAGCAGGAGGCCATATCCACCCAGGGTCTTCAGGGAGCAATTCTCCTACCTCAACCTCAGCGATGTCTCTGTTTTACTAAGGAGGTGATCACTGAAATCTACCACCTGCTGCAGACAGACCTGCGACATCAGTCCAAGGTTGAACGGCATTGCTAGAGGCTGTAAAGGTGACCGTGGCTTTGAACTTCTTTGCGTTGGGCTCCTTCAGGCTGGAACTGCGACATCTTCCAGTTCACCGTCCACTCCTGTATAAGGGAGGTGAGTGAGGCTCTGTATGCAAGGAGAGCGGAGTACATTTCATTCTCTCTTGCCAGGGAAAAGCAGGCGGTGCGAGCACGCGGCTTTGCCAGGATAGCATGCTTCCCCATGGTGCAGGATGCCATTGACTGCTTTGCGGGCGCTGCATTTCAATTTGGAGATGTACTGCAACCGGAAGGGATTCCACTCCCTCAACGTCCAGCTGGTGTGCGACCATACTCAGCGCATCATGCAAGTCAATGCTCGGTGTTGATACAAGGACAGAAAGGAAAAGGCAAGTCAAGGCAAGTCTGGGCATGAAGGGAAACCACTAAAGGGGTAGTACCATATAAGGTTCTGCAACAATAAAAAGGGACCAATAAGAGACAGAAAGGACTTTCCACAACACCCACATTGGAAATATATAAATAGTTTACACCCACTAACAATCGGTGGTACAATGTGAAAAGCACATACCTACTTTTAATTCCACTCTGTCTGCATAACTACTGTGTGTGCTGAAGCAAGAATAAAAGTGTTGTAACAAGAACCAAAAGCTGACTTTGTTACTACTCAAGCGAATGACACACGTTTTTAAAATTCAACTTGCGGCTTTTTGAAAACCGGGATGGTCGACATCGGACTGAAGTGAAACCTGAACCACCAAAGACTCGATCTGGACGAGCCCTGGAACAGGAGGTAGACTACTTCCATCGACGCCAACCCACGGTGACAACTACACAGCAAAACACAGGATAAAAAAAACCTACATGCACAAGTGTGAGTAGTATTCAATTTTTTAGTGAGTAGAGCAGACATCAAGTTGTATGACGTTATAACGTGACAGTGGCCGGGAAACCACAGTTCCAGTTATACAGTCCTCAATCTCTATAGGTATCATAGAAGGGGAGGTTGTTGTAAGGGAAGAAATATTGGAGACTGATCACCTCCAATAAAGGCCGAGTCCAAGAGTGAGAGGGCCAAACGTAAAGCAGCTGTAAAACTGGATAAAGATGATAAAGGAGTACCCTCGTGGAGGGTATGGGCAAGTCTGTTCCAGATGGGGCTAGTTGTTGCTCAGCTAGTAGTGTTAGTAACATTGGCGATAGTCCTATGCATAATAAGGAAATTAAGGGAAGAACGGCATGGAAGGGAGGAGGACAATTTAAAAAAAATAGAATTAAGGGTTAGAGTGGCAGCCTTTCCTTCGGCACTTGTGAGGAGAAATCCAGTAGTGATAATGACGAGGGTGATACAGTCCTCCCATCGGCACCCTCAATTCCCGGTTCCCCGCCATGGGCAGATAAATGTGGCGCAAGGAGGATGATGACAGTTTAAGTCAATCTCCATCGTACATAGTTAGCAGCAGTGCAGATAGTATAGCCAATCACACTCGGTCCCATGCGGCAGGTAGCAGTACGGGTGGGCGCTTAGTGGCCCCCATAGTAACCAATCGCCTGCATACACATGGAATGACAGCTGGGAAGGGTCGAACAGAATATATATATATATGTAGGGACCTAACTCTCTTGGAATTATGCCAACTTAGTGGCCAACTGCCCAAATATGATGGGGTGGGAGATGCAACCCAGCTATTAAATAAAGTACGATCGCTACAGCAGGTGCACGCCTTGACAAACAAGGATGCTTGTCGACTGCTACAGGCTGCCTTACCTCCAGGCTTGACACTAGCTAAGTGGTTTATAGAGGGACCGGAATTCCCAAACCATGATGTGTGCGAGGACATGGTGTGTGAGCCTGTGATATATAGGGTTATGGTGGATATGGGACCATAAGCCCAGGGACGAGCACCCAACTCAATATCTGAGAGCCTTTGTGGAGGTGTATAATCAGAATTGTGGGGGCTATCAACGAGTGGAGTTAACCGGGAATGATCCCACATTTTGGACATTGGTGATTAGCAGGTACAAGACCCTCGTCAGTCCTGCCTGTGAGCATATGCTCCGTCAGTATGCCATGGAATTAATGGCAGCTAATCCGCGGGCAGGAATAGGGAGGGACATCCAAATGGCCCTCCTAGCCTGGTACGAATCCCAACTCGATTAAAGACCCCCAGTAATTTCAAAGATGAAACGGGCAGCAGCAGCTGTGACTTATGAAGGAGCAAAAGGAGGAAGACCTTGCTATAACTGTGGCAAGTCAGGACACGTTAAAAGACAGTGTTGGGCTAGGGGAGGAGGAGCCTACAGGTAGGGACCTAAGCAGGTAGGGGTACAGGGAATCTCATTCCCACCTCTCGCAGATGAGCAGAATGTGTATTTATAAGCCTTTCAGGCCCTACAGAGGATGGTAGAAATAAGCAATTATGGTAGAGCCACGGACCCCAAAAATCCTTTTAAGAAGGATTAACGGGGACGGACCTCAATAGCTGTGGTGAGTCAGCTCCAATATGATGATGAGGGTAGACCTTGTGTTCCAGCCTTGGTAAGAGGCCGCCGAGACAACTTCTTAGTGGATACGGGGGCTTCCTGTTCCATTACTCACCACAGAGATTTCCCCTCTAGCGGGCATCGCCTGCAGTTGTTTGGGATTGTAGGAGGAGGTGTTTGGTATGTAGGAGGAGGTGTTTCGGCGGAGATGACCGTTCCCTTCCAATTGGAAATTGGCAACATTAAGTTTGAATTATCATTGTGTATGGCCATACGCGTCACACCAGTGAGCTCTACGGGTCACAGCCCATTTGAACACATGACAGGCCGACAAATGTATCTGCACACCTGATGGGGGTCCCACTCCCCATTGCTACTCGTCAGACCCATGACCAGTTCCTCCAGAGCCTCCATCAATCCTTAGAGTCTACTCTGATCCTTGCAGCAGAGAAGATGGGTGCGACCCATCTTAACACCACCAAGGATAATCACACTACTTGTCGTATCACCTACTCAATTGGCGATCAAGTTATGTTATAAAAAATTTGGGGGGGGGCGGCCTGGGAGGCTAACTGGGAAGGCCCATATGAAATCATGGACAAATTGGGAGAAACCAACATTAAATTGGCCATCCAGAAATGAGGAAGGAAAATACAATACATGTGGTATCACGGGGATCAGTGTAAACCCTATAAAAAGGGTGCAGATGTTGAATAAAGAATAAATGCTACATTTGGTCTTGTGTCCGCAGGTGAAGCAGTGACAAAGATGTTGTACATCCTGCTACTGTTCCTGACCGGGAGTATGTATGGAATGAATGCTAAAGGCGAGTCCCAGAATGATTGTACTATTACTATAGAGGGGAAAGAGACCTTCAGCTTTACAGACACCTGGTGGAGCAGGAACTTCACTGTTCCATTATCACGACAGGTCCGCTTAGTTGGACAGGACCAGGGGGTTTGTCTTGAATGCACCTGTCCAGACTCCAAGGATGTCACATTCCATAAGGTGAAACCGGAAACGTAAACAGGAAACTGGCTGAAGGAAGAAGTCGACAAAGAGTCACATCAAAACGGAACTAAGTTGTGTTGGTCTAAATTTCTGCCGCATAATAATGGGACATATGTGTGTCAGCATAAAATATGGGGGCTCAGGGAATACGCAATGCTGTGTAATGGCGTTAATAAGATTGAAGAGTAAAAGAAAAGGCAAATGTCACATTCATAATGGGCAGGAAGAAAAAAATGTGGTAAAGGTGGAAGAAGGATTTGGGTTACAGTTGAAATGTATCTGCAGAATGATGATAGATGAAATGTTATGAGAATTAGTAAATGAATAGGAAACCGGAGCCAAGGGTCGAGAAGGATGGGGAAAATAAGGAGAATCAACCTAAATCACGAAAAAAGCAAGGTTGTCAGATTGGCTAGGAATAGGAGCTACGGCTTGTGGTTTTACACTGGATGATGATTCCCCAAACTGCAAAATGGGCTTGGAATTATGGGAGAAGGGAAGAACAAACTGAGCGTGATGACTACGGCAGTCGGCATGATGGTAGGAACAACTGACTGCCTCGTCACATGAACATCGCTCTGCATATGATCCGAGAGAGGAAGTATAAAGATAGGAGGCAAAACTTTGGTACCGGTTCGTCATTATAATGTAACACATGTCCAACTGAAATTGCCATTGGAAGACGAGGCAATCCAAGCGATCCCACATATCGGACATTATATACACCCTGTATGCCTCAGTTTGAAGTCAATAATCCACAGAACTGGAACCGCACAAAAACACACAGAGCAGATGTTGCTGATCATTGCATTATGCTGTGTGAGAAAGTCGATACAGGATATAGAAGATATAAGGAAGAGTAGAGAAATAGTAATGGGAATGGGGTGGCCACCAGTTTATGGAAGTGCAACAACCTTTGTTAAGAGGTAGCCCGCGAAAATTTTTTTTAAAAAAGAGTAACAGGTATTGATACTGGGACAGAAAGGAAAAGGCAAGTCTGGGCATGAAGGGAAACCACTAAAGGGGTAGTACCATATAAGGTTCTGCAACAATAAAAAGGGACCAATAGGAGACAGAAATGACTTTCCACAACACCCACATTGGAAATGTATAAATTGCTTACACCCACTAACAATAGGTGGTACAATATGAAAAGCGCATACCTAATTGTACTCTGTCTGCGTAACTACTGTGTGTGCTGAAACAAGAATAAAAGTGTTGTAACCAGAACCAAAAGTTGACTTTGTTACTACTCAAGCGAACGACGCACATTTTTAAAATTCAACACTCGGTATCCTGGCAGCACGCATGATGCCTTCATTCTGCGGCAGTCCACTGTACCATCAGCATTTGAGCCACCACAACAAAACAGAGGGTGGCTATTGGGCGACAAGGGCTATCCGCTGACCACCTGGCTCATGACTCCGCTGCACAACCCAACCACACGTGAGCTATATGCATGTAACGAAAGCCATGCTGTCACACGGAATCTGATAGAGCAGACCATTGGCATCATTAAACAACACTTCTGCTGCCTGGACCGCTCTGGAGGAGCCCTGCAGTACTCACCAGAGTGCGTCTCAAGATTCGCCATGGTATGCTGCATGTTCCACAACCTCGCCATCACAAGGGCACAGCCCTTGTCACCAGGCATACTTAGCTGAGGAGGAGGATGAGGAGGAGGAAGAAGAGGAAGAGGAGGAAGCAGAAAGGAAGAGGCAACCCAGACAGCCCCTTTCTGCCTGAGCTGTTTGTGACTGAATCATCGAACTGCGGTACCAGAGAACGCAACCCCAATTTCCCATTCAACAATAGTCCCACACCTTACCTTCTCTCTGTTACTGACCATCACAATGTTCTCTTGGCCACAATGCTACAATAAAAGCCACCACAAAACAAACATTTATAAATCCAACCATTACAATATTTCATTCAAAAGTCAACTTATCACCCTTAGTGCCTGTCTTCTGAGTGCCTTTGCCTGTCCTAGTGCTCCTATGCAGTGCTACCCCAGTGGCTGCAGGATGGCTGGTGGAAGGCTACTGACTTTCAGTGGGAGAGACTACAGATGGCCTTGTAGGACGACCTTGAGCAGCTTTGGGCCGAGTAGGCCCGGCTTCGGACTGCACCACCTCGGCATGGGCGGCAGCAGTCTGGGCTGGCTGACACGCAACAGCAAGGGCACTGGCGGAGTGGCAGTGGTGGGAAGACGAATGCTGTCATCCTGAGAGAGAACAGCATGTTCGTCCTCCACAGAGCCAGTGCCATCCCCCGGGGCGGCGCCTCAGCAATCTTAGTAATCTGCTGGAGGACAGACTGCTTGACTGCTGTGACACTCTGCAAGCCCCTTTCAACAGTGGTAAATCCAGCCATGATGGCAGCAGTCTGTGCTTGCGTGGCAGCAAGCTGAGCTTGCATGACTTCAGTCTGAGTTTCCATTGCAGCACTCAGACATTGGGTGGCTTCTGCTTGTGCTGCAATGGAAGCTGAGACATTCGGCCATCAGACGCTGCATCATGGTTTGGTCCACAAGTGTGCTAATGGATCTGCCCATCCCTTCCACACTGGAAAGGATGGGCTCCAAGCTCTGCGTAAAGCCCTGTGTAAGGCTGGAGCTGGACTCCTCCATGCTCTTTGACATTGCATTCAGGGTTTCTGGCAGGCCTGTCAATGCACCAAGCATTTTGTTGTGCCTACCCATCAGCGTTCTTCTGTGGGCTGCCCCATCAAAGTCCTCATCGGAGTCCTGTGCAGCCTAACTCATGTGTGACTTCGCCCTCCGGGGAGCTGGCACCTACGCTACCCTTAACCCCTGCCCTGGCTGCAGCCCACTCGTGCCCGGTGACTCACCACGTGCAGATCCCGCCTCTAAGCTATCCTCTAAAGTCCGCACAGTGCCAGTTTCTGAGCTAGTGGCTGCGAGTGTCAGATCAAGTGACGGTGTTTCTTCTTCATTATCACTCTCCTTGTCTTCTTCCACCACTGGCTGGCCAGGTTGGATTTCCTGGGTCTCTGAAATGAGAAAGGCACAAGGGTAGGATTATGGTGAGGGGGGTGGAGCATGGTAAAGGAAGAGGTGCAAACTTACACCATCTACAGCTTGTAAGTCAGAAGAGATTGTGGGATGAGGGAGAAGTGGGATGTGAGAAGGAGGATTAGGTATGAGTACACTGTCATCTCAATGCTTTCATCGCCGCCGCTGGCCACGTTCTCAGTCACAGCCACTCCAATTCTGGCGAGCACCGACTCTGTGACCGGGGTCAGGATATGGAGGTGCACCTGTCCCCTCCAATTAGCTGCAGCTGCCTACGTATGTGCGCCACCTTGTCCTGTAAGAGAAAGGGAAGTGTATCAGTGAGTGTGGATCACTTTTGGGTGATGTGGCTGTCATGGTTGAATAGCTGGCAGTGTGTGCAAGCTGTGAGATGTGGGTGTGAGGCTTGCAGCAGTGGTAAGTGTGTGAGATGGAGCATATGAATATGAGGTATGAGGCGTGATTGATAAGAGATTGTTGGTAAGTGAGTGATGGGGGTGTGGTGAATTGAGCAGTGTTTGAGGCTAGTGGTGCAGTTTGTGGGATATGGCTTTTGGAGAGGATCTTATTGACTGGCGGAGGAGGCTTGAGGGGCCAAATGGCCTACTCCTGCTCCTAATTCTTATGTTCTTAAAACAAAGGTGACTTTGATTATTTACAAGTACATTAACATAGGAAAGATCCATCTCACTACAGTTTGCATTGTCACGGTTATTCACTTGTACCTGTTTTAACTTTCATAGCTTCATAATCAAATATTGCCACACCTGTGGTCTCACTTCCAGTGCCAGCTGTAGTGGGAACTTGGAAAAATAACAAAATACATAATGTGATTAGCAAAGAACTGTATTTTTGGTTCTCCATATAGTTTAACATTCAATTTCAAGATTGATTTTCTGCATTACAACAAAAAGTACTTTATTGGCTGTAAAGCGGTTTGATCATGAAAGGCGCTATATAAGTGCAAGTCTTTTTTTCCTTTAAGATCTATAATGATTACAAAAACATGATATATAAAACATTCTTTTGTCAGATCGACAAAAAGTACAAATTTATAACTTTTTTTTTTATTCGTTCCTGGGATGTGGACATCGCTGGCAAGGCCAGCATTTATTGCCCATCCCTAATTGCCTTGAGAAGGTGGTGGTGAGTCACCTTCTTGAACCGCTGCAGTCCGTGCGGTGAAGGTACTCCCACAGTGCTGTTAGGGAGGGAGTGCCAGGATTTTGACCCAGCGACGATGAAGGAACGGCGATATATTTCCAAGTCAGTATAGTGTGTGACTTGGAGAGGAACTTGGAGGTGGTGGTGTTCCCATGCGCCTGCTGCCCTTGTCCTTCTAGGTGGAAGAGGTCGTGGGTTTGGGAGGTGCTGCTGAAGAAGCCTTGGCGAGTTGCTGCAATGCATCTTGTAGATGGTACACACGCTGGTGGTGGAGGGAATGAATGTTTAAGGTGATGGATGGGGTGCCAATCAAGCAGGCTGCTTTGTCCTGGCTGGTGTCGAGCTTATTGAGTGTTGTTGGAGCTGCACTCATCCAGGCAGTATTACCTCTGAAGCGCATTTGGTGCAGAGGGGGTGGCGGGGGCAGGAGTTATGGACGGGAAACCCGGCCGACTGTGGTTAAAAAGAGAATCACTGTTAAAATAAAAGCACACAGCCTCTGAAAAGGTTTCAATGACTGACCCGCCTCCTGCGAGCGGATTGGTCGCCTGCCCCTCGTCCCGTCTCCGTTAAAACTGGAAGTGAGTGGGTTCGGTTCCTGTTTTAGATTAACTTTAACTTTTTAACCTCCCACCCGTTTTTGGGGGTTAAAATTACTCCCTTAATGTCAGTAGTTAAAGTAAAAAGAAAGAATTGCATTTATGTAGTGTCTTTCACGACCTAAGGATGCCCCAAAAGTGCTTTACAGCCAATTAAGTACATTTGAAGTGTAGTAACTGTTGTAATGTAGGAAACGCGGCAGCCACTTTGCGCACAGCAAGCTCCCACAATCAGCAATGTGATAATGACCAGATAATCTGTTTTTTGTGATAGTGGTTGAGGGATAAATATTTGCCAAGACACCAGGGAGAACTCCTCTGCTCTTTGAAATAGTGCCGTGGAATGTTTTATGTCCACTTGAAAGGGCAGACGAGACCTCGGTTTAACGTCTCGTCCAAAAGACGGCACCTCCAACAGTGCAGCACTCCCTCGGCACTGCACTGGAGTGTCAGCCTAGATTATGTGCTCAAGTCTCTGGTGTGGAACTTGAACACACAATCTTCTGACTCAGAGGCGAGAGTGCTACCAACTGTTAAAACTCCTCATTTTGCTAGTCAGAATCATCCACTCCAAAGAGAAATGTGTGACATTTACAATTAGAGGCCTTTATAATCAGTTTTTACCAAATTCCACCAAAACAAATTTCAGGTTAATGGATTGGTAAAAGCAATTTCTGTCCGATTCTGGCCTTCAAAAAGTGGATTTCTCCTGGCTTTTCGTGGATCCTGAGATGTGTATCTCATGCTAGTGACATCATCATACAAGTTGTGTGATGACATATATACGCAATATAGACTCTTGCATTCATTGATGAGTGGCAATTTTATAATGGAAGCTGTGTCGGTACTGTTATGTTACTATATTATATGGAAAAAGTATTTTTCAACAGTGCATTTTTGACAATTTGTAGTTACTAGTCAATCTCCCAAGGCACTGCACATGGGTGGGTAAGACTAACAGCACTTTTCAGGAGAGCAGGGGGAGCGGAAAGGTTAGGAGGGGTAAAGAGGAGAGTAGAGAAGAGAAAGGGGACAGGAGGGGGAGAGGGAGAGGGAGAGGAAGGAGGAGTGGAGGGGAGGAGAGGGAGTGGAAGGGGAGAATAGGAGGAAATGTAGGGAGAGAGGGGGAGTGAAGAAGAGAGGGAGGGGACTGGATAGGGGAAAGGGACGGGAGGTTATAGAGGGAGGGAGAAGGATAGGGGAAGAGGGATAAAGATAGGGGAGAGGGAGAGATGAAGGGCGAGGGAGGGAAGCAGGGCAGAGAGGAGGAATGGGGGAGAAGAGACTTGGAGAGAAAACTTAAATTTCCACTCTGTCCGCAAATCTATTTGCAGACTGTGGTTATAATTCGTACGCCGCACAGAAAGCTACTAATGGCACAATTCAAACCAACTCATTATTAAAACATCTTCCGCATCAACCTACCTGCTATCAAAGGACGGAGACTAACAGTAACAGGCTTTCCCTTCCCTATTGGTGCATTGACGTAGTCCAAGAATTCAGCATCAGGGCTGCAGGTGTAGAGGTTAGCCACTTTACACGTGTCCATCACAGATCCACCTCCAACAGCAACATATGCATCGAACTGTTCTTGCCTAGCAAATGTTATTGCTTCCTTGAAGCTAATAACATTTCAAAAAATACAGAATGACCAACTCAAACAAAGCAATATGTCAGAATAATACAGTCTGAAAGACTAAACAAATGGTATATCTTTATTTATTTATTTAAAAACCAGGAGAGCTATGGGTAAGTGTTGTTGGGTGTGGTACTGAGCCTTACAGATCAGGAAGGTCCCAGGTTTTATCCCTAATCTTGATTGCACAGTGTTCAGTTCCATTCGCAACTCCTCAGATAATGAAGCGGTCCATGCCCGCATGCAGCAAGACCTGGACGACATTCAGGCTTGGGCTGATAAGTGGCAGGTAACATTCGCGCCACACAAGTGCCAGGCAATGACTATCTCCAACAAGAGAGAGTCTAACCACCGTCCCTTGACATTCAACAACATTACCGTCGCTGAATCCGCCACCATCAACATCCTAAGGGTCACCATTAACCAGAAACCTAACTGGACCTGCTACATAAATACTGTGGCAACAAGAGCAGGTCAGAGGCTGGGTATTCTGCAACAAGCGTCTCACCTCCTGACTCCCCAAAGCCTTTCCACCATCTACAAGGCACAAGTCAGGAGTGTGATGGAATACTCTCCACTTGCCTGGATGAGTGCAGCTCCAACAACACTCAAGAAGCTCGACACCATCCAGGACAAAACAGCCCGCTTGATTGGCACCCCATCGTCCACCTTAAACATTCACTCCCTCCACCACTGGCGTACCGTGGCTGCAGTGTGTACCATCTACAAGATGCACTGCAGCAACTCGCCAAGGCTTCTTCAACAGCATCTCCCAAACCCGCGACCTCTACCACCTAGAAGGACAAGAGCAGCAGGAGCATGGGAACACCACCACCTCCAGGTTCCCCTCCAAGTCACACACCATCCTGACTTGGAAGTATATCACCGTTCCTTCATTGTCGCTGGGTCAAAATCCTGGAACTCCCTCCCTAACAGCACTGTGGGAGTACCTTCACCACACGGACTGCAGCAGTTCAAAAAGGCGGCTCACCACCACCTTCTCAAGGGCAATCAGGGAAGGGCAATAAATGCTGGCCTCGCCAGCGACGCCCACATCCCATGAATGAATTCAAAAAAAAATCTGTGCTGAGTTAGCTGATCTCAACAGGACAGCGATAGGGACACAACAATCAGCCTCAAATATCTTCAGTATAGATATATATAGTAGAATCAGCAAGGGTTTTCCTTCCAGTCACTATTTAGAGACTGCTAATGTAAAGTACATGCATGGGTGTCAGGACTGGGCTCGCATGTGTCCACCACAGTTCAACAGCTTGCCAACTCACTGTCAAGGCTTACCAATGAACAATGGGCATTTGGGTGTGTTACCAGAGGACTGCCAGTGCACATGGAATTGAACCTTAGTATAAATCACTATCTTCAGGAGAGGGTTTGAAAAAATATTAAGAAAAAAATATCTACCTTCATCTTCCAGAGAATATCTTTCTTGTTACTATTTTACTCCAGCCCAAGTGCCTCTGTTCAGACCAGCTGTAGTGACCCATTGGCTGGTATTATCCTCTTGGGACAGAGTTCCAATGGGGCTGGACTTCTGTATGCCCCTCTGATTCTGCTCCATCCCCAATCCACTTGTCTGGGTTTGGGATTATTATTAATGCAGGATTCTCATTTCCAAGAAGGAGCCTGCATTGGATCCGAGGGACATGCTAGAGATGCTGTAACATCACAGGAGAGGGGGACAGAATTAAAGGGGCAGGAGTGGCAGCTTTGTTGGTCTTGGCAGAGACCGAGGCCTACACAGGTATTTCACGAGGGGTGGAATGGAAGGAAAGGAGGTCGCTACTAGGCCCTCTCCTTCGTTGGGGGCACCTCAAGCCTGTTACCATCGCCTCCCATTGCCCAGTGCCACCTTCCTCACGGTGAGTCAGGGAAGCTACAGTATCATGGGTGGACACAAGGAACATCTGTTGCGGATCTGGGCCCTGCACCCCTACTGCCATTTTAATGCAGCAGGCAAGGAAGGAGGGGCCAGTGGTGATCCAGGCAGGGGTGTGGCGAGAGAAATCCTGGTCAGGATGGTGAGACAGCAGCCGGTCTTACTACCCAAATTTTTGTTATTGTCCATCACCTGGAGGAGAATCTAAACCATCACATCAGTCACTGTATGGAGAGATGTCCATATTATGGAGTCTGGCTACATGTGATATAGAATGCACATATGCAGTCTCTTCAGCCTGGCCTAAAAGTGTAGCACGGAAGCCATTCTCTTTAAAAAGTACTCATTTTAAAGTATATACTTTTTAAAGCCATTAGAGCCTTGCTCCTTAAACATAAGTGTTCCTTACCTTACATCTGTCGGCTCCACTCTGACCTTGTCAAACACTTGAAAGTTCACTCCATTCTTAACCAATGAATTGAGGACAGCTTGAACAGGAGGAAGCTTGGCCACATTCTTGTCAGTCATCACACAAACGTTCCTGGCCCCAATATTCTGAAGATCCTATGGAAATAACAGAAGCTGCAAATTTTTAATATGAAAAACATGCAAGCACCAAACAGCCAATTAGTAGTGAATAGCTCATGTATTTGCCAGGGCTCTACTGTAACCCTACTCTGCATTTTTTCTGTTGATAAGAACATAGGAATTGCTAGTCAAAAAAAGATCAAGGTCCATCTAGTTCACCTTCTACCATCCTAGTAGTCACTTGATCATTTATCCATCCAATGATGAATCAATACAAATCAATGCCGATGTCATTGGATGGATAAAGACTTACTTCTATATTTAAGATATTGTCCCTGATATTAATATGAAGGTGGCTTTCGAGCGGGGGGTGGAATTGCGAGGGCGAAACCTGGAAGTCAACTCAGTGGGTCTGCAAACTTAACTCAATTGAACCAATTAATTTTGACTTCTGGGTTTCACGTCTCCAAGCTGTGCAATGGGCATGATGTGCGTCCGCATGATGTGATCTCAGCTGTATTTAAAGGGACAATGCACAAAAGGGACGATGCACAAATGGAAATTGGCGGTGTTGAGGATGGATGGTGGACCTAGAGCAAGGGCAGATTCAATGACACATCGCTGGAATTACTGCTGGGTGCATTCAGGAGCAGGAGGGACATACTTTTCCCCAGCAATGGGAGGAAGAAACCTGTGGCTCTCACCAAGGAGGTGTAGTTGGAGGTAACTGAGGAGATGAGCAGCAGGAGTGTTGTGCCCAGGTCTTGGATGCAATGTAGGAAGCGGCTTAATGACCTAACCAGGTCAGGGAAAGTGAGTACATTCGCTGATTCAACTACATCCTGTGTTTAAGGCCCCCGCCCCCTTTCACCCTATCTTGTTAAGCATTCTCCATCACATCACTTCTCACACCCACTCAACATTCAACATCACCCTGCCTTCACTTTCTATGCACTTCATCACCTCCCCATTTATCCATCCATTGTTGCCACTCACCCCAATCCTTATGCAATGTGATGCATGCGTATCATAGTCACCCTCACCGCATGCACTGCATTCATCTGGTGACCTTCACTCACTTACAGATTTGTTGTTTCGCCCCTTGTAGAAGAGAGCGCAAAATGTAAGGGAGAGGGAGAGGACTGGAGGTGGCCCACCACAAATAGTGCAGCTAACAGATGCAGAGGAGGTGGTCCTGGAGATAAGTGGCACATCTGTGTCCCTCTCAGTCAGAGATGGAGAGACAGGGAGCTCGCACATAGCTAGTGACAGAATTACAAATATCTCTGACACACATATGCTGATTTTCTTTTATCAATGACTGAACTATGAGAAGACTGAGTATGGTGATTGTCAATATTGCCACGACTAAGTAATATGCCTTTCTTTTGTCTTGCAAGGCATTCACGCATACAGCAAGTGTCGCAGGACATCCATGAGGATGATTCCTCAGAGGACCTCATTCCTTCTGAGGGTGCACCATCACAGCCACGCACAAGCACAAATACTCACACTTCGCTGGGTCCACTTAGACAGTTAGTTGGGTTTTTACCTGGTGATTCACACCTCACAAGTGAGCATGAGCAGACACTGGTGGCAGGGACAGCTGTGGAGAGTCCGCGTTGGGGGGCGCAATGCTCTCCAAGGGCTGCTCAGCCTGACACAGATGCTGAACCTAGGGGGCTATCGTTGAGAAGGAGAATGTTAGAGGTGCTTCAGCAGCTTCGCCAGGTACTGACAGATGTGCCACGCACACTCTCCATAATAGCGGAGAGAATGGAGGAGTCCAACTCGAACACTAGTGGATTGGTGACGTAGTGAATTGCGAGAATGTCTGCCATGAAGAGAGTGGCTGCCTCCGTGGAGCTTCAAGCACGGTTCCCAAATGAGTCCATGCAGGCGGTGACCACAGCTGTGCAGGAGATGTCTCCCACCTTAAACAGGTCGACAACTACTGTATCCGTGGCCTTACAACGTGTCACTGAAGCTGGTCTGCAGCAGAGTGATAGGAGTGATGTGGCGCTGGCCCAGGAGAGGGATGATGGCGAAAGGGGGCATGGAAGTGGGAACACCACTTAAAGCACTCAACTTCTCACCTGTTACCCCCTCCCATCTCCTCAGCCAGTACCCGACATGCTGCCTCATCTCCCGATGGCCGAGTCTGCCCCTGCACAGGTGCAGGTGGAGCAGTCTTTGGCGGGGCTCTCAGGGACTTCAAAACCCAGAGGGCGTAGGTCACGAGCATCTCAGCAGTCAGAGCAGGGATCTGAGCAGCCTGCCTCTACCTTTGCTGAAGCCACACAGGATGCACCACGTAGAAGCATTAGGAAGCGAAAGTTCAAGAAATTGTAATTCAACAAGGGTATGCACATGGGTGTTTGACAAAATGTTATGTTGTTAAGTTTCCTTTTTAAATAATGCAACATAAAATGTATTGATTAGCACCACTTTCATGTCTTGCCCATTATTGCGTCCCAAGAGCCAACTCGCCCCATCACTTGTTTCATGATGCAAGGCGGGACCCATTGGGCGGATGTGCAATGGGTGGATGAGTGGTGGAAGGATTGTTTACTGCAAAGGGGGAGATGGTCCTGGTGGTGGGAATGGACTGCAGGAATTCATTACTTATGCTTTACACTCGGTGAACCTTGTGATATTAGAGCATCCCGAGCAGCAATGTAAGCGACTGGTCTGGCGATGGGTGCCCCATTTTCATCCTCCTCCTCCTCTATGTTGTACTCATCCGAAGATGAGTGATGAGCCCCTTTGTCCTCCTGCACCTACAATCCTCCCTGCTGCGCTATATTGTGCAGGATGCACACCACTATTATTCTGGAGTCCCTTGCTGGCGAGTACTGAAGGGCGCCTCCAGATCTGTCTAGGCACCTGAAGCGTATCTTCAACATATTGATGGCTTGCTCTATGACACACAGGTGATCATGTGGCCCTCATTGTAGCGCTCCTGCACCTCATTGGTGGGGTTCCTCACAGGTGTCATGAGCCAAGTTTGAAGGGGGTTATCCCTTGTCTCCTACGAGCCATACCTTAAGTCTGCTTCCTGGAATGAAAAGGTCTGGAATGTAGGACTGCCGCAGTATGAATGCATCATAACAGGTCCCAGGGAATCTGACGCATACCCAAATGAACCTCTTCTTGTGGTTGCACATCAGCTGCGCATTGATGGACGAATATCCCTTGCGGTTTAGAAAAACTCCTGGTTGCTGTGATGGTGCTCGGATTGCCACGTGTGTGCAATCGGTGGCACCCTGTACCTGTGGGAATCAAGCCAGAGAGGCAAATCTAAGTGCCTGCTCATTCTGGCTATTGTCATCACAGGAGAAATTTACATAACTACCAGCCCTGGCAAACAATCCATCAGTGACCTGCCTTATGCATTTATATGCAGCCAACTAGGAGTTCCTGGCTATGTCTCTGGTAGCACCCTGGAAGGATTCCGGAAGCAAAAAAATTGGGAGCGGTGATCACTTTCACAGCCACTGGCAATGTGTGGCCACCAGGTCCAGCAGGGAGCAGGTCTTCTTCTAGGAGGCTGCAGATGTCTGCCACCACCTGACGTGACAACCACAGCCTGCGGAAGCACAGCTCTTCCGAGAGGTCAAGGAAGCTGAGCCTCTGTCTGTAAACCCTGTGACGTGGGTATTGCCTCCTGTGATCTCGGCCCCTCTCCTGTGCAGCTCTCTCCTGTGCACGTGCTGATCCATCCACAGTACATTGTTGCTGCCATAGATGGTGATGGTCTTCCTCTTCTGATGTGATGCGGAGATGCCGGTGTTGGACTGGGGTGGACAAAAGTGAGAAGTCGCACAACACCAGGTTATAGTCCAACAGTTTTATTTGAAATCACAAGCTTTCGGAGCTTTCTGATGTGCTGTCAAACACATCCATCGCATCTCCTGATCTTGTCAGTTTGAAAGTCTCCAAGGTTGTAAAAAGCTGTATCCACACAAGGAACTTCTGACAAAAGTTTGCCAGTGGGAACGGAGACATCAGCTGCAATAAGTGAGCTTTTATTCAGATGGGGCAATGACAAGTTTAAATACCCACCTGAACTGCGGTTCAATCTCGCCCCAGTCTCACAAGCCCTGGGAAACCCACGCTGCACCGTTAAATTTAGAGCGAAGTTAAAATTAATTTCCAAAGACCTCAGTAACGTCTCCTAAGGATGTTAATTGCACCAATAACTACCCGCCTGCCTGCAATAATTAAATGCCCGACTTCGGCGAGTAGGTTTCTCACCAGCATCCAAACAAGCCTCAGTTAAACCTGGAAGTCAGTGCTTTGTAGCCGGGTAGCGGTCGTGCTTCATTTTTCTCCGATTTTAAGGACGCACCCGACCCCAACCCACTCATTCTTGCTTGTTAAAATTCCGCCCATTCTTTCATTGCCCTGCCTGCACCCCATTCTTAACGATCTGCGCCTTACCTCTCTGTGGCCAGATACCAAGGTGCTAAAGTGGTTTGGGGTGATTCTCTCTCTGACTTTATTTTCCTTCTCCCACGATAAAACACCTGTCACTCTGTTTGATACCTGTCTTCGATAGCGCTGCTGAGATTGGTGATTCATTTGACAAAGAATCAAAAGCATAAACATGCCTCTTACTATTGGTGCTTTAATACACTGAACCACTAGAATTGCTCTAGGGATGTGCTCTGCTATTTGTGCAAAATTACTTAATGAAATTAAAGTAAAAAAAAGGCTTTAAAATAAATTCAGAGGTCAATCACTTACCATACCAACTTCATTTGTCACCCCTTCTCCATATCGGATGTTTGAACAAGCCATCTGAAATAGAACCAACATCCATAGAGATTGTCAGCCTTGGAAAAAATGGGTGACTTATTTTTATAATTTTTGCTACATTATTATTATCACAACGATTAAGTTGTGAAAGACCATGGCCCATTAAGTGAAATATTTGTACCTCAAAAGCATAGTCTGTTGTTCTGGATGTAACATGCCCTGGAGCTGGAACACATAAATACCAATACTGAAATGCATTCACAGCTTCCAATCACCATATCGTATAAAAATGGAAACCTCTACGTTTCAACCAATTTGAGATGAATGCATAGAATGTTCCTACAGTACAGATACTAACACTAACTGATTGGTCAGGTGTGTAGATAAAGTTACAATAAAGTTGATGTTTCCCAATTACATAGAGAAACTATCAACTGATTTGGAGAGATTGGCCAATTTTAAATATCAGTTATCACACTGTCTGCTAAATACATGGAGAAATTTTAAATTACAACATAGGTAGTAAATCCAGGTGTTAGTGCTCAAACATAAATGGAGTTTCATTCCTATTTAAAAAAATAAAACTCCTAAATTTCAGCAGCATAAAGCAGTGTGACATTAATTCACAAAAAAACTGCTTGCACTACTGTATCTTCAAATCTTTCATGAATTGTGAAATGTGATGCCTAAATCCAATTTTACACAGGTTTTATAATCTGGGATTGTGACTTTTACACTTTTTTGACCCATAGGTCAGTTTCATGTTCCACTACCGTAGAAAACCATGGGATTGAGACAACACGGCCTACATTTATCAACCTTTATTGAAGTTAAAGCATCAAACTCCTCTTGTAACTATTTACTTTGGTAAATATGGATCTAGTCATTCACAGCACACAGCCACTTACAAAACTTTACTCTTGAACTCATTAGTAGATCCCCAGGCAACTGCCAGTGTTTTAACTGCGCTGTAGTTTTCTACTTGACTGCTGAAATACATTTTTAACTAGAATTAAGAATTATTTACCGCCAACTCATATTCTATTGCCACCTTCAGCAAGGATCATAACAATTAATAATGTTCTCATAACAGAGTATTACCTTGTGAGTAAGTGTGAGAATGAGCAGGACACCGACATCTAGTCAAATAACAAAAGATAAAAGATATTCAAATCACACAACTTTTCTCTACTACAGATAGTATTAAAATTTTTTACAAAACTGCTGCAGTTAATAATTGTTCTTAAACCATACTGCATTTAAATGTGTCAAATACTGTTTAAACAGTTGAGTGACTTGGGCTGCATTTACACTACAACTTCAGTATTAATGCAAAGCATTTTCAGATTTGCATCAACACTAAACTTGTTACATGTAAATTGGGTGTGAAGGTCCAAACGACTCTAATGTGAAGCCGAGCAAGACTCACTCCTCCAAGGAGTCTCACTCCACTTCACTCCAGTTTCCAGTCGAATTCAAACTGCATCTACACATTCAGTGGCCTAGGCAGGTTTTTTTTCGAGGTGAGGTGGGGGTGAGGGGGTGGGGGTGGTAATGTTTGGATATGAGCTTGCCAGACCAAAACTAAACTAACTCAAAAAGTCTATTTTCCCAAATAGAAATTTCAAAATAAGGTTCAAATACAAACATTATTATTTCCATTAATCTAACAATTCAAATAAAGCAAATTTAAAAAGTCTTGTCAGATGAAAACTTTAAACCACAGAATCAAAGTGCCAGCTATGTGTCACTAGTCTATCAATAACTTGGCTACTATTCACTACAATATCCCGGTAAACAATTAAAAGTGCAAGCTCAACTAATCAGTTTTCACTGGTTGAATTTCACTGGCGGAACTGACTAGCTCTGGAAGAACATCCAATGTTCGTGTTCTATCAAGTGATCTAAGGATTTCAAACGGGAAGGTCATGCTTGACCAACCTTATTGAATTCTTTCAAGAAGTAACAAAAAGAGTAGACAAGGGTAATGTAGTAGATGTAATATATTTGGATTTTAAAAAGGCCTTCGATAAGGTACCGCATAGTAGACTCATGACTAAGTTCAGAGCATGTGGAGTCAGCACGTAGCAGAATGGATAGCAAGCTGGCTACAAAACAGAAAACAGAGAATAGAGGTTTAGGGTAGTCACTCAGGCTGGCAAAAGGTGGGAAGTGGTGTTCCACAAGGACTGGGGCTGGGACCACTGTTGTTCAACATTTGCATAAACAATTTGGACTCAGGAATCAGAAGTACAATTTCCAAATTTGTGGATGACACCAAATTGGGGGGGGGGGTTGGGTATAGTTAATACTATGGAAAACTGCGACAAACTAAAAGAAGACATTAATAAACTTGCAGAATGGGATTGTAATTGGCAAATGAATTTCAATATAGATAAGTGTAAGGTAGTGTATTTTGGTAGGAAGAATAAGGAGGCCACATACTGCTTGGAAAATAAGAGTCTAAGTGGGGAAGAGGAGCAAAGGGATCAATGGGTACAGATACACAAACCACTAAAAGTAGCAATGCAGGTTAATAAGGCCATAAAAATGCAAACCAAGTACTGGGGTTCATTTCTAGAGAGATAGGCCTAGAAATTGGCCTCCTTAGCACCTCCCGTTATCACCCCGATAACGGGGCGCTAAGCACTTGCCGACCGGGCGTGGTGAGAAGATTGACTCCAGCTATATTCGGCGGGAGGTTTGCAGTGGTGGTATGGCGTTGCGCCCCAATCTCCTTCAGCCGGAGATCGTGACGTCATCACCGTGCGCATCGTCCCGGTAGCGCCCGGACCCGAACTTCGGTTCCGCCCCCTGCAGCATCGCCAGGCGAAAACACTGCAGGAGGCGTTCATCGGGAGGCCGGGCGCTTTGGGGGTGATACTTAAAGGCGAGGTGGCCGAGGTAAGTGAAAACAAATTCTGAAATGCTCTTTCTGTTTGTTTTTCCAGCGATCGATCAGCCACTCTGCTGCAGTGCATCAGGCTGATCGGGCTGGATCGTGGCTGCTGTCAGGGACCAGGTAAGTTTCCCCTTATAGAGCCTGCAACGATGGCCCTTCTCTTTAAGGGAGGGAAGGAGACTTCCAGCGCGGCAGTGCTGCACGGCCCATTGTGCAGCACTGCACACCTACCACCCTGCCTGCTGCCTGCTGCCTGCTGCACTCCAGGAAGGAAGTGGAGCACTTGATTTAGCACTCCACTTCCTTCCTGGAGCGCAAAACCCGAATTTTTAAAAGTTGTAAAACATTAGCGCCTGGTACTCATTTTTTCAACTTTTAAAAGTTAGCGCCCCAAACGGGGCGATACCCAATTTCTCCCCCATAGAATTGAAAAGCAGAGAAGTTATGTTAAACTTGTATAGAACGTTGGTTAGACCACACTTAGAGTACTGTGCACAGTTCAGGTCTCCATATTATAAAAAGGAAATAGAGGCACTGATGAAGGTGCAAAAAAGATTTACAAGGACAATACCAGTACTGAGAGGTTAAACCTATCAGGAAAGATTGAATAGGCTGGGGATCTTTTCCCTATAAAAGAGAAGGCAGAGGGATGACCTGATAGAGGCCTTTAAGATTATGAAAGGATTTGATAGGGTAGCTGTAGAGAAGATGTTTTCACTCATGGGGAGTTCAAAACTAGAGTTTATAAATATAAGATAGTCACTAATAAATCCAATAGGGAATTTAGGAGAAACTTCTTCACCCAGAGAGTGGTTAGAATGTGGAACTCACTACCACAAGGAGTAGTTGAGGTGACTAGCATAGATGCATTTAAGGGGAAGCTAGATAAACAAATGAGAGAGAAAGGAATAGTAGGTTATGCTGATGGGGTTAGATGAAGAGGATGGGAGGAGGCTTGTGTGGAGCATAAACACAGGCATGGACTAGGTGGGCCGAATGGCCTGTTTCTGTGCTTTACATTTTATGTAATTCTATAAAGACACTTTGGCCTAGAAATTCGAGATCGCTAAAAACCTGCGGGCCAGAGTAAATAGCTGCTGAAATTGTTGGCGCTGGCAGGGCCAGTAAATTGGCGCTGGTTGCTAATTAACATTAGCCCAGCGCTAAACTTACTGTGCAAGGCTGTTTCTATGGCGTTAGTCCTGGCAGGAGGCCCAATGTAGCGTGGCCGTAGCATCATTGCAGCAAGAACAGCCTTCTCTTAAAGCAAGGCTGTCATTTTAGAGAGCAGTTCAGTCCCTTAAAGGGGAACTGCCTTCTAAAATGAAAAAAATAAAAATCATTTAAAAATAGGCAGGTTTTAGCCCTTACAGCTCAACTACCTTTTGAAAAAATAATTAACATTAAAAAGAATTCCCAAATAGGAGACTCCAAAAGTGCATCAGTACTAACACAAATGGCTCAGCAAGCCTGGGAAGGGGCATCCAGGGCCTCACACGCATCATTCCAGCTTTGTGCAGGGGTCAGCACTGCAAGAGAGGTCCTCTATGCACAGGGGCCAGGAGGCCCTCCAGAAAGAATGATGTGGGACCAGATCACCAAGGTCATCATTGCCAGCAGTGTCGCCCCCACGACCTGGCTTGAGTGCCCAAAGAAGCTTCATGACCTCAGTTCAGTGGTCAAGGTCAGTGAATGCATCTTCAAAAGCCATCTCCTACCAACTGCATCACTAGCCTCACACACTGCTCAATGCATGACACACCCCCCCCCCCCCCCAATCACTCACCTACCAACAATCTGTACCAATCACGAGGCACACCTCCCATTCCTAGCTTCACCTAACCCCCCTTGGAGGAGATGGTGCTGTCTATTCTTGGCAGGGGCATGGCTGAGCACTTGGCCAGCGGCAGGGCAGAAAGGATACAAGATGCTGGTATCCTCATACATTATCCTCCTTCTCGCATGCACCTCTTGCTTTCCCGCCCTCCCCTCACCACAACTCCACCATTGTGCCTTCCTCATTTCACACACCCAAGAAATGCACCAAGAAGAGGGAGAAGAGAGTGAAGAAGAAGAAACACCGTCACTCGATTTCACACTCCCAGCCACCAACTCCTCAAGGTCGACCAGCAAGGCCATTTGTATTGCCTATAACAAGAGTCAGCGGCCTTCCACCAGGGATGAGAGGGTTGTCCTATGAGGAGAGATTGAGCCTATACTCTCTGGAGTTTAGAAGAATGAGAGGTTATCTCATTGAAACATATAAGATTCTGAGGGGGATTGGCAGGATAAATGCTGAGAGATTGTTTCCCCTGGCTGGAGAGTCTAGAACTAGGGGGCATAGTCTCAGGATAAGGGGCAGGCTTTTTAAGACTAAGATGAGGAGGAATTTCTTCACTGAGGGTTGTGAATCTTTGGAATTCTCTGCCCCAAAGGGTTGTGGATGCTCAGTCATTTAAGGCTGAGATAGATTGATTTTTGGACTCCAGAGGATTTGAGGGATAGGGGGATAGGGCAGAAAAGTGGAGTTGAGGTCGAAGATCAGCCATGATCTTATTGAATGGTGGAGCAGGCTCGAGGGGCCATATGGCCTACTCCTGCTCCTAATTCTTATGCTGCAGCCACTGGCCTAGCACTGTATGACATCAGTAGGATAGGCAAAGGCACACACAAGACGGTCACTAACGGAATGCATAAGGGTGATGAGTTGATTTCTTGATGTCATAGATACATAGATACATAGAAGATAGGAGCAGGAGTAGGCCATCCGGCCCTTCGAGCCTGCTCCGCCATTTAATGAGATCATGGCTGATCCTCCAATTCAGTATCCCGTCCCCGCCTTCTCTCCGTAACCCTTAACCCCTTTTGCCTGTAGAAATATATCTAATTCCCTCTTAAATATATTTAATGAGCTGGCGTACACTGCCCTCTGTGGCAATGAGTTCCACAGGTTCACCACCCTCTGAGTGAAGAAATTCCCCCTCATTTCTGTCCTAAATGGTTTAGCCCTTATCCTTAAATTATGTCCTCTAGTTCTGTTCTCACCCGCCAAGGGAAACATTCCTTCTGCATCTAGTCTGTCTAGACCTGTCAGAATTTTATACACTTCTATGAGGTCCCCTCTCAATCTTCTAAACTCCAGTGTGTACATCCCTAAACTACATAGTCTCTCCTCATAGGTCAATCCCGCCATTCCTGGTATCAGCCTGGTGAATCGCCGCTGCACCCCCTCCATGGCAAGAACATCTTTCCTCAGATGAGGCGACCAAAACTGTACACAGTACTCGAGGTGTGGTCTCACCAGTGCCCTGTACAGCTGCAGCAAGGTATCCCTGTTCCTGTATTCCAACCCTTTTGCTATGGAGGCCAGCATACCGTTTGCCTTCTTGACCGCCTGTTGCACCTGCATGCTCGCCTTCAGTGACTGGTGTACAAGAACACCCAGGTCTCTCTGTACTTCCCCCTCTCCCAATTTATTGCCATTTAAATAATAATTTGCCCTCCCGTTCCTGCACCCAAGGTGGATAACTTCGCACTTGTCCACATTATAGTGCATCTGCCATTTATCCGCCCAATCACCCAGTCTGTCCAAATCGCTCTGGAGCTTCCTGGTCTCCTCCTCTGAGCCCACCCCCCCTCCTAGTTTAGTGTCGTCTGCAAATTTGGAAATGCTGCATCCGACTCCCTGATCCAGGTCATTAATGTAAATTGTGAACAGCTGGGGACCCAGGACAGATCCCTGTGGTACCCCACTTGTTACTGCCTGCCATTCAGAAAATGAGCCGTTTATTCCAACTCTCTGTTTTCTATCTGACAGCCAGTTCTCTATCCACGTCAATACTTTCCCCTTTATCCCATGAGCTTCAATTTTCCCTGCTAATCTTTTATGTGGGACCTTATCGAAGGCCTTTTGGAAGTCCAGGTACACCACATCTACTGGCTCTCCCCCATCTATTTTACCAGTTACTCCCTCAAAAAATTCCAATAGATTAGTCATATTGGATGGACATATGTATAAAGTTGGATTGTAAAGTTTGCTTTGTGGTGGCTTTTATTTCAGCATTGTGGCCAAAAGGACGCTGTGATGGTCAGTAACAGAGGGAAGGTAAGGTGTAGGACAAATGTTGAAAGGGGAATTGGGGTTGTGGTCACTGGTACCGCAGGCGGATGATTCCATCCCGGATATCCCAGCCAGAAAGGGGCTGTCTGGGTTGCATCCTTCCTTCTGCTTTCTTCACTTCTGCATCTTCCCCTTCCCTCTGCGAGCGGATGCTGGAAATCTGAAATAGTAGCACAAAATGCTGGAAATACTCAGTAGGTCAGGCAGCATCTCAACCTGAGATGTGAACTGTTTCTCGCTCCACGGATGCTGCCTGACCTGCGGAGTATTTCCAGCATTTTCTGTCTTCTCAGAGGCCTTCCTTTACCATCCGAGGCCTTGCAAGCGTCCAGCAGCACTTCCTGCACACTTAAGAAACTACTTCAACAAAATATAAAAAATCCAGTCCAAAAGCTTAAATGCAAACTTACCTGAAAGATATGTATGTCCCATTAAGAAGTGCTGACAGACTCTCTGTCAGTCTGCTGCACGCTCGCTTTTCAGAGCGAAATTAGGACCCAGCGCTAAGGTCCAAGTTTGCAGAGCGTGGCGTTAAGTCGGTGTGCATCTCCAGAGCCAGCAGCAAAATGGTGGTCGCCAAGTCCCATGCCAAAGAACGTTAGAGTGGCGGCCGCCATTTTTTTCCAGGATTGCGGCAGTAACTAGCCCAATTTCTGGGCCCTTATTTCAAAAGAAGGTGTGGTTCAATATAAATAATTATAAAAATTTCGGGGGTGGTGGGGGAGGTGAAGGGACGGTGCTTGAACATCCTGAACACCCCCGCCTCTGCCCATGTCTACATTATAACTGCAGGGCCACTGTTAAGTGAAACTGCTTTGCACTGGCACTGCAGTTGTAGTGTGAGTGAACTCTTCATTACTTATAAACCAAAACATCCAGGAATTTTCACGAATGGTATTTGGAATAAAGCAAAGTTATCAATTAAACATTTAAAAATTGCAGTTTAATCTTCTAGTAACATAATCTACTGTCGATTTTCATAGTTATTAACTACATTTTCACTACACATTATGTGGTTTCATTGGGCGCCGACTAAATTTGTGTATATAAATGATAAGGCCCGAATTGAGTGTTCAGCCAAGAGTAGTGCGGCTCCGCTGCAAGTGCGGGTGAGGATAGCTTGCAATGGCAGGGAAATTACTGTACAAAATCCAGAAGCCGGTGTCCTTGAGCAATGACTTGCAGTGGCAGAAATCCACTATAGTGCCGACAGCAGGCGGCTGTGGGGAGCAGCTCATTGTCGGGGTGTTCCGGATCGTCTGCCACTGCCGGGAACCACAGCGGCTGGTTGCTGGCTGGGGAAGCTCCCCGGACAGAGAGCACCTGCTGATCGCAGGACTGACGCTTCAAGGGCACTGACCGGACAACAGCGCAGTGCCATTAGCAGCAGCGACGTGAAGAAGGGAGAGATGGGATCCACAGTCATTCCTTTAAGAGGAAACTCTATTTGGTTCGGTCTTGGTGACTTACGACGCCTCTTGCAGCTGCTTCAACAAGTGAACAACTCTCTCCCGACCGGCCATGACTTTTAGACAGCGGAGAACTATGGGATAGCAAGGAATAACAAACATCCCCAGCACAAAATAAACATCTGCTCAATCTTATTATATTTAAAAAATCTCAGCAGCAGCATTTGTTTATCTATTAGCACAAAACAAAATCATAGAAACTGACAGTACAGAAGGAGGCCATTCGGATCATTATACTTGTGCCAGCTATTTGAAAGAGCTATCCAATTAGTCCCACTCCCCTGCTCTTTCCCCATAGTCCTTCAAAATGTTCCTTTTCCAGTATATTTCCAATTCCCTTTTGAAAGTTACTATTGCATCTGCTTCCACCACCCTTTCAGGCAGTGCATTCCAGATCCTAACCACTCGCTGAGTAAAGAAAAAATGTAATCTCCTCTCTGGTTCTTTTGCCAACTATTTTAAATTTGTGTCCTCTGGTTAAGAACATAAGAAATAGGAGCAGGAGTAGGCCATTTGGCCCTTCAAGCCTGCTCCGCCATTCAATAAGATCATGGCTGATCTTCTACCTCAACTCCACTTTCCTGCACTATCCCCATATCCCTTGATTCCCTTAATATTCAATAATCTATCGATCTCTGTCTTGAATATACTCAACAACTGAGCCTCCACAGCCCTCTGGGGTAGAGAATTCCAAAGATTCACCACCCTCTGAGTGAAGAAATTTCTCCTCATCTTAGTCCTAAATGGCCGACCCCTTATTCTGAGACTGTGACCCCTGGTTCTAGACTCCCCAGCCAGGGGAAACATCCTCCCTGCATCTACCCTGTCAAGCCCTGTAAAAATGTTGTATGTTTCATTGAGATCACCTTTCATTCTTCTAAACTCTAGAGAATATAGGCCTAGTCTACTCAATCTCTCCTCATAGGACAATCCCACCATCTCAGGAACCAGTTACCAACCCTCCTGCCAGTGGAAACATTTCTCCTTATTTACTCGAATAGCACTTTCACATTTGAGCAACCTGTGTCCTATAAATGCAAGAACAGAAATCTGAGTGTCAGTTTTGATCAATTGGAAACTATCTCATCTCTGAAACAGAAAGTTAAGAGTGGAGGCCACACTCCAGGATTTAAGCAAATAATCTAGGTTGATACTTCAGTGCAGTACTGGAGTGCTAAATTGCCATTTTTGAATCGCAATTTAGCACTCCAGTACTAAAGAGGAAGTATTAAGGGGGTTAGCAGCTTTAAAAGTGGATAAATCCCCAGGCCCGGATGAAATGTATCCCAGGCTGTTAAGCGAAGCAAAAGAGGAAATAGCAGAGGTGCTGACCATTTTCCAATCCTCTCTGGCTTCAGGTGTGGTGCCGGAGGACTGCTAATGTGGTATCCTTGTTTAAAAAGGGAGAAAAGGATAGACCGAGTAATTACAGGCCAGTCAGCCTAACCTCGGTGGTGGGAAAATTATTCGAAAGAATTCTGAAGGACAGGATAAATCTTCATTTAGAAAGACACGGATTAATCAAGGATAGTCAGCACAGATTTGTTAAGGGAAGGTCATGTCTGACAAACTTGATTGAATTTTTTGGGGAGGTAACAAGGAGGGTAGTGCGTTTGATGTAGTGTATATGGCCTTTAGCAAGGCTTTTGATAAGGTTCCACATGGCAGACTGGTCACGAAGTTAAAAGCCCATGGGATCCAGGGCAAAGTGTCAAGTTGGATTCAAAACTGGCTCAGAGGCAGGAAGCAGAGGGTAATGGTTGATGGGTGTTTTTGTGACTGGAAGGCTGTTTCCAGTGGGGTTCCACAGGGCTCAGTACTAGGTCCCTTGCTTTTTGTGGTATATATCAATGATCTAGACTTGAATATAGGGGGTATGATTAAGAAGTTTGCAGATGATACTAAAATCGGCTGTGTGGTTGATACTGAAGAAGGAAGCTGTAGACTGCAGGAAGATATCAATAAATTGGTCAGGTGGGCAGAACAGTGGCAGATGGAACTCAATCCGGAGAAGTGTGAGGTAATGCATTTGGGGAGGGCTAACAAGGAAAGGGAATACACGTTAAATGGTAGGACACTGAGTAGTGTAGAGGAACAAAGGGACCTTGGAGTGCATGTCCACAGATCCCTGAAGGTAGCAGGCCAGGTAGATAAGGTGGTTAAGAAGGCATATGGAATGCTTGCCTTTATTAGCCGTGGCATAGAATATATATCTCCGCATCATAGAATATAAGAGCAGGGGGGTTATGCTTCAACTGTATAAAACACTAGTTAGGCCTCAGCTAGAGTACTTCGTGCAGTTCTGGTCATCACATTACAGGAAAGATGTGATTGCACTAGAGAGGGTACAGAGATTTACAAGGATGTTGCTGGGAGTAGGGAATCTTAGCTATGAGGAAAGACTGGATAGGCTGGGTTTGTTTTCCTTGGAACGGAGGAAGCGGAGGGGAGACCTTATTGAGGTGTACAAAATTATGAGGGGCCTAGATAAAGTGGATAGAAAGGACCTATTTCCCTTAGCAGAGGGGTCAAAAACCAGGGGGCACAGATTTAAAGTAACTGGTGGAAGGATTAGAGGGGATTTGAGGGAAAATTTCTTCACCCAAAGGGTTGTGGGGGTCTGGAACTCACTGCCTGAAAGGGTGGTAGAGGCAGGAACCCTAACCACATTTAAAAAGTACTTGGATGTACACTTGGGATGCGGTAACCTGCAGGGCTACGGACCAAGAGCTGGGAAGTAGGATTAGGCTGGATAGCTCTTTGTTGGCCGGCGCGGACACGATGGGCCGAAATGGCCTCCTTCTGTGCTGTAACTTTCTATGATTCTATGAATGAGATGTAAATGATTTAATTATGCAATTTGAAGAGCAAGGAGATTGCCCAGTGACCTGGCCAGCATTCCTCCTCAACCAAAAACAGCTTCCTTGTGTGAAAGCTGGCCACATTTGCCTACATAACAGTGACTACACTACAAAAGTACTTAATGCAAAAAGAAAAAAACTGCAGATGGTGGAAATCTGAAATAAAAACAGAAATTGCAGAAAACCATCAGCAGGTCAGTCAGCATCAGTGGAGAAAAGAGACAGGTTCGCATTTCAAGTGCAGACTCTTCAAAACTGCAAAAAAATGGACAGGCATATTAATACAATCAGAAGATATAGACACTTGCGGACAGAATGGAGGTGTTTGCCAAAGCAGTCACCTAATCAACAATTTGGTCTCCCCACTGTAGAGGGACCATTCTGTGAGCAGTGAATATAACTCCCCAGAGGAAGTACATGTAAATTTCTGTGTCACGCAGGAGTGTTTGGGTCTCTGGACGGTAGTGTAAGAGGAGGTGAAAGTGCAGGTGTTGCATCCAGGGAAGGGTGTGTAAGAATACTTAATTGAAGTCTAGTTTTACTCTGTGACTCAATGGTATAAGTGGTGGAAGTGTAACATTAATGCGTATATGTACAGATTAGACCCATAGTTATGAAACATTTATGCTTCTAACTTTTCATTGTTGATGAGTTACACAGTTGAAATTTAATTCTTCTCTAACGAAAACCATTAACCTGGACATTTAGACTATCACATTAGTGGAGTTCTCTCATGAAGATCAACCACAAATGCAAAGCGTGACCAACTATTGACCATCGTTTTTGGGGTGAGGTAAGTGAGGTCTCTGGGGTTGAGTTGGTTCCAAGATGACACACCAGGTGCTGGATGATTGGAACGGAGGAAACCTTCTTTGGCAGACTCAGTAATCTGATACTTGATCCTGGTACAAATAAAGTATTCCAGGGTACGGTTGATGATTCCCCCACCAGCCAGGTTCATTGTTCGGTCAGTGATTTAGGATTCTTCCCTCATAGCTTTAGATAAATCTGCAAGCCAATGCCTTAACAGATGGGGTGGTCCTAATTGGACAAGCAACAACTACATGCATTTATACATCAGCTTTAACATAAAAGAGACACTTTACAGAGGTGCAAGAAGAAAAAATAGATGGCAAGTCAAAGAAGTAGATATCGGGTGGAGTGACCAAAAGCTTGGTCATAGCTGGGTTTTAAAGAGGGTATTGATGGAAGAGAGGGAGGTAGAGTTGCAGTAGGGTTTAGGGATGGACTTCCAGAAAATAGGGCATAGGAACCTGAAGGCAAAATAATGGGTAAATATTGAGAGATTATTTCCACTGGTGGGCAAATAAGGAACAAGGGGACTGAGACTGAGGGTTCTCACTGGAACCAAGGGGGCAGTGAGAAGGAAGGTTTTTGAACTGAGAAAGAATATAAAAGGATCTAGGTGGGAAATGGGGTTACAGGAGAGCGAACCAGCACAGGCACCGGGGGCTGAATATCCTCTTCCTGGGCTGTAGGTTCTATTATTCTATGAAAACTCTCCTTTATTGTGTCCATGCTCAGGGAGTGGTTTGGAAAGGTTGGTGCTGAGCTGAGTTTAGGACGACGTGCCGTTAGAAGTGCCCCAAAAGAACCCGCTGCCCTTTGTGCGATCTCTCGGTTTGGTTCAGGCCGGATTTGACGTGTGAAGTCCAAGTACAGAACAACTCTGACCGAGGCTCCCAGTTCAGAGTTGTCACCTTCACACAAAACCGGAGTCCAAAAGATAGGGAGACAGTTGTGGCCTGAAAGTGGCATCAACTGCAGAGCCTGACCGCACCTGGTGCAGTGCAGTGGGAATCTGGCTGTAGTTAGAGTGAATATCAGTGGATTATAGGATTACTACTAATTACAGGATATTGGGGCGTTACATGTATTAGAAAAGATCATACAGAAAGCACACAATTAAAAACTGAAGTGGGGGAATAATCATGTCAATGTTACTATTAGACAGAGCACAAGGAGGAGGAAAGGATAATTCCTCTACCCCACCCCCCCCTTCCCCCCACATACCTGCTGACAGCTGATTCAAGAGCAGCATTGGCTAAGACTGGGAGCAAGTTATCTACTTTCCCTGTAATAAAAAATAGTACATAGACGAGCAAAGCCTACTCTCCCCAAGTTATGCACCATCTATAGGCATATAGGAAACTGATACCAAATGAGCTTTATATTCCATATACTTCCACCTTTGCAACATTGCCTGTCTCTGCCCCATCTCAGCCCCCTACCACTGAAACCCCTATCCACATTCTGCACCCCCCCCCAAAAAAAAACCCTATCCACATTTGCCCCCCCCCCCCCCATATCTCCAGATTTGTAATGGTCTCCTTACTGGTCTTCCATCATCCATCTTGGAAAAACTCCAATTTGTCTTCCGTACAGCTGCCTGCATCCTGTCTTGCACGGTGTCTCCCTTGTCCATTACTCCCATCCTTGCTGCCCTACATTAGCTCCCTATCCTCAAATGCATCCAGTTCAAAATCATTGTCCTTGTCTTCAAATCTCTCCATAACCTCGCTCCTCCCAAGCTCTGCAACCTCCTAAAACCTTACATCCCCTCCACCACTCTTTAATCCTCCGACTCTTGGCTCCTGTGCATTCCCCCAATTTGTCCCACCATCAGTGGCACAGTTTTTAGTTCCCTCAGTCCTATTCTATGGAATTCCCTATCTAGTGAAAGTGGAGTTGAGGTAGAAGTTCAGCCATAATCTTATTGTGTGGCCTACTCCTGCTCCTTAATCCCCTCTACCTCTATTTCTCTGTCCTTTAACAATCTTCTCAAAACCCATCTTTTCAACCTAACCTTCAGCCACCTCCTCTAGCATCTGTTCCACAGCTCCTTATTTTATTTCTCTGTAAAGCATCTTGGAACAAAGGAACTTTTGTTATTACTCTGAAGTGGACAACTCTACCTCCCTCCTGATGTCTTGTTACTTTTGAAGCAGCATGCTGGTACTTCACTTTACATTATCCAAACACAGCTCTTAATTTCCCATATGATGCAACTTGTGAAAACATTTTTTATTTAATGCTCGAGACAAAAATATTCTGCTCCAGGATATCGAATTATTTCTCCACTTTATAAACATCCCATGGCAACCTGCAAAGACACGCAAATCATGAATAATTGAATTGAAAACTGAACTAGAGCAATTTCAAAACATTTTTCCTCTCTTCCCTTAAGGCTGTGACTCACACTGGGGCACATCCTCCTGGGTTCCGGCAGTCCGCCATTACTTTACCCAAGTGCTCATTCTTCGTGCTCGAGCTTAGTCTTTTCCATCTTTAGAACCGAGAGTGTATTTTAAAAAATGACCAAGATTTCAAAAAAAAATTGAAAATTCACCTTATAAACAAAATATTGCAAGGGTAAATGGCTCCTCCCCACCAAAACATGACTGCCAGTTCACATGGAAAGTGATCCTGCCTTCTTGCTTGTTTGACGGGGCGAGGGGTAAAGAATTATCTCCATGTTTTGGTCATTGTTCAGTTGGTGATTGTGTTATATTTACTAATGATGACTTGACAAGTCAACAGGAGACGCAAGCAACAAGAATGGATTAAACTGTTACAGAAGATGCCGAAGGAAAAAGACAACACCTGCGAGTTGTACGTGCCTGTGACCCTTGATTCGGGTGCACAGCCACTTGAGGGTGGACTTGTAAGAACACACAATTTGCTGTAAATTTGGTCAACTTTAAGTTACAGCAAATGGTGTGTTCTTACATGCTTCATATACTCATTGTTTGAAAGGCAAAAAAATCTTTGAAGGAGTTGTTAGTTACCATAATTGGATGTCCCACAAGGTAAAATGATTTTAATGTGACCCTTTTGGTAGCAGCCAGCTACATGTAGGGTTGCAGAAACAAGCCTTGAACCACACGAAAGATGACTATGTGGATACAAATGTAAGTCACTTTCTGCACAAAGTATAATCCTGCACTCTAATATATATTTGTACAGATACACATACCACATGAAATAAAATATAGTTTAGTTTATTTTAAATTCCTGAAAAACAAAGCTGAGGACATTTTTCAAAGGACTAGATATTTTTCTCAAAACTAGAATGTTCTTTGCAGTCAAAAGTACAATATTTAAACAACAGTTCTATGTGGCTCATCTTCCTATATGGTTCATTTTCCCTTTCCTCGCTGTTTCATGGCCGATTTTCGATCCTGACCTTTTCCACCCTTTCCACTATGACCTTTTCCTCCTTTCCTGCCTTTCGACCACGTTTTCTTTCGCTTTGCCGCCTGCTCCTGATCATCTTCACGAAGCTGCCTATTTACAGCTTTTGTGAGGTCCAGTTTTGGTTTCTTGCTGGACATGATTTTTAAAAGTTCTAGCTGTTTCTGCCTCTCTGCAGATAAATCTCCAATCAGGGGCTGGAACTGCCTCTTCTTGCCAGCATTCCTCAGCTCCTTTTCTTTAGGTAACTTATCCTGAAATTTGCCAACTGAAGCTGTGGAGGACTTAGCCACGTGAATGGCTCTGCCTAGCTCAGCCTTGCTTGGCTGGTTGGTCGAGGCGAGTCCCAAGCCTGGCACTTTAATCTTCTGAGCTCTGGCGATATTGCGCAGCCTATGCAGCTCGTTCTTCGCCACCCTTTCTTTTTTGGCTGTAACACGTTTCGTAAACTGATCCTCATTGGGATCTGCCTTCTCGGGCACTTCAATAACCCACTCTTTGGTCTCATCGTTGGCTCTCTTGTAGCCCCAGCGGCGCCGCCACTCTTTCTTCTCCTTGTCCCAGACCAGGTTGGTTTTCTTTTTCTTCTGGATCCCCTTGAGCTGGGCGAATTGTTCCCAGCGGGTGGGCGGCCGGGGTCGGGGCAGAGGCTTTTCGCGGGGGATGCGTGTGGTGGGCTCGGGGAGCTTGGCCACGATGGTCTCCTGCAGCCGCTCGGTGGGCAGGCCCCAGATGGCGTTGACCAGCAGCTGCGTGTTGTCGCGCGCCAGCGAGCGCAGCGACTGCTCGAGGCTCTGCCGCAAGGCGCCAGCGTTCGGGGCGTTGGTGTCGAGCGCCGTCAGGCTGCCCAGATCGAAGCTCAGCTCCAGCTCCTTGTGCACACTGACAGACTGCAGCCGCGCCGCCTCGGCCCGCTCCAAATCGGCCAGCAGGGTCTCCACCGGAACCGCCATCTCTCTCTCTCTCTCCCACACTCACAGCACAAGGCAAGCCTGGAAGGTTAAATGATCACTTCCGGCTGCGTTATTTCCTCCTCCCTCGGCCAGGCCCAGCCCACCGCCGGAAGGCCTATTTTAATTGACCAATAAGCGTCATCAACCGGAAAACTTCGTTTTGAAGCACAGAGTGACTTCAAAGTAACCAGAGATGCCAGAAGTCCGCGTTTAGTACACCACACCCCCGTTGCTCTTTTTTTAAGGGGAATAAAGATCCACAGCCTCCCCTGGCCCCGAACAAGGGACTGGAGAAATCTTTTTATTCAAATACAATAATACTTATACAACTCATCAATTACATAGTAAATCCATTACATAGTAAATCCATTACATTCATCCATCACAGTAAAAAAATAAGCCTTAAAAACAGCCTTATAGTTAATATAAATGCAATGATTAATTTTACAAATAATCAATAATGTTTACAGTACAAATGCCCTTAAACAATACCACGCAACTTTTTAGATTTAAAATAATAAATCTCAAAGTTAACTCCACATAAAACAAAAACCATTTCAAATATTTTATTCAAAAACAATAATACCTGTACAACTCATCAATTACATAGTAAATCCATTACATTCATCCATCACAGTAAAAAATAAAGCCTTAAAAACAGCCTTATAGTTAATATAAATGCAATGATTAATTTTACAAATAATCAATAATGTTTACAGTACAAATACCCTTAAACAATACCACACAACTTTTTAGATTTAAAATAATAAATCTCAAAGTTAACTCCACATAAAACAAAAACCATTTCAACACCACAGTGTACAAACACATAGCACCATCATAATCCAATTAAATGCTACAGATAACACTTATTCCAATAAAAACCCATTTTACGCCAGTCCTACTGGCATTGTTCGTTCGATCATTCGATCATTCATTCAATTGTTCGTTCGTTCATTCAAGCGTTCGTTCGTTCAATCGAGCGTAAGTTCCAATACCCGTTGCTCTTCTTAGCGCTTGCATTGTAAAAAATCCCATATTTGAGAGAAAAGGAAGAGATTGCAGTGTGTGGCTGACAAATTCCCCATCAGTCCTGCAGCCTCCCGGCTGATCCCGGAGCCTTGGACCCAGTTCTGGCCTGACTCACTGCAGTCACTGGGGCATGGGCACTACACAACCACTGTGGTTTTTCTTTTGATCTTGGATATGCCCTCCTTAAAAATGATCCCGTAGTCCATTAACCAGATGGACACGTGCTGAAACACGCACATAAATAGCTAATCAGACTGCACTGAGAGGAAATGAGTATCTTCTCTGACAGGTTTTAAAGCTACCGTATTTTGTACAGAAATACGTGCTTTTGGATGGGGATTATAAAGCCTTTTTAATTTGTACAGTATTGCTCTGATCACGGTTAAGTGGTTCCATAGTACTAGTCAAAAAATATAAGGAGTTCTTCCAGTGTCCTGGCTAATATATATGTCTCAACCAACACCACCAAAAACAGATTAACTGGTCACCTCATTGATGTTTGTGGGATTCACCGTGCGCATATTGGCTGTTACATTTTCCTATTTAACAGTGACTGTACTTCAAAAGTAATTCATTGGCTGGAAAACCCTTTTGGACATACTGAAGATGTAATATGGCAATATATAAATTAGTTATCTTCTATTTGCAATAATGCATAATAAATGGTTCTGTGTCCATGCATGAATTTGCACTTTATGGCATTGTGTAGAGTGGGGTAGTGGATTAGTTTAAGATTGCTCTAACAAAGAGGCAGCAAAGGCATCATGGGCTGAATTACCTCAATCTATGGTATCCTGGGGATAGAAAAGTTTTAGTATCTTCCGTGCACTCAATCTTACAGTGCAGACAAATGGAAAATAGCATAACTTGGCCAAATCACCAGTACTAAAACCAGACAGCATTATTTTTTGTAGAAAAAAATACAATAGTTTCATCCTCTAATATGAATAATTCAAGAGATTAAGATACTCATGAGAAAGAAGAACTCAGTCCACATCCATGATTTTTTAAAACAATATTAGATTAGAATTTTGTTAATAAATACATTTTTGTTTGGCTCAGTTTCATATATATTTTATTTTGGTAAGGGGAATATAGTTCCTACTGTAAACCTAATACTGGAAGACCATCAGAGTCTGCACTAAGAAGAGGAGGACCAAAGGGTCAACTGTTTTTGCTGCAAATGTATTTTTTTTAGAAAATGTGTAAGAATTATGAAAAGTTTTGAGAAAAGTAATAAGGTATGAGAAAAGGAACGAGGTATGAGAAAAGGTAGCCCCTATCAATGGGCTGTTGCGACGTCCTCCCGTTTTTATAATAACAATCTCAGTGTTTTGACGTTTTCATTGTTGGCATCTATTTAACAACCTATTTAATCAATGCTACCATTAAAAGGAGGGGCTTTTTTTCCTCAGCATTGGAACCATCACAAATGTGGTCAGTGCACTGCAGGCAGAAATCCTCATTAGTTAGTTATTGGATTAGTTTAGGATTGCTCTAACAAAGAGGCGGTAAAACTTCATGTGGAGATTGTCCACACAAAATGTTCGTTCCAAGATTGTCTCTGACTAGAATGTTTTTAAAAGCTAAAACGTGGCAACAGGATGTGATTGAGAAACACTGATAAGCAATGATTAAGCAAAGTTAGTTTTAAAACAGTGTCCAAACTTTGAAGCAACAAGAGATTGCTGTGTCCCAGCCAATATTTATAAAGAAAGAGTTGCATTTATATAGCGCTTTTCATAACCTCAGGACGTCCCAAAGCGCTTTACAGCCATTGAATTACTTTTGTAGTGTCGTCACTGTTTGTAATGTAGGAAAAGCGGCAGCCAATTTGCGCACAGCAAGCTCCCAAAAACAGCAATGTGATAGTGACCAGATAATCTGTTTTTTTTAGTGATGTTGATTGAGAGATAAATATTGGCCTGGACACGGGGACAACTCCTCTGCTCTTCTTCGAAGAAGTGCCATGGGTTCTTTTACGTCCACCTGAGAGAGCAGACGGGCCCTCGGTTTAACATCTCATCCGAAAGAATCATTATAATAAATGGTAGTGATGCCTATGATGTAGTTGCACTTTGCCAACAGGTGGTGGCAGTAAATCCATGCCTTTCAGAATCATCAGCCCTGATAGTTACAGGGAGCATGGGCGCGTGCTAGCGGGGAAAACCCGGAAATGCTGGGAACGCGGAGCTCTGTCAAATTTAGCGGCCGGCTGCCGGGCGCGAAATCTCGCAGTAGAAGGCTGGTCCCCGGCAACCGGGAAACATCGGGGATTGGTGTGGCAGGGGTGGGGGTAGTCGGCCTTGCAATCGAGAGGAGGATGGTACCGGGTGACATCGTGGGTTGGTGAAGGGTGGGACTGGCAATTGGGAGGGTTACTGGGATGGGTTACTGGGATACATCGCGGTTTGGAGGGGGGGTCGATTGATTGTGGCAGAAGATTTGTTTGAGGGGCCGGGGGAGCACTCCTGCTCCTCCTGGCACACAAACAGTGCTATAAAAAGCACGTAGCTGCTGGATGCTCCCACCTCTCTTTAGCTGCCGGGTTTCCGAGCCCTGGAAATCCCAGCCAGCCAGCGTTAAATTCAATTGGCTGCCAAAATATCAGGAATGGAACCTTATTTCCAAATTATAATCATGGACCCGTCTCTCCAGAGCGGGTTACTCGGACGCCCCCAAACCTGCCGCGGCTAAATCGGAAGCAGGCGCGTTCGCAGTGGGTTGGGGTTGTGTTTCTCAAATTTGCTGATTTAAGCTCCCTGTCCCGCCCGACATTTTGTGTGTGTGTGTGTGGGGGGGGGGGGGAGGCAGCGGGGGTTAAAATTGCCCCCATCATGTTTAGAATAAAGGCTTTCAACCCACATATATAAACAGTCTGAATAGTAATATATGCTGGATCATATTTTACATTTAATGCTGGAAACATGTCAAAAATAAGGAAATACTTTGGAATTAGAGATATTTAGGGCTGCATTTTCCTTTCGTTGGTGATATTGCAATGGGGCGGGACTCCTACCTGCTGCCTGACTCTGTCATGATCCTCACCCATTTTACTGGGTTGGGGATCTTTAAGGAAGCACGGCATGCTCCCAGCGGGATACCTGCCACCAAAAGGAAACACAATGCTGTGGAGAAGGGAAATCGGGTGGTGCTGCAGCGATGGGACCTGCTGCAGCACCTGAAGAGGCAAAGAACATCTTAAAGGGAGCAGAAATGCCCTGAAGATGTTAAAAACGTTTTTACTGATTGCCTCAGATGGGACTGAGGCCTTCAGCAGGTGAGTTTCTGGGGGCATTATAGAGGCAGAGGAGGCCACTAGTAGGCCCCCTCTCTTCACCAACTGCCCTGGGGCTGTTGCTGCTACTCCAGGGCTAATTGGCACCTTGAAGCTCTTTACATATGCAAATAAGGGACCGAACGCCTGATTGAAGACCCCTCTCCAATAGGTTTGCCCATCGCGGGTAGCATTCAGGGAAACCAGTCCTAATGAGCGCCTGTCAAGCAATTAAAATAATAATTGAGAATGACATAAGTATGACGAAGACCAGGGTAATGGATTGGAGAAAAGCTGATTTTGAGGGGCTGAGAATAGAACTTGGGAAAATAAAATGGACAACAATATTGGCAAACAATGACGTAGAACAGCAATGGGAAACATTTAAAATGGTGTTCAACAGAGTCCAGGAAAATATATATTCCGCTAAAAAACAAGAACAAGCTAAACACTAATGAGACACCATGGATGAATAAAGCCATAAGGGAAAAATTGAGGGTAAGGAAAGAGGCATACATTAAGTACATGGACAGCACGGGAGAGCATGATAAGGGAAAATACAAAGAATTAGGAGAGAAGTCAAAAAAAATTAGGAAGGCAAAGAGGAACTATGAAATTAAATTATCAAGGAACATAAAACAAAATAGTAAATTATTTTACAAGCACAGCAATAAAAAAAGGAAGGTCGGGATGGGAATAGGGCCACCAAGGGATGGATAGGCCTTCTTTGGCAGCACCTCCCAAACCCGCGACCTCTTCCACCTAGAAGGACAAGGGCAGCAGACGCATGGGAACACCACCAAGTTCCCCTCCAAGTCACACACCATTCTGACTTAGAAGTATATCACCGATCCTTCATCGTCGCTGGGTCAAAATCCTGGAACTCCCTACCTAACAGCACTGTGGGAGTAACTTCACCTCACGGACTGCAGCAGTTCAAGAAGGCGGCTCACCACCACCTTCTCAAGGGCAATTAGGGATGGGCAATAAATGCTGGCCTTGCCAGCGACGCCCACATCCCATAAACAAATAAAAAAAAACACAGGTGCGAGATGGCAGAAATATTAAATAATTACTTTGCCTTAGTATTTACCAGGGAGATAGAACAGGTGGACATGACATTAGTAATGAAATAACTGCATTTAAAATAAAAAGAGGAGATATATTAAATAAACTAATCAAACTCAAAGAGGAATAAAACCCTGGTCTGGATGGATTACATCTGTGTATTTTAAAAGAATCTAGGGAAGAGATAGCAGAGGCATTACCACACATATTTAATAATTCATTAGAAAAAGGTGTAGTGCCAGAGGACTGGTGGATAGCTAACATAATACCTATATTTAAGAAGGGAGATAGAACATGTCCAGGGAACTATAGACCAGTCAGCTTAACATCGGTGGTAGGAAAAATAATGGAATCCCTATTAAAGGAGAAAATAGAAGAACAACTAGAAGCCAAAAATATAATAATGAATAGTCAGCATGGATTTCAAAAGGGAAAGTCTTGCTTGACCAACCTCATTGAATTTTTTGAAGAGGTAACAGAGAGAATAGACAATGGTAATGCAGTAAATGGAATTTATCTAGATTTTCAAAAGGCCTTCGATAAGGTATCACATAATAGACTAATGAATAATGTCAGAGAATGCGGAGTCAGGGGAGAAGTAGCAGAATGGATAGCTAGCTGGCTTCAAGACAGAAAGCAGAGAGTAGGGGTAAAGGGTAGCTATTCATAGTGGCAGAAGTGTTCCACAAGGATCAGTGCTGGGACCATTGTTCACAATTTATATTAACAATTTAGACTTTGGAATCAAAAACACAATTTCTAAACTTGCGGATGACACCAAATTGGGGGGATAATTAATACTGAGGAGGACTGCAACAAATTAAAGGAAGACATTAATAAACTTGCAGAATGGGTATATAATTGGCAAATGAAATTCAACACAGATAAATGTGAGGTATTACATTTTGGTAGGAAGAATAGGGAGGTCACTTATTACTTGGAGGGTGCGAGTCTGGGTGGGGTAGAGGAGCAAACGGATCTCGGAGTACAAATACACAAATCACTAAAAGTAGCAACACAGGTTAACAAGGCCATAAAAAAGCAAACCAAGCACTTGGGTTTATTTCTAGAGGGATAGAATTGAAAAGTAGTGAAGTTATGCTAAACTTATATCGAACCTTGGTTAGACCACACTTGGAGTACTGCGTACAATTCTGATTGTCATATTATAAAAAGGATATAGAGGCACTGGAGAGGGTGCAGAGAAGATTTACAAGGATGATACCAGAAATGCGAGGGTATACCTATCAGGAAAGGATGAACAGGCTGTGTCTCTTTTCGCTTGAAAAAAGAAGGTTGAGGGGTGACCTAATTGAGGTCTTTAAAATTATGAAAGGCTTTGATAGAGTAGATACAGAGAGAGTGTTTCCACTTGTGGGGAAGAGCATAACTAGAGGCCATCAATATAGGATAGTCACCAAGAAATCAAATAGGGAATTCAGAAGAAATGTCTTTACCCAGAGAGTGGTGAGAATGTGGAGTTCGCTACCACAGGGAGTAGTTGAGGCAAATAGTTAGATGTATTTAAGGGGAGGCTAGATAAGCATATGAGGGAGAAGGGAATAGAGGGTTATGCCGACAGAGTTAGATGAGGAAAGACGGGAGGAGGCTTGAGTGGAGCATAAACGCCTGCATGGTTTTATGAAAGGGAAATCGTGTTTGACAAATCTATTAGAGTTCTTTGAGGAGGTAACGAGCAGGGTGGATAAAGGGGAACCAGTAGATATAGTGTATTTGGATTTCCAAAAGGTATTCGACAAGGTGCCACATAAAAGGTTACTGCATAAGATAAGAGCTCATGGTGTTGGGGGTAATATATTAGATTGGATAGAGGATTGGCTAACTAACAGAAAACAGAGAGTCGGGATAAATGGGTCATTTTCAGGATGGCAATCTGTAACTAGTGGGATGCCACAGGGATCAGTGCTGGGGCCTCAACTATTTTCAATCTATGTTAATGACTTGGATGAAGGAAGTGAGTGTATTGTAGCCAGATTTGCGGACGATACAAAGATAGGTGGGAAAGCAAGTTGTGAGGAGGACATAAAGAGTCTGCAAAGGGATATAGGTAGGTTAAGTGAGTGGGCAAGAATTTGGCAGATGGAATATAATGTGGGAAAATGTGAAGTTATCCACTTTGGTAGGAAGAATAGAAAAGAAAAATATCATTTAAATGGAAAAAGACTACAGAATGTGGCGGTACAGAGGGATTTGGGTGTCCTCGTACACGAAACACAAAAATTTAAAATGCAGGTGCAGCAAGTAATTAGGAAGGCAAATGGAATGTTGGCCTTTATTTCAAGGGGGATAGAGTATAAAAGTAGGGAAGTCTTACTACAACTGTACAGGGTGCTGGTGAGATCACACCTAGAGTACTGCGTACAGTTTTGGTTCCCTTATTTAAGGAGGGATATACTTGCATTGGAGGCAGTTCAGAGAATGTTCACTAGGTTGATTCCTGGGATGAAGGGGTTGTCTTATGAGGAAAGGTTGAGCAGGTTGGGCCTATACTCATTGGAGTTTAGAAGAATGAGAAGTGATCTTATTGAAACATATAAGATTCTGAGGGGGCTTGACAGGGTAGATGCTGAGAGGATGTTTCCCCTCGTGGGGAAATCTAGAACTAGGGGGCATAGTTTCAGAATAAGGGGTCGCCCATTTAAGACGGAGATGAGGAGGAATTGCTTCTCTCAGAGGGTCGTGAATCTTTGGAATTCTTTACCCCAGAGAGCTGTGGCAGCTGAGTCATTGAATATATTCAAGGCTGAGATAGATAGATTTTTGAGCAACAGGGAAGTCAAGGGTTACGGGGAGCGGGCAGGAAAGTGGAGTTGAGGCCAAAATCGGATCATCCATGATCTCATTAAATGGTGGAGCAGGCTCGAGGGGCTGAATGGCCTACTCCTGCTCCTATTTCTTGTGTTCTTATGTTCTTATGGCATGGACTGGTTGGGCCGAATGGCCTGTTTCTGTGCCGTATATCCTATGTAATCCTATGTGAAGAAGGTAACTAACTTACCTGAATGTGGAGCCAGGAGGAGCAGGAGTGTTTATCCTGCACGCCCTGAGCACCCTAAAAATGTTAAGAAGCATAATACTTTCTAACAAAAAGGTAAAATAAACTTGTTCTGTCTCTTATTATGTTCACCCAAGTAAAGAGAATTCCAGAAGATGTTAATTGGTTTTCTGGCACCATTCATCTACCTCCAATCCCTTGGTCAAATTAGCTAACATCTCCGTTTGTGAGCACCTTTGCTCTCCCAGAACCCATGCAGGGCATCTTCCAGCAGTGTGTCAGCTCTTTTCAGAGAAGTAAAGAACACGTAGTGCAGTGAGGTCAGCTCCAATACGCTGAACCCACCACCGCCTAACACAGAGGACGAAGGAGATGTGGAGATGGCCGTGACTTGTGAAAATGCTGAGTCTTGAGGCCAATTCTAAGAATATTTTCCATGGAGCTCTGCCAGTCTGTCTCTCACTGAGAAGTGAAGCCATTTAGTTCTCTTCCTAATGGCATTTTTAAATTTTACTCAGTGTGAGCCAAGCAACTCATTTTATAATAGTAACAAAAAAATACCTCTGGATACTCCTGATCTTAAACAGGCTCAGAATGGCCTCTGAGGAAATCCCTCCCCCACCCCGTCTGTTTGCTTTATCAGGGATTTGCATTATTGATACCATTCCCCTCCAGAGGAAACAAAACACAAACACTTGGAGTTTAGCACTCCCTCCTTTTTCCACAAGCCTAAGAGGGAGTGAAACCTGGACTCCAACTGGTGCTGTAAAACAAATCAACAGTTAGTGCATCCCACAAAACGACTCATCCCTGGGATAGTTCTTGGCCTCCATTAGTCTCCCCTTTCTCCATAATATGTTACAGAATGGCTAATCAATGGAACACTCCAAAAATCTATATTCTATTTCTGAGGCATAGTTGTTCTCATTTTGATGGACACCATTTCTAAATGACAGTTTAGTGGTAGTTCTTAAATTACAACAGCGGTCTTACAGTACATGGCAATCCATCAGAGACACATTTGGGAACAATGATGAATAAGGCCTTGGATGACTTAGATGATACAATGCCTCTGCCAGTGATTTTAATCCCCATATTTTAGGCATTGGTAATAGCATTTAGGAACCTCTTCAAATCCAGACACTGCTTCCTACCAAGCTGCAACTGTGGCACCTGTAGAACTGTGCTTTCCTCCATTCTGCAGGCCTTCACTAAGGCCTTGACTATGTCCTAGGGTTCCCAACCCTCCCGGAATGATCGGGAGCTTCACGGAATCGAATATACCTCTCCCAAATTCTGCCTCCAGCAGCCCAGGGGGATCAGCTATTTAAATTTCCCGCCGCAGTGCGCCCTCCCCCACTCTGTGACGTCACAGGCTGCTGTTAAAGCCTCAGGCTCGGTGACGTCACTCGACCACCGCTGCAGGGAGCCGTGACTATGTGGAGCGCAGTTGGCATGGGGCTGGAGAGTCGGGAGTCACGGGTGTCAGCATTCGGGGAGGGTCTGAAATTGGCGAAGATTGTTTCCATTGTTGGGCCAATGCAAAACTAGGGAACGGAAACCAAGGATTCGCACTAGAAGAAACAAGGGGGAAGGGAGGAGGAAAGTTCTTGAACTGAGGGCTATCAGACCGTGGGATCCTTCACCACATGTGGCTATTGAGTCAGAGACTTAAGGGGAAAAATTCGGTTGATTTGCGCCTCCTGTTCGCACCCTAACGGGGCACAACACCACTAACGCCTCCCGCGAAATTGAGTTACCATTAGTTACTGGTGGAATCAAATTTCCTCCCAGAGTTTTCATAGAATTACAGAAATTACAGCAGAGAAGGAGGTCATTCATTCATCCAGGTGCAGGTGCTCTCTCCTGTAACTACATTTCACCCCCCCACCACCCAGATCTTTTTATATTCCTCTTTTTCAAATATATATCCCATTCCCTTTGAAATTAAGATTAAGGGCTGGATTTTCATAGGGCCATTGAGGCGGGATTGGAGGCTTGCGGGGGGTTAAAATTGCAGAAACTGGTGGGCGGGCAAGATCCCGCCTCCATCCCACCTCCACGCAATTTTGATGAAATCGTGTCTGCTAGTCCCGTCTCCGTCCCGCCTCCAAGAGGCGGGAGAGGCCATTAATGCCCTTAACAAGCCCTAAATTGGCTCTGTAATGCCATTTTGATAGTTTTTAGCTAGTTTAACCCTTTTCCCACGTGAAGCACGCCTGATCTGAAACACGCCAGTGAAACCTGGTGGGAGCACAAGTGGATTGATGACTCTCAGCTGCAGCTCAACCATTAAATAGGAGATTTGATCAGCCATCATTTACAGGTGGCAGGACTTTGTTGTCACAGGTCTGGGGGAACTTTTAGAAGGCATAACCACAGCTCTGGAAGTTTGGAGCCTGACACCCATCTCCAGTGTGACCTCCTGGGAAACCCCTCTCGCCACCCTCATTGAGCGCTTCCTCAACTGAGGCATATACCAGAGGCATGGGAGCCATTTATTTCCTTCCCTCCTGGGCATCCGATGAGGACGAGCACCAGCCGTGGCACCAGCAGAACCATGAACAACAGCAGCACCAACAGCAGGAGCGCCAAGCTGCTGCTCACCCGCCTGAAGCTGCACAGGCCAGAAGGCGCCAGCGCATGGAAGGCCGTCGGCGCAGGAGATACCCCCCAAACAGGGTCTACAGACACAGGGTCAGCTACCTCAACATGTCTGAGCAGCAGTGCCAAAGGCGGCTCCGACTTTCGCGAGAGGTAGTGGGTGACATCTGCGCAATGCTGCAACAAGACCTGGAGCCCAGAGGACCAGGTGGACACCCCTTACCAGTGGCCATCAAAGTCACCACCGCACTCAACTTTTTTGCCTCAGGCTCATTCCAGGGATCAGCAGCAGACATCAGCGGCATCTCCCAGGCGGCCGCACACACCTGCATCACGCAGGTAACCGATGCCCTCTTTCCATCGCGCACAATCACATCCATTTCACCAAGGATCGAGCAAGTGTCACGGCGCGTGCGGTTGGATTAGCTAATCTGGCAGGCTTTCCAAGGGTGCAGGGCGTCGTTGACTGCACACATGTGGCCCTTAAGGCACCCCATCGCAATCCAGGTACTTTTGTCAACCGCAAGGGCTTCCACTCCCTCAACGTTCAGCTGGTGTGTGACCACAAGAAGGAAGTTCTGCATGTTTGTGCCAAGTACCCTGGCAGTTGCCATGACTCCTTCATACTGCGCCAGTCTAGTGTGCCTCTGCTATTCAGTCCGCCAGACCAACTTCACGGATGGCTACTTGGAGACAAGGGCTATCCCCTGAAGACGTGGCTAATGACGCCGTTGAGGAGCCCATCCAACGCAGCTGAGGAGAGCTACAACTCCAGCCACATTTCCACCAGAGCCATAATTGAGCAAACCATCGGTATGCTGAAGATGCGCTTCAGATGCCTGGATAGATCAGGTGGAGCTCTGCAATACTCAGCAGCCAGGGTCTCCAGAATCATCGTGGTTTGCTGTGCACTTCACAACATGGCACAGCGTCGTGGCTTGCAGATGCCGGAAGACCAAGTGGCTCCTCACATAGCCTCCTCAGATGAGGAGGAGGAGAGAGAACAAACAACTTGCAGAGGCCCATCAACCAGCGACAGCATTACGCGAGACCATAGCTGCCCGGAATGCAAGGAACGCACTCATCTTGGCCAGATTTGCTTAGCCTAGACAATCAAGCACTTTTGCCTCGCAGCTTCTTACCAGAGCTACGACAATGGCCCAGACCCAGTGGATCCCTAACAATTTGACCACCATACTGACAATTGCAAGTTATCCTAAGGCCTCATTGTGGAAGTCCCATTAGCGAAATGACAGACGCCACAACTGCAGCTGTAGCCATCAGAGTTTTTATTTA